>CAADRB010000008.1:4019518-4062319 GCA_900708905.1 Hymenolepis diminuta
AGGTCACACGCTGTTGCTTGTTGATTTCTGACAAATCGTGTGGGGGGCCAATTTCCCAGCTTTTGGGACTTTGCCAAGTCTTTTCATTTCGATCTAAATGGTTATATGGCTTACGTGGAAGGTTTTGGTCAGTCCTCTAGTAGTGCAGATAGGGTTTTCATCAATGGCAACTTGCAATTGCTTAGAATTGAGTTTTTTTGAGCATCCTGCTCTCGGTTCCTCTTTCAGGCTAAAATCATCCTTTTTGAAAAGTGAAAACCACCTTCTGCAGGTCTTTTCGTTAACAACATCACTTGCATAAGTGTCTTTGAGTGTTTTCGCTGCTGAACTTGCCGTATTTCCTTGATGAAATTCAAACAGTAAAATATGCCTGCTATACTCTTTATTTGGAACGTACATTAGGGCTAGAAATAGTTATTAATAACGATAATTACCACACAATCTGAAAGAAGAAATAATATTTTATTAATTACCATGGATAAGCATACAACATTAACAAGCTAAATTGAAGTAATCGTGCCCTGAACACAGCTCGAAAATCGGACAGAACTGTCACAACCTGATAATTATCAATCCATTTAGCGCTATTCTTTTCAAACTCAATTTGAGCAGAAAACTGCGTCCTAAAACATTCGTTATCTGCCAACAAAACTAAACATTTTACAATTTCATAACCATATTAACAAGTGGAGTTCCAAAACAGCTTAACTTCATTTACCAATTTATTCAGTTAATCATTTATACCCCATAGAGCAAGAACAAAGAAAATTCACACCCACGAAAGATTTTTAATGAACTAAGTTCACAAAATCCGAAATACGAAAAACAGATTCTTAAGGTCTGCAACGGCCAGTGAATCGCGGATATAGGCAGACGTTACGAATGTGATATTGACCTAGCAACCAAGTGCAAAATCTCTCGAATCCTAGACCATAGCCACCGTGGGGACAGGTTCCGAACTCACGCTAAAAGAGAAAAAAGAGACGTGAAAGGGGCGAGTGGTGACAATGCAGGTGGAATATAAACAACAAAAGAGAAGTTAAGCAAGGGGGGGAGAGAGAGGAGAAACACTAACCTGTTGAGTGTACCAATAATAGGGAGTTGGGTCGATTCCCTCTCGATCGTAACCATAAAGGAGATCTTTGATACTAGTCATCCTCATTGAACCACCAACAATCTCTCCAACACCGGGCATCAATAAATCCACCGATTCCGTCACCAACGGATCATCCTTCACACGTTGCATATAGAAGGCCTTCAGTTCAGTTGGAAACTTGGTTAATAGGATGGGTACACCAATTCTATCGGTCATCTCACGTTCGGGTTTTTCAGGAATGTCATCTCCGAACTTGAACGTCTCACCGTCCTCCTTATAGATCTTCTCAGTCTCAAGACGCTTCAGAGCATCGCGGTATTCCAATCGCAGGAAGGGTCGTTTTGGCTGTTGGAAATGCTACAAAAGGCACACAAATCACAATTAAATAACCGTGAGCGAGAAAGAGATGTGCCTAACCAGTTCAACTTACAGGGTTTATCTCCAAGACCAGGTCTCCAACCTCCTTCATTATCCGTTCAGTGACATCACAAACCAGATCTTCAATCTGGTTCAAGAGATCATTGAAATCGATGAAGGGTGACTCGGCTTCGATATGCAAATACTCAGATAAATGCCGACGCGTTCGACTCTAAAGCAAAGATTGAATTTATAGGTCCCACAATTCCCAACAAGGAGACGAAATTGGGCAACTGGAATATAACGAACCTTCTCAGCTCGATAACTACGAGCCATACAATAGCAATCTCCAACAGAAGGAATGCAAGTCTCCAAATAAAGCTGACTTGACTGCGTCAAGAAAGCGGGCTCGCCGAAGTAGTCAATTTTAAAGAGAGTTGAACCACCTTCAACTTCAGTTTGCACTAGAGTTGGAGGGTGAACTTCAGTAAATCCACGAGCTCTATAATGATCGCGGAAGGCTAGAGACGCAGCGCTGATGACTTTCAAAATTTTCGACTCCTTTTCGTTACGAATCATTAGATGCCGGTTGTCCAATTGAAGGTCCACTTCAGACTGCTCGGTTACCACTGATTCGAGACCACCAGCGGGAGCTTTTCCAATAACTTCATAATAATCCGCGTGAAGCTCAATTCCCCCTGGGGAACTTTGCCCATCAGGTACCTTGGAGACAAAACCCTTCACAAAAAGCGTCGATTCTGTAGAAAGTACCAACAGATCAGCCGTTTGAGGAAGATCATCTATGAAAATACATTGGAGAAAACCAGTCCCATCTCGAAGGACAACAAACATGAGTTTCTTGCTCTGACGACGAATGGCCTGAACCCAGCCGTAAACTTGGACCCGCTTGTCCAAATGAGTGCGAAGATCACGAATCTTAGATTTTATAGCTGTAGGTAGACTCAAATTTTCTTTTACTTCAACTGCAGTAGGGGTAGAAATAACAGTCGACGCGGCAACAGTCTGACCAGCGGCAGCGGACTTCTGCGACTGAATTTTATAGTTCTTTACCGCCTTCTTCAGCCTAGTTTTGGATATCTCAGCCCATTTTTCCTCTGGCTTTTCAGTTGCATCCACATGAATTTTCAACTGTGGAACCTTCTCAAGAGTCATAGCCTCAAACAATCGGTGAAGAGTTTTGTAAGGATGTTCCTCACTTCCATCACCACTAGCATCGTCCCCATGCTTATCCGAAACGTAGCAGTCTAACAGTTCTGCAATAACATCAGAAATAAAAAAGTTAACCGGTCTTGCATAATGAACACATAAGAATTCCTAATACTCACCCTGTTTAGGAGGCATCGCACTAACACAAAAGCTGCCAAATTATGAAGAGGCTGAAAACCAACTTTAACAAACAAACGATTTACGCAAAATGAACCGTGGTTATTTAAAAAAGGCTGAGGATAAGAACTTTTAGGCAAATTTTAATATTTCAAAATTTTTTCTTTCTCATTACTGCCCAGGGTCTTACAAACACTTCTATAACTATTCATGCACAACTTATCTATGATTTACTAGGAATTATTTCTAGGTGCATAGCACTTTATTCATTTAATTTTTTATTTACTGATCGTTTCACTTATATTATTTTCAAGATGAAGCTTATTTTGAGTTGGATTTCTTTTAACCCAACACTTCTACTGTTGCTTATGTGATTTTTCATAAATTTACTCAACTGTATGTAATGAATCTTCACTATTCAAGCCAGATCACTCTCTTACGCCAACATTGGTATATTAATATAGTGTTATATTAAAGTAAACGAAATTTTTCATGAGTAAATTCTTCTATCTCAAAATCTTAATGATCAAACTCTTTAATTCTAACTCATTTGATGCCCTATTATTTAGTTTTTGTTACGTATTTTACATGAAATACCAATTCTTGATTTTGGGCTTGACCGATTCAGGTATACAACTAGCGCAATTACTTTTTGAGCCTATTTGTCGGGTTTAAGAACTTTAGATCATATCATATTGGTAATACTTCAGTTACTGACGCCCCATAATTGCATTTCCAAATCAATACAAGACATATATTTATATTTGTTGTTATATTATGTTGAGGTAAAATAATAAATTTAATTTGATCCATTACAATTTTATCTGCAGATTTGATCTGCTTGTGAAATAATTCAATAAGTTCTATTGTACAATCACAGACATGAGACAAATTCCCCAATCTTCGACCTTAATGATGTACTTATTTTCTCGACAGCAATAAATATCATAGAATAAAATTGATACCTTTGTCAACATTCGTCATCTAATGCTTTAAATTTCTATCGTCTAATCTTCTAATGATAAGTTATTCCATTTTACCAATCTGTAGAAATGTTATCGCAAATTTCAAGTTTTAGGATAATGAAAATTAGTATAAATAAGACCTGTCAAAATCTGATTAAATATGGCTTGAAAGCTTGACAAAATATTATGCAAGTGTTAAAGAACTATTAATGTTGATGAAATGTTCAGCCGGCTAGAACACGCTCTGAAAACATCGAGTCAAATTATCTGAAAATTTAAAAACTAAGGTGCATGGAAAATTGATGTTATTTTGACTGCTGGTTTATAATCAGCGATATATCACAAGGTTTTTATCTTAACGATTGATTGATATTGATAGATAATTAGGTACACGGTAAGAGATATTTGATAACAATTAAACAGTTTAACTCAAATTATTTTAAAAAACAATATTTTATAATTTATTTTATCAAAATTTGATTTGAATAATATCCGACATTGTTAACTACTCTCAGGTCATCCCCGAAATTCAAAATGAGGCGTGCTGATCCCGACGCTGGTCCTTCTGAGCGGAAGCTTATCGTAGTCTTGGATCAGGCTTGTTTGGAGTCTGCTAAAGGCGCCGGAGGTAAAGAATATCAGTTACTCAATCCAGATAAACACAAGGAAGTTATTGCTAGGTCTGGTCGTGATGTCTCAGCAATTCGTCCAGATATCACACATCAGTGTCTCCTCATGCTTATGGACAGTCCACTAAACAGAATGGGATTGCTTCAGGTAATTATAATAAGTTGTAATAATTTTCCTTCCTGATTTGTTCACATGCTGTTGTCTGACATCGTGTTGTAAAAATCAGGTAAATATACAGCTACTTTCTTTACGGAAAAGGCTTACATTTTTTTCCAAAACTGAGCCATTTGATATAGGCGTTTTTAAGTTCTTAATGTTTTTTTGTTTTGAAGGTGTACATAAGAACACAAAAAAACATTATAATTGAAGTCAATCCCAAGACAAGGATTCCACGAACATTTGACAGATTTTGTGGACTCATGGTACAATTGCTTCACAAAATGTCAATACATTCTTCAGAAGGGAGTCGCGAGAAGCTCCTCAAGGTTGTAAAAAATCCAGTAACTCGTTACTTCCCTGCTGGTTGTTACAAAATCGGCACATCCTTCTCTGCCGAAAAAACAGTTCGACCGAACGAACTTCCTTCAATGGCAAAGTCGGGAGCTTCTGAAACTATAGTGATTGTTGTAGGCGCAATGGCGCATGGTTCAATTGTTTCAACTGCAGGAGATTTCCTTGATGAGGTTGTTTCAATTAGTCGGTTTCCCCTCTCCGGCGCTCAAGTCTGTTCCCGCATTTGCACGGCATTTGAGGAGGCTTGGGATGTTGAAAACTTTGAACCTTTAGCAAAGAGGACAAAGTTGGACGTGTGATTACTGCATTGTATATTTTCCTGTATATATATATATTTTTTTTTTGATGCGTGTGTAGATTGCATTTTTTACTTGAGCGGATATCTGTTTTATAGCATTCTTAAGGAGATGGGGATCGACTAGTAGAGGATTTTGTATTTGTCTTGTCTGAGAGATGGGGGGTCAATTTGTTCATGAACATGTTAAAATAGTTGTAGAATTAGTTGGAAAAGCCACAGTGTGGTTGTAGCTGTCGGGTTATTTACCGGATTATGATAATGGTAGGTTGTGAGGAATCATGGCAATAAGACTGTAGTAATGGTAGCTGGGGATGTTATCTTCAGGATACTAATTATTCCGTCTTAACTATTTTGAAGTTAGGTATATGGAATTGATTGGGCTTGAGCTTCATGTTCTGTTACCTCTCGTAACAAATTGTTTTAAAGTGTGGCTTGTAGTGCACACATAATGACCCATCTATAGGCGTCCTACTTTTCGGTTAGTGATTTTATATCGATTGTTCATCAACAAACAAAGAACACAAAACCTGTCAACTCTTACAACCTGTGTTCCACTTGTTCAGTATGGACACTTTATAGTTCATCCAATTTGGCATGCACATTCTGTCATAAGATTGGGTTTGATCTGTGAAGTGGACGAAATATATATATATATATTTTCTCTCGTCTATGTATTAGGCTCACTCATGTGTGCCTCACTTTTTTCAGATTATTTTTTGTCTACGCAATATCCTAATCGTTTGCATCTCATATTTATTATAAAAGAACTGTTAGAGAACACTTATTCCGTCCATAAAGTTACTTTTATAACAGGCCAAATCAAAAATTCCTCACAGAACTAATGATCTTCCTATAAACTATACCAAATGAGAACATCAGGAGTTCAGTTCGATCATTTGCATATTGGACAAGAAAAGAAGAAGTAGAGAAGTAGGAAGAAAAATTGGAAATCGGAAGGGTAAGAAATAAAGAATCAGTAGGATGGAGTGGAAAAAGGTGATTTATTTGTTTGCCTGATAAACAACCTAAAAGGATATGACAATTGAATCAACGTATACATTTGACAGAATGCTAATACTATCAACTTACATGAAAAACAGTCCCTTAAAATACTATCTATACATTCTTGAATAGTAGCCGGTAATTAAATGTTTAATTAAGTTATCTCGAAAAAAAGTAATGAAATATGGCTCTCTCTTAATAGCATAAAATAATGGTGAAATTATGTTTAGTATTGTGATATTTGGGAAAATTCCTCGAACAAGGTGACAATATAATAAAACTAACAAATTAAATCGGAAAAAAATTAGTTGTGGAAGTTTGTGCATAAACTTCAGTATTTCAATGACAGGATGGATGCGTTATTGGTGTAAATAAAAACAGGATTTTTTTACTCCTTTTGATCAGTTCATATTAGTATAAAAATGAGTTCACCGAGAAAAGTGCAAAACTTTTCATTTATAACTTACTATAAGGAGGGGATAGTCAAATTTGACTATTTCGAACCAGAAATTAAATGGTTTTCGAATGATAGAGCTTCACTTAGCCCTCTCATATCCTAGAAATCTTTCAGTTTTGAAATATTCCCTCGGAGCCTAGTTTGGAAGTAGTTTTGGTGACAGTCGTACTGGATTTCGGTATTTCATGAATGAAGATCCGTACTCATTTGCATTGCCGTAAACTTTACCGCATCGTATATACGTTAACATACGTAGATATATGCTGGCTGTACAGTTAATCATCTTCACTTTTTCTGATTGATCAGTGAACAGAAGAGAAGCATAATATGAGTTTAGCAACCATTCAATCTCGAAAGATATTATTGCCTATTTGATTCAAAATTTTCGAATTCCTTCACTCTTGGAGGCTATACATTTCTCTTTCTCCCAAAGGAATAAAGTTTTATTATTTAAATTAAGATTACCTTTATTAGCAAGTGAAGTTATTATAAATCAAGTAGAGCACTAATTACTGATAGCTCGAAAAGTATGCATCCGAATTTCCTTCCAATTTATCAAGCATAAGTGTGGACACAAAATTAAAATAATTAGAAAATTGATTGCAGCTGTAAAAATTCACAAACCCAACTATCTGAAATATAATATGCTTTTTTAAGCTAATATTGTCAAAATAAGTTGAGAATAGAAATTATATGCCCCTAAATACAATTTACGAATGAATTGTCTCCTTTATGATGACCTTAGAATCATTTATTTGTCTAGATATCGTTAATTTTGTTTAGAAAAAAGGTCACAAAATCTATACGTATAAGGTTCTATCTGGAACTGAATCCCAATAAAATATTCCTATACTAGACCTGTATAACTTATAAAAATGAAAATGAAATTCAATAAAATACGATTTTCATACCGTTACTGTTATGATAAATTCACTTTATCCAAGGCAATTTTTTAAATAATGATAAATCAACAAGAAATGATAGTTTTCCGACTAAAATAAGCTTAATTTAATGATAAAATGACATTAAGTTGTCCATCTGTTGATAATTCACTTTCAAATTCCTATGGATTTGTTTGCATAAACTAATAATTATCACTTTAGGCTCAGCATATAAGCTCGTTGGCACGCGTACGTTTATTGTCTGTGAAAATGCAAAAGCGAGTCGAGGCTCTGGCGTCTGATTTTGATGATATTGTGGCTCAGCCAAAGTTTAAAAATCTTGGCAAACACATTGAAGAGAACACGAAGTTGCAATATCAAAAGGAACAGCTAGAAAAGGTTTGTAATTTATTTGCTGAATTTATTTGAACCTAATTTAGTCTATTGAAAATACCCAAAAGTCGCTAGCCACCCACCAAGTCTCGGTACTCAGTGCGCTTGTTTCGACCTTTGATTTGGCTATTAAAAAGGCCTTTCCTGAAACTAAATCTGGTCCAGTTGCCATTACACCAAGTACAAATCCGAAATTCGGAGATTATCAGTGCAATAATGCTCTGAGTTTGTCGAAAGTACTTTCCGTAGACGGAAAAAAGATTGCTCCTCGTGATATCTCTACCAAAATCTGCGAAAATTTGGAGAAGGGATCACTTATTGATAAGGTGGAAATTGCCGGACCAGGATTCATTAACATTTACATCTCTCGAAAATTTGTTGAAGATGAGATAATAAAACTCGTTCGACTCGGTTTTCATATAGCTCCTGTTGGGCGACCCCTAAAGGTTGTCCTGGATATGTCTAGTCCGAATATTGCCAAAGAAATGCATGTTGGTCATCTTAGGTAGGTGATATAATGACAGTCATACATACATTCTCTAGGTCAACAATCATTGGTGAAAGTGTCTACAGGATTCTTACATTGATGGGTCACGACGTGGTGAAAATCAATCACCTTGGAGATTGGGGTACCCAATTTGGAATGTTGATTGCTCATCTTAAGGACACGTTCGGTGATCTTGGTGATCAAGCACTTCCCGTTAGCGATCTTCAAAAGTTCTACAAAGAAGCCAAGAAGCGATTTGACTCTGAGGAAGACTTCAAAAAACGCTCTTATGAAGCTGTTGTTAAACTCCAATCCTATGATCCTGAGCACATTAAGAATTGGGAAAAAATTTGTGATGTTTCGAAGAAGGGTATGCCGCGGTAGTGCTCAATTTTCTAAATTGTTCTTAAATCTAGATTGACGATGTTTTATTAATTTTAGAGTTCAATGAGATCTACCGTCGAATGGATATCGAAAACTTGATTCCGAAGGGCGAATCCTTCTATCAATCGCGGATGGTTGAGGTGGTTAAGTATCTGGAGGAGCGAAATCTTTTGGAGAACGACGGTGGTCGAAAGATTATGTGGACTCCTGCATCTGAAATTCCTCTGATTATCGTAAAATCTGATGGTGGTTTCACTTACGATACGTCAGATATGGCCACTATCCGTTATCGAATTGTCGAACAACATGGAGAACGATTGATCTATGTGACTGATGCCGGCCAAGCAACACATTTCAAAGCCATCTATTCTGCAGCCAGTATTTGTGGTTTTTCCGATCCTAGCAGAGTTCGATTGGAGCATATTCCATTCGGAATGGTCTTGGGAGAGGACAGGAAGAAATTCAAGACTCGTTCCGGTGATACTGTCAAACTTGTAGATCTGTTGGACGAAGGAGTTAGCCGAGTAAGAAAAAAGTTGATTGAAAAGGGACGGGATAAGGAATTAACTGAAGAGGAGCAAAAAGCTGCTGCAGAAGCCGTTGCCTATGGATGCGTCAAATACGCTGATCTCTCACACAACCGTATTAATGACTACATCTTCTCTTTCGATAAGGTATGTTGAAAATGTGAGCATATTTGCAAGTGAGAATAGGGTCTGTTTTTCTTGATCACTGGTGTTAATGTCATAAGTTAATTCGATTGGATCATAATATCAGTGATAGATCACGGTTTCGATGCTCATTTATTTTTCCTAGTTTATTAATCATTGTCAACCAAGGTATGTAGTGGTGATGCTATGGTTGACGTTCTCATCTGCAGAGTTCGGTGCCTTGGTTTCGATGATCGTCGATTCACATCAGTAATCCCAATGGTGAACCGTACCGAATTAGTTTTGCTAATAAAGCAGGGTTTTTCACCAGCAAGGTTCTAAGAGGCTGCTCCACTATCCAGTATGTGTTGCAAAATGGGCTTGGGAGTTACTATTTAGCCAAGCGAAGGATAGCGTTAAACGAGATATCATTAAATTGACTCGAGGATGCTGCATCTCTGCAGAGAGCTTTAAAACACCTTCCTTAAGTACCATATTCATTGAATGTAGACGGTAAGTGTCACGAAGCCTCTAAAAAGCAGTCATATTTAAAATCATTCTAGACAGGTGTTGCTTTCGTCTTCAGTTAGGGTGTAAGAAGGGGATGTTATACTTTAGTGTTTGGAATTTACATTTTAGCCAATTCTAGAACATTACAAGCCACCAGGCACCTTGCTACCAGGGGATTCGAAGTACACTAAGCTAGCACCATCGTCAGCTAGAAAAAGAAGTACTTGCTAGTGTACAAACCAATACTGACTACAGTGAACTGTGATATACTCTATTACAATTCTGTGTTGCTTGAGACAGAAATAGGCATTTTGGCATTGTGGTTGTTTCCTCATTAAATTCCCTGATTTTCTTTTGCCCACCTTCGTACTCTTATGGATCTTTATACTTTTCATTCTATCCTGTCTTGCGTATAAGATGTTCTTTAATTATTTCTCACACCACTTCCCACAGCATATTCCTATGAGTCTCAACTTTCATTTTTATAGAATTGAAATTCTAAATTTGCAAAAACGAACTTGAAAAATGACGGTAGCTTTCTGACAGTCGAAGATTTAACTCTCCTCATCTTAAAATATTATTAATCTTTTTCAGATGCTAGATGATAGAGGAAACACGGCTGCTTATCTCCTTTACGCCTACACACGTATTCGGTAAGTTATTCTGTCATCTTGTTCTTCCCTACTCAAGGTAGTAACAAATTATGATCTTTCCATTAATTATTTATAGATCAATTGTTCGAAAGACTGGATGGGGTGAAAAAAAGCTGGCTCATGTTTGTAACTCCACTCATGTTGACTTGGAGCACCCAGCCGAGTTGAAACTGGGCAAAACGTTGTGCCGTTTGCCGGAGATTTTGATCAAATTGGAGGATGATTTGTTCTTCCATAAATTGTGTGACTATCTCTATGGTCTTAGTTGCGTTTTCACCGAATTCTACGACGCGTGCTACTGTATCGAGACCGAGAATGGTGAGAGTGAGAGCTGTTACTTTTATCTACATTTAAGTTGTATGAACTGAAGTCTTGGCGTTTTTTATACCATATAGGTAAAGTGGTGAAAATAAACGAGTCTCGAATTCTTCTATGTGACGCTACAGCCAAAGTGATGAAGTGCTGCTTCGATATCCTCGGAATTAGAACTGTGGAGAAAATGTAAAAAAACTGGATTGAAATCATTACTCTGTCTGCTTTAATACGAATAACTTTGTGCATGTGTATTAATAAATGTGTTCATTTTCCTTGTATATCGGTAATCATTTGGATTGAAGCGGAGGGTTAGTCTTTTTGGGAGTTGAATTGTCGGTGATTTGGTTCCATATATTCGACGAAGTCGTTTAAGAACGATTAAATAACCTGTTATAACCTGTTGCCTAAATGCTGTAATGATTGGTCAAGTCTACTGGCGTACGGTATTGTACAATTGTTCAGACCCAAGGTAGTGGCTTGACCAGACAAAACTAACCTGGCAAACAGACAAAACGAGACAGATCGAATTGTGATACTAGGCATTTGTTATTTAGTCTCTCTCGATAGTGATTGACCGCGGGGGTTGGACCAATTATTGGTCAGAAAACAAACCAATTGATGATTGGCGGTCGACCTCGATGTGCTGTGATCTCCCATAGTAATGGCGTGGAATCGAAGTAGTGGCGACTTGTAATTGCACTTCCGGTGCACGCTAAAGTGATTTATCGCCTTCCTATTATAACTCTCACAAAATAGGGGTCTAGAGAGAAAGTGGGGCACCCGTATTTGGTATACGTTTGTCAGGAAGTGTGGATAGCTTGCGTGCAGATCATATACAGGGAATTAATCAATGGAAGTCAGGTCAGGTATATTATCGTGTTTTGAAAGCTTGTGTGTGGAAAATTATTCGATAAATAGCTCTAAATTGGGAGAAGGGTATTGGAAAGACATATATAAAGGAAGTGCAGTTTTAAAAGTAGCGGTAGCATGAGAAACTGTATGTGGTGACCGAGCTTGTTGTAATAAATGAGGATATTTTATCAAACGAGATTTTTAGCAGAAAAGGGATAGACAAGATTTAAAATCGAGCAGTTCATGTCTTTTCTCGGGATGAGTAATTCACATCCTGCCGGTATTCTCAGTCGCCAAACGGTGTTATCAATAAGCAGGTAACGCTGCACCTAACATCTTGACAGTTAATCTGGATAAAATCTGTTACTTTTATAGGAAAGACGTTTCTTCCTAAAAGATTAGATTAATAAAATTTTAAGTAATGACTTAACCTTGTAAGCTTAAAAATGAAAATCGTACCATCACCCAATCTTTCTTCTGCAATCAGACAACGTTGGAATAGATGGGTACAAATCTTCGTTTTTGAATACCATAATCTGCTACAATTTCACTCACATCCCTTGAAAGCTGAGCTGCCATTGAACGCTCTTAAATATCTCAAGAAAATAAGTTTTAAGGACATGAACGTTCTAACCACACTGGAGCCGTGTAGAAGTTTTGGCTTCAAGACAAAATCCCCCACTTTGTCTTTCTCAACCTGCTCAATAAATGGTGTATTGTAAGCTATGTACCCCGTGTGTAAACTTTTTCTTAGACATGATATTTTGCATAAATAGGTCTAGGTAATAAAGAAGTTTGAGAACGAACAAAGAATTGGGAATTATCTGTGGCTGATGCATAAAGATTATTTCTGAGTACCACATTCCCGTTACCGATGAACATGGTGTGACACGATTGGCTAGTAAAGGCTTGATGTTTGTTGGATGACAATTAAGTTGAGTCTACCTGTATTCTTACATGTGTGTTTTTATTAATTCAGTTTCGTCCTGTTTATTCATTCGCATACGTCATCGTTATTTGTGCGGCAGTAGCTAGTCAGTTTCCATATTAGCCATACACTAAGGCACGTTGCTACAAAAGAATTGGAATTAGACCAGGCTAGCAATCAGAACAGTTAGTTTGAAAGGAGGCAGACCAACCAAATGGACGTGGGAGAACAGTGACCAGTATGAATTTGCATGTTGCGATATATTCATCTTCAGCTCCTATGCTACGTTAGACGGAAGCAGTTATTTGTTTTTCAAATTCTTCACTCTAACTCATCTTTATAGCCTTACCTATAAGGTACCAAATAAGAAAACAAAAACATATAAGTTTAATAACGATGTTCCTTTAAGGAGAAACAAGCAAGAGCGGGGTCTACAAAAACAGAAGATAGTTAACATACCGAAGGAAGAAGCTTGAAGGAGCTGAAGAAAGAGAGAGAGTGTCTGGATGGAAGACCTGGCAGTAGAAGTTGCCTGATAGAAGTTGAAGAGGAGAGAACTAGATAGATGTACATTTCAAACCAGAACGTCAAAGTCGGAGGTAAGCTGACACCGGAGTATTTATAAATGGAATAATTATCAGACAGTAACGAATTCAACTGTTTTTTAAGGGATAAACTCACACTTGTAAGCCCTGAGTATGTTGATGAGCAGGTAGTTGCTTGCACGGACGAAATATGGGAAAAACAGGTCAGGACATAATCATTTTTGAGAACCTGTCAAGATGACTATTTCCTCTCACCCTCCGAATTTTTAATATTTTTAGGTCTTCATCTTCATCCTTCGTACATCTTGTAGACTCTATGACCTTTAATACTTACTTGCCTTATCTATCTGATGTTTCTTAATAAGATCTATTTAGACTACGCTTCCTATACCTTTATGAGTATTTTGTTAAATTTCTACTCTTTTCCTCTCAATATTAATCTAGGTTAAGAGAACTTTATAGAATGTTTAGCCAAGAAAAGTCCGTGTCTAGCTTCTATCTTTGCTCGTTTGTTAAACATAAAATAGTGTGAGGCGCTTGCTATGCTAAGGTTGTTGTTAAGAAGTGAATCAGGGATAGATTTCTTGTAAGGGATATTAGCTTAATGAGAGGATGCAGAGAGAGAGAGAGAGAGAGAGAGAGAGAGAGAAAAAGCAGGAGCCAAAATAGCATAAGTGGTTAAGTTGCCATAGAAAAGCTGTGAATAGAGATGCTATGGCTGAAACACCTGGCTGTAGGAGCTGGTGAGTAGAAGTGCTGGAAACCAGAGCGTCGGATTGGGGGGGAGGGGGGGAGGGGAGGATCATTTCTGTTAGGCATTAGTCTTCAAGAAACTGTACTGATTTTCTTGAGAGGAAAGTTAAAAATCATCTGCAATTTCATTATCACATGATTCACAAACAAACTCTTATTTATTTGCTGTTAGAAGAAAGTTAGAATCAGAAACCGCCTCAATTTAAAGAACGGGTGATTGTCTCACTTCCACTTTCATTCCTGCAGAGCGTTTAGCAGATATAAGCTGAGATTTACAACTCTGATAGTAACTAAAATCTTCAACTTTTCCTTTTAGTCGCAACTGGTACCTGATAGCTTTATTATTATGATTACTCACAGTAATACAAAAAATTTTACAATTTTAACTGTGGGAAGCAGCTGATATCGAAAGGCAGTAAGTCCAATAGGTGATAGGGAGAAGGGAATTATAAAGATACTGAGAGCAAGGTCGAGGCATAAAAGAGTCTTAATCCATTTGATTTTTAAAATCGGGCAGTAAAATATGTACTAAATTGGGAGTACACATTCCAAAATTCAAAGTTCATGATTTGTCCCCTGAGGTCCAGCGAATGCTTTTGTGCGATGTTCAATGCTTATCGGGTAGTATTATTTTATTAAGAAGGGTCGGTCTTGGGGCTCTATTTGGTTTTTTCTTCGAATGGTTGAGAAGAAATAATAGCCTCACATGCAGTTCATCAGCTTACGGTTTTGACAAAGCAATGGTGAGATGGATAAAAGATCTAAGCAAGCAAAAGAACAAAAAAAGTGTTTCAGGACAGCTCGAAGGTGAAGTTTTCTTTGGTGAAGTGTTATTGTGAGATTTCTTATATGAATCTACGGAACAATTTCCTCTCTAATATCATACGCTAAAATCCAAGAGGAAAAAGTTTCATTCTTGTATTTTAGTGGGCTTGAATTTATGGTTAATGTAACTGATTCTAAAAGGAATACTCGACTTGCCAAAAATAGAATGATGCAAGGGACAGATTGTAGTCAAAGTGCCGTTGCCTTAAATTATCATTCATCCCTATGCCATTTGTGAGGTAGAAGACGCTGAAATTTGACAAGGATGGCAGATGAACAAAATCTCGTTGAATAAAGGGAACCTGTGAATAATAAGCGTGTGAAAAATTAGTAGTAATGGTATAGCGAATGATAAGGGGGCTATAAAAATACTAAACATGAAGGCACAAAGAGAATGGGTGAAAAACACAAGATTAGTAACAGTAGTACTTTAATGAGATATGTGAGTGAGAAAGAGATGACTCCAAAATAGAGAGCAGGAAAAGCTGGAGATAGAGGGAAGCTATGTAAATAATGTAGGAGTTGACCGTTAGGATTTGGAGAGGAGGGAATCGAATAGATGTATGGAAGAAGCGTTCAAACACAGGAGTCCGATCAAGGGAAAGATTACACCTCGGAATTAGTAGATAGAGGCAGCAGACTAGTGATATTGTCGAAGGATAATACGTGAATTCAGCTGTAAAGGTAGGTTTAAACGCTTGTGCATAATGGGATTGAAATAGGAGAGAAAGGAGCCAGAGAAGCACTTGTGCTTGTGTTACAAGGGCACAAAAGAGCCATTCTTCTCCAAGCTAGCAAGTCATGTACAGAAATGGTTAACAAGGTTTGATAAATAGAGACCAGCCACACTGCTACAAGGAGATTAGAGGTAGAGTAATCCAGTAACCTTATCACCCAATAGAGAAGCACTTACCAGCATGCAGATCATCCGGAAAAACCTAGATATGTACGGAAATAATGAAAATATTAGTTTCCAGATATGCTCAACAAAGATCTCATGCTTTCAAAGACAAAATTAGACATTGTGATAAGATGGTTGTTTTCACCCCCTCTTGTACCCTTTTATAATTCTTAGTCTCTCTGTATGCCTTATCTGCCTTTGTTTTTTATGTCCTAAGACATTCTATTTTGCTTTGTCCATAAGAATTTCTTTAAATATATCTTTATCTAGACGCGCTTTCAACAGTAAAGGTCACTACAGAATCGAAACTAGAAATTATCAAATTCTCATTTTGAACAAAGAACCAATATCTCGGAGCCATTGCCTCTGAGTCAAATTCTATTTTCCAATATTTCTCTCAATGGGCTGGTAATTACGTAATTTCCAGGTTAGTCTGAGCCTTTAACTTGACAGAACGCGACGCCGACAGAGAAAAAGTCATTTCATCATTTACTGACTCAAAATTCTCGAACACCACAATCCCCGTCTTAACTGGAAAAGCCGTAGATTTATCATTTACCGTTTATTAAAATTACTAAATTTAAAGTTTCATAAAGCGCACATTTATAGCTAATTTTCAGACTTTGAGTCAGTAGTTTGTGACAATGTGACCACACTAGAAATTCTACAATGTGGTGAAATTGGAGCTGCATTTTCTATAGATCCAATTTCACCACCAACGGCAGTGATTGGGTCATTGAAGATTGATTGGTTTGCATCAATTTGTTCTTCTTCTTCTTGATCCGAAGTCAGGACAAGATACGGCCATATACTTCGTTTCCGATCACCATTCTCATCCAAAACATACCTTCCATCAGGCAGGACACAAAGATTTCCATATTTTCCTTCTAAAAAGAGAGACTCAAACAGTCTGACACCTCTACATTCCTTTGGGGGTGGCCTCAGTGGATCAGTTACAAGTGCACTGATAGCTTCAGCAATTTCACTTGCCAAAAAACATTTATTCACATCACCTCCAGTGGAGGAAATTAAATTTTTCACAGCAGTAATAATCATTTTGCTCACAATAGGTCTATTTAGCATTTCACCACGGTCTTGAAAGTCCTTTGATTCCCTATAACAGATATTTCCGTTGTTATATTTGATACGAACTAGATGTCCTCTGTCAGTTAAGATTCTAAGGCAAACGTCAATATCAGAGTGGGGAATGCCGTAATTCAAGGAGAGATATCTCTTAATTCTAAACTCATTTGTACATCCATTTGTTTGTTCAATACTTGCAAGTGCTTCTTTAATGAGTTTAGCATGAGTTTCAAGACTCAATTTGCTAGTCTGTTGTGAGGAGATAACAGCAGAGGATGTAAGTAAAAAGTGGGGTTTTCCCATTATCCGTGTGTCAGATATTTTTTTGATAGTCCGACAAAATTTATGACCTTTAATCAGGGGCTCTGAACAAAATACACATTAAATTGGAATTAAATGTTTGCTTAATGAACTCACGATTTGAGACCTAATCAAATCATTGAAAAATAATAATTTTATTGAAAGTATGTTAAAGTATGTCTTAAAAAATGAGATGGAAAACTCGAGGTGTTTAAAATGTAATGAAAATGAATAGATTCCGGGATATTGATCAACGCCTATCTGTCTGCACATATTCTATTCTTCCGGTTTCCCAATAAACTTAACTTACTCATGAATAACGGCTCTTTAGTTATTAAAATAAAACTCCACACCCCATTATCAAAATAATCACTTTTTGTATGTGTTTTAACGTTTGTGTGAGTTTTGATAATTAAAGTCTTGCCTCTTGGATTAAGACTTGTCTCTCTGCCTGATCCGTAATTAGCCATTTACTAAGGATGATACAGGATAAAATACTGGCTACGCAGGTGAGGTCGATTGTAAGATATGCAAGGTAAAATATACAGGAGTAGATATCCAACACAGAAATGTTCCCTTATCCCTTATCTCTCTTGTCCTTACGTCTGGCCTAATAACAAACCACAAACAGAGGAAGAATATTGGTGGGACTGGCGTCAGTGGAATACCTATAAAATTTACAGGAGGCATACCCTGATGTATCATTTACGGAGGAAGTGAAAATCTGTTTCTTACGAATGAACTTTGATTCAAAAGAGATATATATCATATATATATAGCGAAATCTGGGTCTTCGCAACAGAAATACCTTAAAAGAGGGGTTGGATGAACTCGATTTAACCTGTGTGTAGAAATAATATAATTGACGGATATATAAATATATGCTAAAATATTAAATAATAACTAGCTTAGCGTAAATAAAAAAGAGGTTACTGAAGGTGCAGAACTGGATAATTCCCAGCGGAGGCAGAATATACAATCCTTACATTCTTGCAAGGAACAGATGATTACCCTCGTTCCATACGATGGGAACCTTTTTTCCGATAGAAAAGGAAACAGTAATGTCTGTACTGAATTCAATGGAATCCCATCTTGCTCTTCACTGTATAGACACTCACTATTCTCCCTCTCTACTTTTATTTCGATGCAAAAAGTGGAAAAATTTGAATCTATGACTGAAAAAGTACTTATATTTGTGAAATTAACAAAGAGGAAATGCCAATTATAAAGTTTAAAACCTCGAACGAAAGTAAATCAAACAAAATTCTTGTAGATAATATTAATTTTATTACTATATATATATGATCATAAATTGTGTCCTAGAGTGGACGAAAATATGTAAAGGATCACTCAAAGTACCCTATTTAAATACTATTTTTAGACCGCATATCAATTTTTTATCATGAAATATATTTCACTCCTCTTTTCCCAGAACGTGCCTACAGTGTACCGATTACTTCCTTCCTTGAAACAATTCATCTAGCCTACCCGTTTATATATGCAGACGCTTTTCCTCGTATTCTCTTTCTGTGTCCCCATCATTGTTTTTTTCCTTTACACTGAGCCTTGATCTCTTCTCAATTTTTTGTGTTCCGATTTTGAATTGGGTGCTTAGTCTTTGAATCATTAGACAGTCACAGAGAGATATCAGAATTGAAATTCAGCACTCTGGGGATCTCGAATCTTGCTTCTACATTCTAAAAGCCTTAGTCTCTACTGAATACTTTTGTTGATACAAAATTCGATAGAAATTATTTTGTGAGAGCATTATTAATAAATCATCTTTTAGAATAAGGAATAGCAGCTAGACATCTAATTTTTGGTCCCTAGCTGTTCTGCAGACCCTACCTTCTAATTTTTTTACCAAACTTCACTAGGACAATGAAATAGAGGGAGATGACAGGTTCAACTAGGAGGTTTTATCAACCGAAGTCTTTGAGGCGAGAAGAGGACAGATCAAAGGGAAATGAAGTGGTCTGAGAGGTTGATGGATGCGGAGGAAGGATGATATGATTGGCAAACGAAAAGACGTCTAAGATTGAATAGGAATTGACGTGTAACGAGGTGCAGAAGGTGACGTTTTGAAATGGTGTGATATGAGAGGTATGTTGTTGTGAATTGAAGACTACCTTGTTGAGTCAGAACGGCAACAGATGGTTGACAATTCAGATCAAATACGATTACTGCTTCAAGTTTCCTTTATTGGTGTAGTTCAGATTAACTCAGTCACACAGACCTTGGGGACAAAGAGGAATCTCAAATGCAAAGACGAATAGTAAGTCGGTCTAGGGTATTTAGAGAATGTAGATGAAAGTATAAATTCGGGGCACTTTAATTAAGGTGATTACCTCAATTTTTTCACATAATTCATATTCAAAGGCTCTTGCCACTCAACTCAAACAATATTGCGGTCTCTGTTTTGAAGGGAGTGGCAAATTTTCTCCCATGATTACTCCAAACCCAGAGAGAAAAAAATGAGCGATACACTCCGGTGTTTTTCAGATTTTGTTAAAAGGATAGGAACGTTAAAGAGTAGGTGATCCGATTGAATGGTTCATTTTTATCTTCCTACAGCTATCAGCAAATATACGAAGCTAGCTAAGATATTTTAAACATGGGAAAGTTCATTCGAATTTACTTAGGGTAAGAATGCTGAAAATAAAAAAAGATAACTATTAGATTGCAGGCAATTGTCAACAGTTCTAAAGTGATCAGATTTACTGACTTATACTCACACCGGAGTTTTTTCTTTTAGAATGTAACCCCGGGGTGACCTAGTTTTATGCACAAAATCCATTAGAGTTTTATTAACCCAATATAAACTCCCACTTTGAACTCTGATTGGTCTTGCTTAAGGTGATCAATCCTATTGAGAGCTTTAAAAATAATCCAACTTCAAACTTCCTCAAATTGGCAGTTCACGTTCTAGAGTTCAAATTCTATGATTCTTTCCTTCGATTGGATCGAATTGTTGCCTTAGGTGCCGGGGCTTATTGACCGGTTTTTTAATAATGACGATCGGTCTTGCCACTTCAAATAATTTTTTTCACCCAAAGGTTAAGGATGAAAATAATTCTGCATGGCATTCAACAGATTAACCATCTTAACACAGCAGAGTTTTTATGGCAAACAGTTTTAGGTTATCAGGGCTCAATAAGTGGTATTCACTCACGATTTGGTGAACAAAGGCAACATGAATGTTCACTGAGTAGATATGCATTTATCGACTGCCGCTGCTTCAAGTTCTCCGCCACAAATACAGTGATTACATTTAGTTTACACAGGCAATAAAATAATATCGTATAAAAACTGTTTGAAATAACACCTTCGAAAATAATTTTGGGAAGCACTATGCGACTAGCCCTTCAAGCTATCTCTAATGATCACCAACTGCTGTAGTCAGCACCAACTGGCGAGTTCTTCTAATTCACTATCATAGGGGATCAGCGCATGCACTGAGCAGCTAAGCCTCAGACACTCACCTATCTCATTTTTACATTATGTCGTTAATTTAACCATATAATCATATTATATTGTTTGGACAAGCAGACGAATAGATAAAATCACGTAATTTGGGGAGAAAAGCGGGTCTCTTACGATTTTCACTACTCAGCTCAAGAAAGTATACACATAATTTTGCTGTTTTCACTAAGTTTCCCTGTGGAGACTAGCGCTGAATTTATGTCAATGTTGAGGGCGAAATTCTAATATATTGCGTTTTAATAATTCATGTCTTACAAGACTAAAGACAGAAAAGTTGGCACTAAAAGTTCCTGTTGATTATTACACCAGAGAAATTTTGATCCTGCATTTCATTTATTTCATTTTCTGTAAAAATTTGCAAACAAGTGACGGCTTCGCGTTTTACTGCTGTTTTGCTCAAATTCTCTTGAAGAGAGGAATCGATATTGTCGTTTGTTTTATCCATGAGTACCTGGTCAATACAAACTTCCTTGGTGTCTTACTCAATTTGTCTTAGAGTCGATTTTGTGTAAAGTTTCTTTTCAGTTCACATTGGCACCCGGTGGCTCAAAAGAAATTTTTAGAATAAGTGAACCATGCGGACTTTATGTTGCGGTTCAAATGCAAATCCCTCCAACCCCTTCCCACTCTGAATTTCCTCGTAATATTTTCTGAGCTTGTTTTTTCACATATCATGGAGGTTTCGACGGCATATTTTTATAATTAACCTAAATTGGCGTTTAGAAGAGCTTAAAGTCTGTTGCTGTTCGAGTCTTAAGATGTTTCAGGTTAAGCCTATGTAGGTGTTACATTTATTTTAATTTATGATCTAAAGTTTTGAGTCGGTTTACTTTTTCCATTCTTCTATTTTCAAAACATAGACATTCTATGTATTTCTTTGCTGAGCAATATAGTCCTTCTCTTTTCTTAAGCATGCTACGGATGCTCAGACTCCAGAGAGAAAGGGATAGCAGAAACTAACCAGGTAAGACTAGGCTAGTAACTAGACCAAACCAACTCAAACATAGGAGAATGAAGTTATAATTTTATTTGTACACAAAATAGGGTTTGATTAGATTGTAATTCATCTGAGGAGATTAAACTAATCAGCAGACTTCAGTGTCCAAATGTGGCAGAATATGAGTGATCGGACAAGAAACCAATAGATGAATGACGATTGACTTTGTCATGCTGTGAGGTGGTATGGTCATGACGTGTCGATGATGTAGATTTGTTATTGGACTTCAGGGGCACGGCAAGGCATTGTCTCGCCTTTCCATCACTCTTCTAGCATGCATCCAGACAGTTTTATAGAAAGATATCTGAATATCTCATTCCGCAACTTCTCCTCAAAACACTACCGCGACCTCCATGGACCATGATCTTCAAACTATTTCTCCTCACTATATCTAAGGAATATTTTAGACATAAAATTTAACTGATCGCCTTCTCATAATACTGTGGACTTAATAAATAAATTTTAAGCTTAGATACTTTGCTCCTAGTCGGTTTTGATTTATTTACACTGTTTAGTTCACTGCCAGTCATCGTTTCCCCAATTCGGCAAGCAGAATCGAAAAAAGGACTTTAATAATGTGGCTATTACTCTCTTCGTCCTCCACCACAAGTATCATCATTATTTTTGCCTTCTGCTCTTCCCCCGACATTTCCTACTGCTTGTCCCAATACTTCCCTGCATTTTATTTAGTCCCATTTTACGTGAAGCAGTAATACTTGAACTCAAGCGATAAGCCCCCAACCCAAAAATAGAAAACTGGGAGATTTGATACAACTCTACGGCATGCATTGACTCAAATAAGTCAGATGATCGCATAAAGCAGTAATTTCATACAGACGATTTCATATTGCAACTTCAAGGGGAATAGTAATCAAAATATCGTAAGGGTGAAAGATTTACATACTCGTATAAAATTACATGAGCAACAATCAAAGTAAGATTTTCATATAAGAAAAAGTTTAACAACCGATATAGAGATAGCTCTGTTGTTAAAGACGGATCAAATTTATACAGTTGTTCAATAAGTCACATCAACTGATTTATTCACTTATCGATATCACTTACTGTCTTACCAGTGGAAAAGTGGATTTGCTTAGAACTATCTCATGGAGAGTGGTGATAAAACGAGGTGTTATAAAGACACTAAAGAGTGGCGGGAAAATGGATAACCTTATAATGGCCTCCAAATTTAAAAAGGGTTTTCCATACCTGCCATATATGAAATTTCAAATGCTTTAGGATGCACGGTCTTTATGTCTTTATTAAAGATCATCATATGGTTAGGGAACGTTAATATGAAAAGGCATAAAATATGTCAGACTGAAAGATAGAAATTAAGATCAAAAGGTATGCAGATTATAAACGGTGAGAAGGAACGGCGGTCTTCCCTGGACAGTCACAATCATATTCCCCGGGCGAGTATATCCTTTGATCTAGCCAATGGCTACTACCCTCCCTTGATTTGGCTTCCCTCTTAGTCTATACTTTGCGTTCCCCGTTTGAGTTGGCTAGGTTAAGAGTCTACTTCCAACTTTCTTGTGGCTTACAATACTTTGGAATACAATGGCTCAAACGTCATTGTGTCTTGACCTATCCTCCTCCTTGTTGTTCATCCATGGGAGATAACATCTACGCATTGACGTCCTTATTGGGTCATGTGACATTTCTATGTATTTTACTTAAAAGCGTATTTGCCTTGTACATGCACACATCCAGGCTCATATAAGGTCTCTCTCACCACATCATTGCACTCAAACACAACCTACGTACTCGTTTCCAAATATTCTTTTGATCTTTCTCTTCGTTCTCAATAGAGCTCTCTCTTCAGTAATATCTTTCTTTCTAAGTCCGTTCCTTGTAATGGCGATTTGCTAGAAACTGGGAAATAACGGGTTAAAAACAAGTTTCACTGCAGTCATTCACGTGAATTCTACGGTGCTATCAAAATTGTCTTATAATATCTCACCACGCCAACTAGAATAATCTGGAAAGTGCGACCGTCAAACAACTTGCGCATCGGCAAATTAAAGATGGGCTTGCAAATTCTTCAATCAGTCAGAGTTCCACATCCATAATAACTAATCGGTGTTAGATACGCCACTACAGCCCCAACACAAAAAGCACATGCACACAAGTTCTACAAGTTAGCACAATATATCACATCGCAAAATCCCAATAAAGACGCTTTACCACATTTATAACCCTCTTGCCTCTGGGGATTTAGCCTAAGTTAGATATTTTGGAGTATTCAACATCAACCTATTTTAAACTCAGCTTTGATCCAGAGCGTGAAAAATATGCCTATTAAATCCCTTTAAAGGTAGAATAATAAATGGAAAAAACAAATTTCAACGGTGGAATTTATCGAAATTTATCAGATTTAGATTTGTGAACCTCTGGGATCCATACTATTGTCAAACGGATCTGGGCAAGGTGTTATACTGCAATCATCAGTTTGATTAACAGAGTACGAGATCCTCATGGACTCTTCTAGGATCATTTGCGCGTATAATCTATCGTCAATTAATAGACAGTAGGAGGATTTGTCTGGGAAATCGTCTGGTATGATTAGTAAGTTGATGGAAAATTAGGGGTGAAGATCAGAGACCGACCTAATTTCTGGGGCGTATTGACATTTTCGTTGAGTGATGGAGCAACAGTAACAACAATTTTACTGGCTCATCAAAGTTTTGATGAGTTTATGAAACGAATAAAGGGAAATTTTGCGAACATTCTGCAACCATTGGCAAATTAGTGTTTTGATAGGTTGTTGGAGCAAGGGGAGAGTTGTTCTATTACGGATCTGACACAGCCAGCACATCGAAGTTTTGACAAGTTAAAGGAGCAAAAGCTGCGACATTTCGTCTCTCTTCTTTAAACACTGACATATTCGTATTTTGATCAACTGTTGAAGCAAATTATGATACGTTCTAAGATAAATTGAATTCATGCGTAATACTGCCATTTTCAAATAATGAAGGAGTCAAAGAGTAGGTGCTCTGGAAATCTCTGTCTCAAGGAGTATATTCAGGTTTTGAAAGTTAATGGATCAAACAAAGAGATGCTCTGTGACTCATCTGGTATCGAAAGAGGCCAGTTTTCATGACCAGTGGTACCATACTTAATGAGAAAAACCGAAGCATCCAGAAGAACAGAAAGAGCAGGAAAGTAATGGGGGTCGCTGGTTTGCTCAATTATACTTTTGTCATGATTACCCTCATCGAATAGATATCCTCCGTTCAGTATTACAGTCAGTTTCTCAAGTCTATCCTCCGTCACTAAATCTCCCAGCGATTCTACGCCTTTCATTTCAGGTGAAAGGGATATTCTTAAAATAGCTTCTATTGCATTGGGAAATTTTGTGTATTACTTGCAGTAAAATTTTGATCTGTATTATCATCAGCAGCACTAATAAGATATTTTACAGCAATACAAGCGTTCCACTCACAAAATGCATGCTTAATATTTTACCGTCATTTTGGAATTCTTCTGAAGCCTCATAACTAACGATTCTTT
The DNA here is from genome assembly GCA_900708905.1 of Hymenolepis diminuta. Lineage (NCBI taxonomy): Eukaryota > Metazoa > Platyhelminthes > Cestoda > Cyclophyllidea > Hymenolepididae > Hymenolepis > Hymenolepis diminuta. The sequence goes on from CAADRB010000008.1 coordinate 4,044,637, forward strand.
GTAATCAACACGAGTAATAATTCCGTTATCGGCTAGAAAGCGTAGACAAATTTCAGCGTCCGAGGGTTGGAAGACAGTAAGTTGAAAGTGCAAAGGTTGGTGGAAGTGACACATTGCCACAACAGTCGCTACTCTCTCTTGCCTCAAGAGATCCAATGGTAAATATTAAATCGGCACTGTTCCCTCATATCGATCTGGATGGTTTGCGTGTATTATGAGCGAATTCAGAGTAATGGATTCCAGAGCTAATTGGTAAACTAATTAATGTATATGGTCGGACTGCCACTTCAGCTATTGTCTGCTTCTAACTGCCAAGATTATATCAAATGTTAAAGACCAACATGATATTAGAATTGCCTGGTTCACTAATAATAACGGAGCATCATGAATCGAATAACTCTAATGATGAAGATGTAAATTTTGATATACCCTTGCTTATTATTTAACACCGCTGGCACGTGAGGTCATGTGCTCATACTTAACATTTAGCACTCCGTGAAAAGTTTAATTCTGATGGCTTTGTCACAAGCCTATTGCTGCTGACCGATTTAAATATGACTAAGCTAGCAACCTCGCCAAGATGGTGCGAAAGCTGAAGACCAATCAGGATAATATGGACACGGAAGGTAAGCTAGCATGCCAAATTCCAGATTCCATGGTGCAGAGGAGGGCAGTGGCCATTGTGACAAGATGGTAGCTTTTTCTCAATTTGGTATCCTTTGCTCCCCATGTCTATATTTCAAATTCTCAGAAACACTTCTTAATAATACCAATGGAAACAGCACTTTGTTCAATTCAGCTAAAATGTGCAGATGTGTAAGATGGCTACTACAACATCGCACGAACAAGTATTTAAACAATTATGAAAAACTACCGATTGAATATGTTTAAATGAATTAAATTGGCATTCTTTTTAAAGCAGAAAGAAATTAAATAGTGAATAAATATCGATATTAATTATGTTTAAGTATAATGATTAATAAATGCAACTTTAAATTAATAAAATTGTTTATTTATCGCTTTTAATAAAATGATTTTTAAATTTCTAGTGCCAAAATGATATCAAATTGGACAAATAAAAGTCGGTAGAAATTAAAGGAACAGAATATGTGAAGAAAGACACTCACTTCTCTGATATCCATCCCAACCATTTATTTAAAAAGCAAATTAATTTCGTATTATGACAGGAACAAGGCTCCGAAAATTACTATGCGCCTTTACGACAGAGAGCCTGGTTAAGATTTTCTCTCTTATGAGCATTTCATCATGGGTTTCATCAGCGTTATATCTTACGAAATCAAAGTTTGTGGGAGGAATTTTGGCAGCTAATACAGCTCAAATGTCACAGTATTTTCACTTTCGGGGATAGTTGTGTAGAGTTATTTAAAAGGGATTAAAAGTTACAAAATCCCGCCAAGTTGTCAACATACTGGGAAGTTTAAAATCCAGTTGATCAAGGGAAAATGATGGTGATAGATATTATCAAACAAAAATAGAGAATGGGAGTTCTATGAATAAGGGATTTAAGAAACTGCGATCAACTACTTATGTGCTGGAGGGGCAAAGATTAACGTGGTCGTCTGTGAAATCCGAGGTCAGAGGTTCAACGCCCATTAATGCACAGCCAAGGAGAGGAATGGCTAATTGCGGTATTTAAGTTTTGAATGATAATTGGCTGGCAGAAATCGAATTTCTTACAATGAAGACTCAATAATGTCACCTCATAACCCGAGATCAGTATTCTCAAATACTCAACTCCCCCTCTATGTTTCCTACCTGCATTTTGGTAGAGCAGTTTGCAAAGCCGAAAAAAACTAGAGTTTAGCTCATTTTCTCAGTCATAAGTTTGCCAATTCTAGAGAAATATAATTCTAGATGATTGTAATGACAATTCTTCGATTGGCTGCAAAAATCCTGACTAAAAGATGAGTCTAAAATTTTCTGTTGTCTTCTTTTTAGAGTAATTTTTTTCTAAACGACCCTATTTAGTGGCCAACTCCCAGGTTTTGATTAAAATAATACCGAGCCTCTTAGATATCGTTTCAACCAAATAATTTTTTGTCTGAAAGATATATGTATCAGATAAAATGTCAACAGTCCTACTTCATTTGAACTCTGAGAGCATTAACATATAATTTTTTATGTAATGTATAAATCAAGTTTTAATACCCGAATGTTTGAAAAGAAACGATTTTTATAATTTACTTCCACATTATACTACCTGGAGAATTTGGGCAAGAAGAGGAGAAGTGATTTCGTATTTTTAAACAGTTTATTTCAGGACTTCTTCAGCTTTTCCTCTTTTGCTGAAATTGCCAAAAGTATTTTAACAATTATTATAACGATATTTATCCTCTAATATGATTTAATTTGTCTCAGATGAGATGTACTTTAGCCAAAGTTGCTCAGACCCAGTTGGAAAAGTGGAAGACCTATAATTCTGAAAAAGATTGCGGACTTCACAACTTTAGCAAGCTGATTAAATCACTTGCGCTGAAACATTTCGGAAAGTGCGGGTATGTAACTGGTCGTGTAGAGAACAAGCGTGGACGTGTGTGTAGAGGCCTCCTCAGCCAATCAACAATCAATATCCCTTCAACCTAGCGTAATTTTGTATTTAATGAATAAACTTTTATCAACAAGCCATAGTTGAGCAATGAACTCTTTTCACTCGGCTTCATGCTCGTTCTTGCTACTTTGGGCATAGCCTAGCTAATTTTGGGAGTAATTTGGTAACAGAGGACTCTGCTGGAGGCTATGTGGACTGCTTATGGGGATTAATTATGTGTAGAGTCCGCTACAAGATTTGCTGAACCGTCAAACGAATTTAAATATTCATATATAACCGTCCAGTTAGCAAATAACGTGAGGAGTTTTTTCTATGTATGAGCGTGGAAGAAAGCAAATTGCGGAATCCATTGCTCTATGCATGAAATCTGTTCATTACATTGTGAAAATACGAAACTTCTTGCAGTCAGAAAACAAAATTACTTTTGTACTTAATCGATAAATTACTGAAGACGAAAATTTTGTTATCATTCTATTTGAAACTTGACAATTAAAACCAAATACAAAAATATCACAATTAAGCGATGTTTTACTAGAATACTTACAAATGTACCTATTTTGTGCTTCTTAATAGGTTTGATCCTCTAAGAAATTGCACTATTAAATAAATGAATCAGTTTAACACTTTCAAAATTTAATTTTAGAAGTGTTACTTAAGTTGTATAAGCAGGAATTATTATAACTTCAAAACGGCCCATGAACGAAATTGTGTAATTGAAAGCTCAAAAAAAATGAATTAATTAAATCAAACACATTGTATCACTAACACTAGATAAATAAATTTAATTTCAAAAAAGGAATTATGATTATAAATCGTCTTAAAACCATGATAACTTACCGTCTACTTATGTCTTTGCCATTAGAGGACAAGAAGCATCTTAAGCCTACGATAAAACCATCTAGATCAATCACGTAGTCAATAAACTCTGAACTTTGCAGATAGAATTCTTAATGTTCCATGAGCAGGATTCCTTATTCGAACATCTAGAACTTTCTAATCCCGCTCAGAGAAGAAATTTTACCACACCTCCAGTTGACCAGAATTAACCAAGACGGATGGTACACCGATGAGCATTAACCTCTGCTTTGGCAGACGTGCTCCTCGATAGCTGCACCAATGGTGCGCTGGATATTCTGATTACTACTTTTTCAAACTCGTATTTTGAGATGGAATGTTGTCATTGCTAGCAATTTACCGCGTTAATTAAAATCTGTAAATAAAGTTTTCTTCCTGAGCTTGATATGCCGTGACAATAATAGGCAATCCTGATTAAAATAGTGGTTATAGTATTATCGTATTATCACATCACAGCAACGTCATTTTAATGGTCAAAGTGTGATGCGATTCTATATGAAAATTAATTAAACGAAGATTATAATAGTAATAGTAATGGATCACGTGAGTTTTAAGAAACAAGGTTGGTATAATTGGGATCATGGCTTTGTTAAAATACGGCAGCTATTGAAAATATACGGACGGACGATAAGATAGCCAGAGATGGTGAACCAATGAATATTTAAAGCGGTTGATAGCTGAGGTACAAAGACTCACTTAGTAAGCTACGTTGCAACCCAGTTATATGTCGGTTGGCCCGATCGCGTCCCATAATATTCTTTAAGAAGCAGTTCTGTAACCAATCACAGTTAAGTTATTTAGGATCGGAACATTGGCGAGTCAGAGAATGGCGGCAACATTGGCGCAAAACAATTGAGAGGACAGATCGGCCAAAACACGATAAATAACATTCAAAATAAATTAATTATAAAATTACGAAAAAATTGTAGTGAAGATTATAATAAAAGCTAACATTAAAATCACATGCTGAAAGTTGTATGCAAAAAACTTTGGCGATTTGTGTAGATAATGAGAAGTATACTAGTAAGATTTATCCTTAAGACGATAATATTTACCATACGGTTATGATACTTGCACCCTATACTATGGTTATACTACCGTGGCTATTAGGAATATGCCTTATTGTCAGTCAAATTGATAAAAAAGTGACCAGAATTAAAATACGACTTGAACGTGAGGATTTCAGGCTTTCGATATTACATTTATAAAAGTGTAGGGAGAATTCATAGCATTTAAATAGGGTTATTCTTAATATCCAAGATTTAAGCCCTATAATACGGATAAAAATGACTTTAAATTACCGGAGATTACCGAAATATACCCGAGTTAAACTTTCTGGCCAAATTTTATCTCCTTTGGCCCTAACACCGCAAATCATTTTGAATGTTTACGTTCCCGCATGTAGAAACTACAAAGCCGTCCCTACTCGCCCTACCTCCAACCCCATTTTTACTCCAACTGACTTAGAACCTTGTTCCCAAGTTTTTCTTCGCCATAGTGTTCAACCGATCTATGTTGGCCCGTTTATGGTCCTTCAAAGAAGCGAAAAAAGCTTTCATTATCCTTCATGATGGTGAAGAATTTGCTGTTTCTCTCGATCGCGTGAAACCTACCTATCTTGGCAAATTTATTTCTAAAAACGTCACCTCAGTGTTTTCCTTAGATCCTCCAGCCAAGGAAACGGAAGAATCGGTACCAACTATCTGTAGCGGTTAAGCACGTACATTTCTTACATCGTCACCAAGTTTGAACAGAGTTATTCACTCTACTTCCCTTCAAATTCTTATGTTTCCCATTCACCATTATTTACCCGCTCCTCCTGAATTTAAACCAACCACTTTGAATTTTCGTATATTCCATCTTTAATCGATTACTTTTTATATATGACATTTTGAATAACTGTCTTGTATTTACCGTCTAAATTCATTTTTGTGCTTATCATCTTTTAATATTTTATCCTACCATCACAAGTAGGTTTCCGTTTCCTTTATCTAATTATGACAACCTCCCGAAGTATGAGACATTTGGTTTGAACAGGACAATTTAACTAGGTTTGCATCACACCCAGTAATTTGTGTCACATTTACAAACGTCAAGGCTGGGAGGAGATGGCTGTAGAATGACCTTCTATGTACTTTCCAGAATTACTCATTGGCACATTCTTAACGAAAATACGCTGATTTTTTGCCCCTATGTCCCCATAATTCAGGCCCCCATCCGTCATTCTAGACAAGGTCATCGATCCTCCATTTTTTCAAAACTCTCCCGTTCCATCTAAATGTACACCTGCACTCATACACTCATTAGCGTCCCTGCCAAAGTGACTCATAAATCGTCTTTGCATTTTCTTTCAGATAAACACGTAGACACTCTCGTATTTTATCTGCTCGCACATTTCCCCTCATCTCTCTCTCTCTCTCTCTCTCTTACTCTCTCGAATCCTCATCGCGGTTTAATCCGTACACTTTGGCCTATTCAATTTTTTGTGCTTTACTTTTTGAACGTGATGTTTGCTGTTTGTTAATTCCTCTATTTCATTACACCAACAGACTGACGACTCCGTGAGCATTCGCTCTTCTGCACAACAATAACTCCTACTAAGTCAAATTATACAAGAATGTCAAAGGGATATTACGGAGCACTTGTATTCATTGCATATTGTTTTCATGGCAATAAGGAGTACTTATGTCTCTTCTTTATCAGCTTGTCAGTTATTAATCCATTCCGCCAAACAAAAGTCTCAAAAACTGATATCTTGTCTTCTCTTTTATTGGCTTCTAGAAGTAATCTTCAAGCAACTGTGCATTCAAAAAAAACAGTGTTATTTTTACTTCTACTTCTCATACTTGAGTTTATTACAGTATAATTGAATTAGCGAATTAAATCTATTTTCGCTTCCTTAGCTATCTTCCCCCAAATGCTATCCTCATAGCCATCCACTCATTGGAATAGCATAATGTATTCGTTAAACGAACAAGCATGTTATCATGGTACTTTTACTTTCAGGAATACTAAAATAATTACGAAACGAACTTGAATTCAAGAAAGGGAAATCAAAGATTTTGAAATGTTGACAGATTTTGAAACCAAATAGTAAACACTTTATAATGTTGAGCTGTTACTATCCTTATTTAGCAAAAAGCAATTCAAATTCGGTTACCTTCGGATATTAGAATTACCTTAATCACTGAAATAATAAATTCGCCAATGAAATAATGGTAATTGGAGTCTAATATTTCAACTTGATTTTTGTTAAAATTATTTTATGATAAGGAGAAAAGGCGAAAAATTTTCAGTCGGATAAATTTTTCATTAAACCATCTTTTTATTTTCATTATAATTGGGCTCAATTATATAATATATCAAATTCTATCTATCTACATCAAACTCCGTATGTTAAAGTCGACAGTTTTTAAGGAATATATTTTTTGAACCCGGGTGTTCACTTGATCTAATTATTGATTTATTTTCCTTTCCAAATTGTACTTGGTTAATTTAAACAATATATCACATCTAAGATTTTGAGAATCAAGGAGGAAGTAAAAGTCTTTCAATACAGTATTTACTGAGAGGAGAAGATAAGGTATTTCATTATTGTAACCAAGATTTCTAAATAGCTCGTGAAACCTTTTTATCCTTTAAATTCCACTGTATAGAATTGTTGGTTACGTTCGGTTAGAGCTTAGTTTTAAAGAAAATGAGCGAAAGTTGTAGCAGACGTTGGCTATCAAGAGCAAAGATTGGAATCTATTTGCATTTCATTAATCTCATCTTCTACATATCAGTCTGATCGAGAAAGAAGACGTCCACCTGAACTGACCAAATTTGAAACAATTGGGTGGTGGCACCACTCCTTTCTTTGAAGTTACAGAGTCCTTGGGTGACATAAGCTGGCGGGATTTTTCTCTTCTTATGGCCAAGATAGCTTCAAGGATGCAACTGGCCTGAAGGATTTAAACATATTCAGGCATTTTGAACAAATTTATGTAACCCCACATGATCCCAGTTTTAAATCGAATGGATAAATATGGGTTGGAAACCTCTATTTAACTTAATAAAATCGCGTCTTACTTCCATCCTCTTGAAAGTCTTTTCTGATTCTCCAAATCGAATTTCCATTTTCCAAATCCTCAATGGCTGGTCATTTCGAGTGGTGAAGGATATTAAAAGTGAACTGAGAGGCGGTTAATTTGTATGTTAATCCTCCCCAATACGACTAACTTAAGTTGCGATGGATATTTTGTAGTAACACACAAACCCTAATACGAGTCTCCCCTTGAATTCATACAAGTAATCCTAGAAAATAATACTAAATCAACTTTATCATGGTTATGCTCACTGTTATTCAAGAGCATTTAATATCATTTGAATCAATAGGAATAGAGGAGGGAGTATCATATGGGTTTACCAATCTCTGATGTAAATAGTAAGGCAACGATAAGTAGAATTTCTGGAAAATTTCTCATTCGCAGACCTACCTTCTCAAGGTTATTAGGCTTATCGTCGCATTACAATAAAGATATCAGAACTTGTATACGTTCATCTCATCAAACTTGAATAACTATTAATAGGAAATTGGAGTAATGCAATGAATTCAAGTAGATTTTCATGGCTTTGTCGTTTAGATAAATACCCACTCTAAAATGCTTCAGATAACTAACTGTTACCGTGTTCTGTGAGAATAAACTCCTCCCAGAGTAGTTTATTTAAAACGTTGCGTTCGCGGCATGCAGATTTACAAATTAGCTGTGTTGACTTAACACATCTGGATGTGTCGATTTGGGAATCGATGGTCCTTTTTTCTGATACTTATGATGAACATCGCTTCCCACAGCTTGCATTCAAGTGCCCGATTAGACCCTCGATTGGTGTAAATTGCAATCGATCAAGTGCAATGACAGGCTCTGAATAGTACGAATTAGACGGTGACGAAGCTGATCTCTCTCTCTCTCTGATAAGAATGAGAAAGAAGCATTTGAAAGTTAAATTTTTACTACCTTTTAACTTTTCTACCCGACCTAGCAATGGAACAGAAAATGTAGGGTAGTTAAAATTATTGGGAGAAGGCTGAAGAGTTTCTCTACTGTCAACACATTCAGAGATTGTTCGTAGACTCAGAAATATAAGCAAATTGACACAAATAATATCCACGATTTCTGTCCAATTTATAATAATTAGTATAATTACTAAATCTTGTTTGTATTTAATTGATGAGCCGGGAGAAAACATAGGAATATTAGTTCGAAGATCATCACCTCTGAAAACGCGAAGTCCTAAGTTGGTCCGCCTAAATTCCGAGTAGATACCATTATCTTCTGTTTCTATTAATTGTATGCTCATTTCTCAGTACGTCCTCATTTAATTTATTGCAGGATTATAATGGAGGTTCTAGGATATGCTTACCTCAGAGGGGTTGAATTAAGCAGGAAAAAACTTAAACTTTAATGCTGTTTTCATTTTTTTTCCCCAATGAATTCAGCTGAGAGACTAGTGCATCATGTTCCTCATAACTAAGTAAGTTCTCGCAAATGACAGCACCAAATTAAGATATTTTACCATTGACATTTATACAGTATTTATTTTAATCCCTTAAAAGTAGTTGTTGGGTCATGATCGAGAAACCTTGAAGTTGGTGGAGGCCGTGGAAATGGATCTACTTCTCTCTGTATGCAGCTCAATTGCATCGATCAATGAAGGTCCTAGCAACTGGTTTGATTGAAAAGACTGAGGGGAAAGCAAAGGATGTAGTTAAGGCAATTTGTGAAGAAATTACGTTTTGAGGCTCCTCTACTAGGTGTATTCTTATCTCTTAATCACAAAAATTTCGATTTCAATATTCCTCAGAATTACCAGTACGCATTTCAGTTAACGTGATTCTTGTAGAACTCGCTGTTTATAGTAGTCATTGTCTTTCATTTACCTTAGAGGTCGGATTGCAAATGACGTGAGAGTCTCAAAGAATACGGAAATTTCCACACATTTACGAGTATTATCAATATTAAAACCCTTAGAAGTGAAAGTATCCGTCAAATTAAGGTAAGTTGAATTTGATAAGAAGAAGATTTCTAGTGATTTTAATTGCACCTCTAATTAAGTTAACTGTTCACGTCTTAATCGCTTTTAAGATCTACAAAGCCCGATATCCTAGTTCTAGGATAGAGATAGGGAGAGTACACACGTACCAGATAGGCAAAATCGAACAATGACTGTGACCTTGAGTTGTATGTAGGGGCCAATAAAATAAATTTAAGGTTTACGGAAATTGTTGCAGACGTAAATAATAAAATCGTTATTTTCTCAAGGTTAAATATTTAATAATATATTTTCTCATATTAATATAATACTTCCGCTATGTCAAAGATATTCATTTACGTGGCGACGAAGCTCACATAAGCGTTATTCCCGGTTTGTTTAATTCTATTAAATACCTTAGGTAAAGTAAAAAAATTAACAAAATTTAATCGGAAAAAAACAATTAAACACACAAGAGGAAAAAGACACTTCTGTTATAAAGTAGGATTGAGAGTATGAGTCAGAAAATAAGAGAAATGTCCTTCATCTGATCTCCAGAATCATCAAGTTTTTATCTGCCAGATTTTTTATTTTCGGGCCTATTACATCATCTTTTCATTATGGAAAATCCGTATACACAATTTGCGCAACATCTATCCTTCATGCGATTTGTGTTTGTGACGATCGATCCGTCATGTCTTCTCATTTCATTTTCTTATAAAAGAATCGGGATGTCACTGTGGCCTATCCACACACTTTTGTTGTTAACGTTTATTAATATTCGACATTGGATTAATATCTTCCATATTTCGTCTTCATTTTGATAGTAGTTTTATGTGAATTCCAATCGAAAGCACGCCTGTTCGTAGAATTGGCCTAACTCTCACAAGCTATTCCTAGAAACCGATAACAAGCAACCTTACTCACATCTTAGCTGTGCTTCATTGCTCGACATGCCTATGGTGCGTGAAAACACCTCCGCATTGTATGTGCCTGGAGAGGGTTGAATTACTATCGGGGGAGTACGAGAAAATTATGAACCCGAATGTCCTCGGTGATGTTTAATTATTAATGTCTTAATCAGAGAAGAGAAGCGAAAATGAACCTGCAGGAGCCACTACCCATGCGTCGGGCCCGAAGTTTGGCAAGATTAGCTTATCATGTAGCAGCAGGCAGTAAATCTGATCTCCAGATCCACCTTGGATCTTTTTAAGGTCTTCTAAAGTACCTAAAGTTATTTATCGGGCCGATGATTGCACTTGATCATTGGAATTTCGGGATGCCATGGCGGGGGGGGGGNGGAGGAAATGTGCGTCCAAATAGATCTCCAATGGATTCGTTTCCGGCTCGGAAGATACGGCTGTGTACCAGGAAAGGAGATGTTTGCAATGGCTCACCATGATTTGGACACCAACAAGAAACTCCACCACTGCTTCATCCTCTTCTAACGTGTGAAGTTGCCTTTTTGCATTTTCAACATGTTGGTCATCCGGACAATTGAGATAAGGTGGAGAGCGTAAAGGATTGATGTTTAGACCATGACAAAAGTCCTAAAATCGAACAAAAGAGAGCTAGGTGACACTTCTGAATACTGTTACTTTTAGTACGCCCTGACTGGCGAATATCTGGCGGAGGTTATTGATGACGGTACCGGTTGTGATAGACTTAACAGGCCACTTTGAATATGAATCAACCAGGATTAGATAGAAGACTCTTCGAAGAGATTGAGGTCAATGTCAGACTGTGGAGCCTCAGTTTAAGAGTAACTGAGATACTGATGATAAAAAAGTGCACCCTTGCCTAAATGTTGGACAAACACTTTTGACACTGTTGCTTACTTTTATCATCCACCAGTTCGGATCGGTTAAGGCGGAAACGAGCTCTGGTTTAGCTCAAATCTGGCTGCACCGACGAAGACATTTCAGATACTTAATCTTAGTAGACGATTAGGGATTCTGGGGAGGCAAAAGTACAATAACCTTCCTTCCGTCCTTTTAGGCTGCATATTTGACTTGTCTGGTGATCCCTCAAACAGGATTTTGGAATTGATTGTTGCATAAAACACTAGGCTCGGAGGCAAGCCTATAACTTGTACTATAGCAACCTTTTTGGAATGAAAGACTCCGTATAGTGCGTGAGACTCGTTACTTTTACACTTTTCCTAGCTGATAGGAGCAACTTCATGTTATATTTGGGCCCCTCAACTGGAGCTGCAGTTGGAAGCACCTTGCGAGAGACAGGTACAATTGGAAATTGAGTATAATTTTTAGAAGAATTAAGAGAAACAGTAGTTTTGGATATGTTAGAAACATCAGAAGACATTTTGGCTCCAATTTTTCGGAAAGAACCTTTATTTCTACTGATAAACTCTCAAATATTTTCTAAAAGGACTGAGCAATCCACTGTTTGTTGAGAAAATGAAGACACTTTTGCTTTCGATATTGTAGAATCATCAGGATTAGTAAATAATATGCATCGCCACTGTTATAGCATAATTAGCCTCCCAAAATGCCCAACAAAAGCCAGAACTCAATAATGACACATAATTACCTTAATGGTAAGCTTTACTCCAATTTTATGCGAAACGTCAACCATGCAATAGAGGAAATTTTAAAAATGTGCTAATTTAATGGACAATTAATAATAAGTAGGGAATTTAATTTTTTTGATAAAATTATTCGTTTTCATACAATATAAATAAAAAAGGCTGGCTATATATTGTTAAAGTATTGAAATTAATTAGTCATCTGATATGAGTGTAAAATTTGCCGGAGAAGGGAATCAAGTTCCTGTAATTTTTACGTCTTATACTTGGGAGATATCAGAAGCATTCGACTCTGCCTCCTATTTGACAATGAGCTTCGTATTATTAGGGAAATATTTGGATATGACAGAAGGGACATGATTGGGAAGGCACTAAAGTAGCACCATATCTAATCAGCAGAGCTATTTTTACTTGTTCAGTCATTCTAGGCTGAGATATTCCACAGAACAAGGTTCTACATTTCCAAAATATAGTAATTTTACAATCGACATTCATATCAGTTCAGGTTTCTTTATTTCAGACCACCACCGGTTCAATAAGAGCATAGCCTCTTGAATATGCGTGCAGGTAAATAGAACTGGGATATATAAAACATTGTCTACATCCAAAATGTAATATTGATTTTAAAATTTCATGTAAAGAAAAGGCTCATTAATCCTAAAGAAAAATATAAATATAATTAATGATACTTGGATCATATACCTCTTTGTGAAAGTGGTAAAATTCGCTAGTGAAAAATCAGTTTATAAGTCAGTATGTACCTAAGAGCGTGCATTTTGAATCTGATCAGGAGATTAATCTCTCTGACGGGGAAAAGAAACAAGTCAGCGTGGATGGCAGACTCGCAAGGGCTAAGAGAGATAATACACCAATGGATCAAATAGGGGATAGTCAACAGCTCTTATTGGAATCACATAAGCTGAAAAAGACTCGAAATTAAGAACTGTCTATTTGAAAAGACCAAATCATCAACTGTTCTCCATTTAAAATCGCGATTTTTAACAAAATAAAATAAATCCCAATCCTATATCGGTAATAAAAAGTTCCTTAAATGATTATATTTAAAAATGGCCGATAATTTGACATTTGATCTGTACTGATTTTATGCTATTTGGCTCTGGTCACATTCTTCGAGAGAACTAAATTGGAAACTAGTCGGTTAACGATACCTACATAATGGTAAACATCTTCATCTTCAAGTATGGCCACGTTGGAGCACGTACAGCATCTGTTGAAGTGAGAACTGTTGTTATGAGAGACGAAACCTAACTTACTAATCGTTTTTTCGGTGGGATCAATCGGTTGACAATATACCAAATATTAGGTTCTGGTCCCTTCTGTTAAATTTGTGACGCATTATGGTAACTCGAGTGGCGCGGGGGTGATCTTTCATGCTGTTTTCGTAAATATCACGTTATTGCGCATACCATATTGAAAATTTTCACGTATAAGAAGATATTGATGAAAATACCACCTTTTTTCCACTTAGTCTTCATAATCCCTTGCCAACGTCAAAAAATTCATCTGGGTGAAGGTGTTTCTCACAAATGAAGAGATTTAGGCTTCCATATCTACGTAATTCAATGACTACATCGCCAAAACTGTAATGATCTGCTCTTTTTTTGTGAGATACTGTAAGCACTTCTTAAGTTCCTTAAGAAATTGCACTTATTATAAGCAAAATCAGACAACACCACGATGCAAAACGGCATAAACCACCATGAAGCATCTTTGCCGATTTATCTTTTGCGTAACTTAAAGTCATAATGTAAATAAATTCGCTCGAATAAATTGGAATTAAGAGAAGTGGGAATGAAAGGTGGAAAATAAAGAATCTTACATATATAAACTATTTTTGGGAAAAATAATATTTTCTTATATGTAGTTTTTGTTTGTTTTCACTTAATGCTGTTTTATCTGGTGTCAAGACTTCAAAAAATTATAATATATCTTCGGGAAAATTCGCTATAATAATCGTGTGATAAACCTCGATCAATCCAAGAAGATTTACCTCCAAATCGTTACCAATTTATCAAAATAATTGCTGTGCGCTTGATTTTCATACTGCACTCGACTCGCGTTTTCAAAAAGTTGTCACAACCTTGAACAGTAGGTGAGGATTTCAACCAATCGCTACTGACGGCTTTTGAGTAGCATTATTGCACATATGAACGGGGCTGCTCTCTGATTGGTTCGCATACACACTTCACATTTTATTAATCATTTATGTGCAAAACTCAAGTTAAAAAGGAGTAAATGAGCCCAGGACTTTTTTCCAACGGGATGCTCGCTCTCCTTCTTGTGCTTCTTACATCATCATGGAGTTTAGCAGAAATTGTTGAGGATCCCGATTTATCAGAAAATAACAGAGACCCAACAACGATTCCAGTATTTTTAAAACAAACGTACAAGGCATTTTCGGAATTGGCTTTTGATAGTGATAAATACCCCTATGATCATGAATTTACCCAAAGACTTTTCACTGAAGGATCACCGACGATAAGAGAAGTCGTTCTCACGTTCCTATTGGCCTTTGGATTCATCCTTTTCCGATATTTCAGCGAATCGAAATTCAGGGTGAGTTGGAAAAGAGCCAATTTGTTTTTTTGAAACGTATTCAAATATTTATCTTTCAAGTATTTGTAATTTTTTAAAATAATTAAATTGTCCATGAAATTACTTTTTGAACTTATTTTATTTTGAAAATAATTTTTTCATTCGTATTCAAAACGTGAAATTTGACTGGAAGCTAATTATTATATTTGGGTGCCATATAATTTACGCTCTCTTTGAATAAACCTACTCAAATAGATTGTAGCGGATACTGCACAGATAAACCCTTGACCAAACCTTGGTAAGTCCGACAAGCTGAAGATAAGAACAACCAACTTATACCAGAGAACTCTGCTGGAGACTGGTTGTACTTGTATGCAGATAGGTGGACTTTTAGGAGGATTATCAAGGTTAAGCCAAGGGTCTATCTGTGTAGTCTCCGCTACAATATCGAGTTTTTTGTCTGTTTACTGTTTTTATCGGTTTGTGTTTTGCAATTGGTTGGGAGCCTGAAAAAATAAATGGGGTATAAGGAAAATATTTTCGTCCAAATGAATGGTATTTTTGTGATAGATAATAACGAGCATGAAATTTGAAATTCGGAAGCTAAGAATAAAGAAACTATTTTGGACAAAATGACGTATATTTTGTTTATTTAACTTTGATCAATTAATGCTGTTTTATAATTATATTTGTCTATTAAATTCTATTTAACACCTATTAAAAATATCACTTACTAAATGTGTTTTTATATGGTTTAGGTAACAGACATTCTAAGTTAAAAATAAGGTATTTAGGGTTTTATTTCCACCTGTGAAATTGTTTCAAAGATCTTATACAAGCGTCTTATTGATATTCTTCCCTAATTTTGATATCCACTCAATAAAATGCATTTCTAACTTAACCTATTCTTCGACATCTAGATAACTGAATATCTTTATAAAGATTTGCTATTCACTTACTCGATATAAAGGGATCAGCCCACGTAAAAAACTGTTTGTTATGAACCTAACAAATACTACATAACTACTAAAAGTTTCGCCATTTATTGTGCGCTAGTAGTGCATTAGTCATCGGGCTCGGTTACCGTGCCAGGAGTCACGGGTTCGATTCCCATTGAGGCACACCCAGTGGGTAGAATGGTCAGCCGCGCCGGTTAAGTTCGGCTAATGTAGAAATCAATATAATTTGGGTTTCAGCATGGAGGCCTTATTATACCACTCTTTACCTAGTGAAGGTTGGAAAATATTTTCCTAGTTGGGCTGGAGAATTATTATTGTGAAGACAAAAAACAAAACTTTATGTGAGTAGTTTGTTTTTATTGCCTGTAGATTCTACTTGCTTTTTACACCGGTTTTTTATAAATCTTGACCCAGTTTCTACTTGCGTATGTCTTTGAAAGGATCGCAAAAAATCAGCCACGTGCGCTATCTCTAACTTTATATACACATATATATCAAATCATTTTTGTCAGTAGTTTATTTTGAATAAAAAAAGAATTTGTTTCTTTTTTAAACGAATAGTCCATTTGATATCTAATGGGTTATCCAACAATTCTAGAAGCTGTCAAATGCATTTAAAAATCCCTCCAACTTCTCACTTTAAATCAGTTCAATTCGTCTTTAAATTAATTTGCAAAATATGATTTTAACAAAGATTGTAACGACCTTTTTACAATATGACAACGTTATTCTTATATTCACTATTAGCAAAGTCACTATCTTCTTAATCTAGCTTTATTATAATTTTCGAATCAAAAATAGCACTAATTAACGAGGGAGGGCATTAGAATGCCGGAAACGGGAAAGTATTTGAAAATAGACTAAGGGAAAGAGATCCACTAAAAGTATAAAAGTCGATTCATCAAACAGGTCTTACGAACTTTGACCCTTGGATTCAGGTTGGATGCTTTTAACTTATTAGTTAAAATTTATTGGCTACTGCGCTCATATTCTAATGTTTGAATTTCGGGATTTTTTCCTCTGTTTTTAGGGCGAATTCTTGTTTTCAAAGTACAGAGCTTATTGACATGCTGATTAGCTTAAATTGTCAATCACTTCAGATGCAATTTCCCTTTCTAACGACCAAGATAAGAAATAAAGCAATTTATTTTATTAAATATATAACTGATGCCTTTCTCTACTTTACACCTTTATGATACCGGAGAATTTTGGTTTTCAAGACTATCGGATGGTATTTTTAATTAAAAGTCCCTGAGTTCAAATACCAAAAAACCAAACAAGTTTTTCAATTTGGTCGTGGCATGATTTTCATCATCATAACTGTTTTGTGTTTGGCTGATACTTGAGAAAAAATGGTCTTAAACCCCTTCATTTATTATAGGAAAGGACGTTTTTCAATTTTTCCTGTTTATATTTTACAATCAGATAATTTTTAAGGAGTTAGATCATTTCAAAGTCATTGTTATTATCCGCCCTCCCCTGCAGGATACCGTAGCCGACTCTTCGAGCCCATAAGATAGTGCACCAGTTACAAACACGACCCGACAACATCACAATACAAAACGACCCAATATCAACACAAGACGCACGATTTCGTATCGATAGGCCAGTTTATCTTATGCGCCATTTAAAACCGTAATGTAAATAAATTCGTTCGAATAAAAGGGAATTAGAGGGTGGAAAATAAAAAATCTTACGCATAAGAATTATTTTGGGAAAAATACTATTTTCTTATATGTAGCAGTCACATACAATACTGGTTTGATTTTGTTGGATAAAAATGAATACTTGTTATCCAAGAAGGACTAAATTAATGAATTATTGTTAATTACTCATAAAGGATAATACGAATAATACTAACTGTCGAGACTCTAAACTGTGTATTTTTTCTTAACGCGGCATGTCTTATTATTCTAAAGTTTCCATTTTAGGATTTCTCCACCACGATTCTACATCTTAACCTATTGGTCAATTTATGAATTTGATTTTTTATCAGACGGAGCAGCAAATTAATTTTAGTTACAGGATTTTATGCGGAAAAGATCTGCTATAACCTAAGTAGCCTCAAAATTGCCACAAATCCCGGAACTCAATAATAGCACGCAAATGGCATTACAGTAGGCTTTACTTCAAAATTATGCCAGGCAACGACCCCCACAATTTAGTATATTTTGGTCATATATACAG
>CAADRB010000008.1:4062934-4145928 GCA_900708905.1 Hymenolepis diminuta
AATTGGAAATTCAGTAGGGCCGACCAGCACATAACCACCTCTAATTTCTTCGACTAACTTTTCATCCTAGTAGATGTTATTTGTTTGTAGAAAAACCAAAGACACCCCTTCTTCTGTTTGCTCCAAGTTGTTTAAGAGTCTTTTTGCACGTATCAAAAGATTCTCTTAAGTCGTCTTTGTCGACTTAAACTGACTTCGCCAAGAACGTATGATTCGTATCCGTGGTCTTGATGAACAATATACCATATTGTTTTTCAGACACTTGAAGATCATTGGCAAGTTGTCGCCCATTGACTTCCCAGGATTTTCATCCATCATGCGAAGCACTCTTCTCACAAATAAAGGTGTTGTGAATGAGTCAACAGAGCATTGACAATGCACTTTCTCTTTCCCGCCAATTCATTTCCATTGTTTTCATTCAACAGCTTCTTTCTAACTTTGCAAACAACAGATCTGGAGACTTTTAGAAGTCTTGCAATTTCTAAATTGTCGTGTTTTACTTTTACAGACACTATTGCAGCGTGTCTTTCCATTTCCTGAGTTATAGTAGTATTGGTCTTGAGATCTGATATGTAGGTCATATTTAATATTCCCAAGTTCAAATTTCAGGATTTTGTTGCTTAGTCGCAATGTGATTATTTAGGCACATAACGACTAGTTGATTGGATTGAATGACCAGTCATATCTTGATAAATCTGTCATTTGTGGTAGCCAAGACCAAGCCACTGTTTTTGTATCCTATTAATTGTGCTCTTACTTACGATGAAAAGTCTGCAATTTTGAATAATATGATGCAAAATGATCATTAAAAGTTTTGCAGTTTTAAATCACATTTAGTTACAAAGTTCACGACTTCTAATATTTCAGCATTTAGACTAAATAAACACATAAAGTAGCACTGATTTAATCTGCCTCAATTTGGGTTAAAATCTAATGATCTTAAAGACTAACAAGTATTAAGAGCCCTTCCTGAGTGGGAATAGCAAGAGTTAAGATCGCGTGCATATCTAATAACTGGAAATGGGTTGAGAGTGGAAACAAGGAAGAAGTAAGAGAGGGAAAGAAGAAGACGGAATGCGTTGCAATCTGACTTTAGCCGCGTTTTAGAGCGCATAATTTGGTAAAATCAAACTATATTTAAATGTATCATGTCTTAAATATCTTTAAGTTTTTTCGCGGTAATTTCATTTTGTTATTTAATAGCATTCATTAGGTAATTTTTAAATATAGCACTTATTATACTACTTGAACAGGCGGATGCGTAATTTCAATGTATTTTTTTTTGTTTGGAGAGAGTATAGGAGTATTTCAAAAGAAAGAATATGTGCAAATTGGGCAATAGAAATAATTGAGAATGATCATCGCTTCTAAGTAACAGTGATCCTGCCGATATTACATAAAAATTTCCCTCTTTTCTTCCAACATTCATAAGCAGTTGGCAACCTTTCACTTAATCGTTAATTCACATGATGTAGGGTATTGCGCTTTTAGAGACGGGAATTAACTATGTCTTGATCTTAGTCAAGACTTTGCGTAAGCACGATTTCTAGGGTATGAGAACAAGAGAGACTTTTCACAGCAGTCCAAAGGCGATTTCACCTTCGCTAACACCTGACCGTGGGATTTCTCATGGGAAGGACCTTAATAGATATCCGGAAGCTTCACTTTTACTTTGACTAATAATTGTGGATATTAAAAATGGATCAGATCCTTAGGAATTGTTGTTTGGGTGTGCAGATTTTGCGAATTATAGTATCTATTACTGTCCTATCTTCTTCAGTCCAATATTAGCTACTATTACTTCTTAACTCTGATATCATTACTTGTAGAGGCTTGTGATATGGTTGGAATTCAAACCGGGGGACGTGGAGAAGGCTCCTGAAGGAATATTTCGATCACTGTACTATTGCGTTATTACCGGCTACGGAGCTTACATTTCCTACTTCAGCGGACGCTACAATTTTATCCAACAACCTTGCGAAGTATATTCCTCCAATGTTACCTGGGGTAAGAAATCAAAACTTTTGCCTTATTTTTAAGATCACACTGGAGTGTTATGGTGATGGTAGTTAAATACTGCTTTCCTGTTTGAAAACTGACGTATGCTTTTAATGAATTATTAGAAAAAATATATAAATTTTCATTTTTTCCCGCATGATTGAGGATCAACACCCTAATTCAAAAATTAAAAGACTGAATCTTTTGAGCATTTTTTAGGATATAAAATAGGAGAATCATAAAGGTATACAAAATTATGAGATTTTATAAGAAATGACACGTAGGCTTTTGGTTGAAATGTATGTTTTTCTCAACAAGTTTGCTGTATTTGATGCGATTAAGAAAAAAGCATTTGATCTTTGGCGATCGAAACTGCGCTTAAGGGCTTGTGGTCATGAGTTTGTATGAAAGTTGTCAACGGTCTACCTACCGGCATGCACTTCGACTCTGATCCCTCGCTCTCTTTGCACTTGAATAAATGGTTTCCATACATTACACTATGTCAATATATTGGCGCTTGAGCATTCATTTTAACGCCAATTGCTAAATATTAAAGTTATTAAATATTAAGCTACAAAGACTATGAAGAATGACACAAGACTAGTAACGATATTACCTTAATGAGACGTAGTAGACAGAGAAACTGCAGACAGGCAGGAGCTGGCTGAAGGGCCTGACTGTAGGAATTGACCGTCAGGAGCTGGAGAAGAGACAACCGAGTATATTAATGGTAGAACAAGGGCAGATAGATAGAGTCAGTAGATAATTGATGTGGTTCAAGGACATTATGAGAATTCAGCTGTGAAGGGAGTAATTAAATGCATGGAGTTGAAAACTGAGAGCGGAGAAAGAACTGTCAGATGATCATGTGCATCTTCATAGGAGTTTTAATTGACGAGCCGATAGAATCTAGCTGATTGATACCGTCAGAAATAACATTAACTCAGACATCAAAGTCATTCATTAACATTAATCGGAAAATAATTCTTAAATTAAAGGTCTCAAATGAATGTGTATTATGTATAATAAGGCTTGTCAGTAACGAAAGAACCTAAAAAATCCTTCTTAGTTTTGTAAATGGTCTATTCTATTATACATTTAACTCATCATAAAGTCAACACCTTCACACTGTGTTGCAAGAGGAGTTAAAAACTTGACCGCACTTTTATTTGGACGTTTAATAAAAGTCATTTTGACCGAAGCAAAACAACTATTAAGGGCTTAATATTTGTGTGTTTCAAATATTTTCAGTAAAAAAGGAGAAGAAAGGTCACTAGATTTATCATAATCCACGATAAAGTAAAAAACTCTATTTTTATCATAATTCAGTGAATTCCAGTAAGAAGAAAACAGGGTGGGGCTGAAAAGGCGCTGATAAGGTATTAAAAGAGTCATACTTTGTTCGATTTTTTGGATTACGGTTGTAAATTATTTTCTTAGTTGGTAATTCGTTGCTTCAGGTTCCAATATTCAAATTTCGTGAATCGTTCCCTGGATTACTGTGCAAACTCTTGCCCACAGTGTCCATTTCTTACTGACTAGTTTATCAATCAGAATTAGTCTTGCCATTTCAATCAATTTTTCTGTCTTTCAAAGTCCAAAAAAGCAGGGTGATATTAGCTAGCATATTTCGAAATATTCTTATAATCATAAAACCAAGAGCAAGCATTTAAAAATAGTGCAAATTGTGGCCATTTAAAAATAGGAACTCTCCAGGAAGAAAATTTACCGACAGTTATCATCAATGCATTTCTTTGAGCAAACTCTAAAATTTCCAGAATCGAATGTGGTTTTAGGATAGCAGAATCATGTCAGATCTCCTCATTGGCAAGTAAGGAATCGGAGAATATATTAAAAATACTAATGCGTTCATTACAAATTTCGATGGGAATAAAGCTGAGAATCGACGTTCCTTTCATGGGTTCTAAATTCTAAACAAATCTTTAGATAATTTGAAATTCTTGAGAGGAGGCATATTTACTGTTACACTACATATCAATGTTTAAAATATCGTTGCTAATCACATCTACCATGATCAACCACAGAACCAAATTAACAGATCAACAAGCTCGGAATAGAGTGGAAATAATCTCCATCATAAACCTGGGAGTCAAATAAATAAATTCGAATGGCCTATCTTTAGAGAGTAAGCTATATTCTCTACGTGAACTTATACAAGTCCTACCTTACATAAATCTGTTAAAGTTCAGCTTTCGATGCCCTAACTTCACTAACTACTTCTACTTAAAATGATGATATAGTCAACAGTCTAAGTATATTGATTATTGCAAACATTTGCTTACGATTGGCGGCCTTACATTTCAATGTTTTGTAACAATTCCCTTGAGGGACATTTTTATAATTTTAATGATAAGAACTGAAATTGTTGGTCATGATCGATTTTCTCAGAGAATCCCTTTTTAATCTAATTGAATTACCTTTATCATGATTTTGCATAAGCATTCTTTCGAGTTTTCGTCGGTACTTAATAACTCAAAAGGAATTTTAAAGTACGAGAACAGAAAATTTTTCATAGCAATCCAAAATTGATATCTCACTCACTGTATCTTGAACGCAATATTTTCATTCAAGCTTTATGCATATAGCACCTTTGAGATAGCGTTGTTTTAAGATTAAAAAAGGTCGAATTATTCCTCCATCTTTTTCCTTACTCAAGTGAAAGTAGTTGTTGCGAAGATAATAACCTTAACATTTTTTAATCTTTTTTCAACCTATTTTCACCAAATGGAAATGTATCAATATGTTTCAAGAGCCGTTTCATATCCATAAAAAATTTCCCAAGCCAGTTAGGGAAGGTGATCATCACGGTGGGTTTGAGTAAAGGAAAAGTATCCTGGAGCCGGTCTTACGAGTAACTCACATTCCACCACCTTTTATTGACCAGAATTAACCAAGACACCCACACTACTGGATGTGTATCGATGGGCATTGATCTTGTGACCTGACCACCCATGTTCATAATGCTGATACAGTTTAGCAATTTTTGTGACGGTTTTTAAGTAAGTTCTTTGATGGCTAGCGTAAACGTTTAATTTTTGTTTGGTTAGATGATGAATGACTTGGTGACTTTTGATCGTAAACATCGTTCGATTGAATCGGAACTGAGCTAGTGGACATCTGAATTTTGTTATTTTGAGTAAATTGAATCAGGTCTTCCTTGGCCAAAGCCCTCCATCCTGGAAAAAGGGCATGCAATCGGACGTTATACAAATGAACATGATCACTGATTTATATATCATTCAGCTCACTAGGTGCGTTTTGTTTGATGTTGGATATATAAATATTAAGGTCCTGCTACTAACTGAGATGTCTGCAATATCGATCTCCTAAAAAACGGTCTCGAATAGTTAGGTCCTAACCAAATCTGAGAGTATATAATTATTAAGTGAAAGCGCGATTGAATACGTCAGTGTAGAAGTTACTGGGGTAGAATGGGGTCGTGAAATTTTTTTTGCAACAAAAATATTAACAGATAACCGATCTAGCTTTGGGTCAGCCAAATATTCCTGTAAAAATGATTGAAAGAAGAGGGATCACTAGCAGGTCTTCAAGAAAATAAATCACAACTCTAATTAAGATAAAACGTTTGATCTCGCACTTTAAATAAATTTCATTCATCATTATTTAATCATTCCTCTTTTAAAAATCAGTAATGTTAAACGCTTTTGATGGGTCTCGAACCAATGCCTTCTAATTTTCGGATTCTTACTACATTCCCAGTGCAAACGAGGCAATTTTTTCAGGGGTGAGATGACTCCAGGTTTTTTAGGAATGCATCTTCCAACGCTCTTTTTGGGTATAGAAAAGCGCTTCAAATCCTCCCCCACTGAAAACTCAGTCTACTAATCTGACTTAACCATTATGGTCGGCCGTCCCACTGTGTACTGGGTACGCAATCAATGACCTCTAAGTGTTTCAGCCATTTTAAAATTAAAAAGAAACTACATTTAAAGTGGCTGCGGTGGCACTATTCCCGTTTTTAAAGCTACGAAGCTCTAACTTTATTTAAGATGAGAATCAATGCTATTATATTTTAACTCATATTCTCGCATGTGCATTAATTTAAATGCATGCTCAAGCATTTAACTGGAATAGTCAGTTAGTTTCATAAATAGGTTACCTACCCACTGAAACGCCGGCTAAGACATTATATGGACATTCACGAGCAGGACATCAATAACTTACTTGCTCATTTTCATTCCATACAGAGAACTACTTTGAACAAGAGATCCCAACCGATATTCTAAGTCTCTATTGGATTCAATTCAGCTACTACCTCTCAGGAGTTTACATGGAGTTGTACATGGACAAACGTCGGAAGGATTCCACTATGATGCTACTTCACCACTTTGTCACTCTTTCACTTATGTATTTTTCATATATGGGGCGGTAAGTCTGGAAATCCATTGTATATAATTCTGTGATCTTAAAGTCAAAGCAGGCGATGATGGTGCGCAAGTTAACGTACTGATCACTGGTCCGACCTCCATTAATACATAACCAGTGAAAGGAATGGCCAGCAGGATGCTATTTAAGTCTGACTAATAAAGGAGATGTAAAAACTTGAGTTTCTTATTAAAGAGACTCCACGATGCTACTCCTCCACCCAAGAGGAGAGTTAAAAAACACTGTCTTAAATGAGCTTTCTTAAGCTATGCTCATGATGAAATTGGTATAAAGGAGTAAAGGACATGTTAAACTTGACACCTATAATTCTGATAGTGATCAAACTACATTTGATTGGTTGAAATGACCATGACATCATCTATCTCTACCTCAATTTTTGTACCATATTGGAAAATATGTATAAAGCCCCAGTAAATCGCAAAGAGACCATGTCTAGTCTGCATCATATAGTATTATATCGTGTCAAACAAAACATCAGAGTGAAGAATGTGACATACTTGACAACAAGAGAAAGTCAATCATACTAAAGTCCCCGCGTCCCAAAAGGAATCTATCATGTGGTCCGACATCGAGAGTCCAGGTACCAGTTAATAGGTTGGCTCAGACTCGAGGAGGATGATTCATGATGATGAAGGCGATGGAGAATAGAAGTCCAGTCATTTTTCTTTATTGAAACTTCTACACATAACGAAAAATGAAATTAACGGTTTAGAACACAAGAACTAATCATCAGGAAGATGTCAGTAATCTGACTGGTGTTACCAGTGCGTTTTTTTGAGTTCTACTTGCACTTGTCATTCACTCATCAATGATTTGCTGGTTCGCAATCCACTACGTCAGTCTTTCAAAATATGTGGTTGATAAGCTGAAATTTTGTGATTTGCGCTTGATAAATAGTAGAATTAGCCAAAAATTGTCATTATTTAATAAGCATTGTGAATAAGTTCGGTGTAATATATCATGTAATTAACGACATTCGAAGCAGAACGGTTTAAATAATTATTGATTTTTAAATATAGAAAATTATCAAAGGAGAAAGTGTAGATCGTATATAAAAAGAAATTCTAGTTGTGTTCACAAACACCTATACCAACTAATGTGGAAGAGAGTTTTCTGTTTATTATTGAAGCTCCAGGCGTGTTAGAAGTAGGCTTGCAACTTTGCTGGGCCAAACTAACCACATGTCTGCATGCAGAACGAACTAACAAGGAAGTCAAACTGGAAGGTAGATGAGGCGCTATAGTTATCGGTTGCTATCGCTCCTGGTGCGGATAGGCGGACATGAGGTAAATGGCCATAAATGTCCATGAAATTATATGGGCAAGTAACCATTGAAATATTTGCATAGGTAGAATATAATAGAGGCAGCTAAATAAATAGTACCGGTTTTTTTACGAAAATGGTAAAGAATGCATGAAAATTTAATTCAGATTTATTCATTATTTAGTGTCTGCACAAAGCCCGACTGCTGAAGAATAACTGGAAGGGCTTGAAAATTCTGTAATGTCCTCGGTTAATTATTGTTGATTGACACTTTATAACCGATCATAACAGCTTATCGACTAGATTATATATCCATGTGATATAACTTCCAGGCTGTAGTGAATGGTGTTTCTAAGCATCCGCATTGGGAAGGGGAGTACTTTCATGCAGTCCTGCCAGCGATAAACTCGAATTTCGTTATCACCAATTAATCAGTGCGGTCGGTAATTCCGTTCACTGGGTTTGCATCAGTAGGCACCGAACCCGTGATCTTTGGCTTTTCAAAAAAGCACATAAACCGCTGCGTTAACATCTAAGTGGCCCTGGCTGTTCATTCAGAACAGAAAGTTAGAAGAATGAAGACGAAACTGATAGTGGACGAAAAGTTGGTGGGGAATTCCTTTAACTTGCTCTTTCATTTCAAATAATGAGATTTTCATATAATTTGAAAACGGATATGAATGTTCAGAAATAGTTTGAAGCATATGGATCGATCATTTCTATATCTTGTGCACTGGCCTCGAGCACTATCATTGCCTATCCTGCTCTAATCGACTTCGATGAGACAGCTGTGAATCAGATCGACCCTGAACTCTAGTTATAATGACTGTCTAAAGTTTTTATGAGGATTAAGATACAAATAAGGATATGAAGATTATAAGGAGGTAAAGAGGGTCGGTGGTTTTAATTCGTGAATGTTTATCCCATATATCTCTATATAAGATACATATTTAGTAAGACCTCAAATAAGATGATATTTTGATGAAGATAACAAAGGTGAGTGTACTTCTACGATTGTGCTTGATTGAGAAATATCATATTTAGGAGTAAATACGAATTCAACAGCCAGATGTTTGTGTCCTAGGGTGATGGTTTTGTAGATAGAACCCTTTTCGGTCTGAAAACACAAACTCAGACATTAGTAACAAAAAACCATGGTCAACTTATTTTTAATCATCAAATGGAGTATATGCGTAACATACATAGTGTTATTTGTCAGTTAGCCAAATTTTCAGTCAGCGTAATATACAGGCATCATCATGAATTTTCAATTTTTTAAATGGAAAGTAAAAGAGTAAATTGATTTTATGCTTGAATGTTGAAAGAAATACATATACTTCCATTTCTAGACCATTAATTTATCTCTTAGGTACCTCAAACATGGCTGCATAATATTCTTTCTGAATGACATATCTGACGCAATTCTGGAGACAGGAAAGATTTGTGTCTACTTTAACAATCGAGGTGGAGTAGTACGAAAATATGGAGACATTTTCTGCAACATAATTTTCTTCTTCTTTACCGTATCCTGGTGAGTTCAACATATAAACAAACCTAGAAATAACAATATCTAGACCATCACTGAAAAATTCCTGGAGCCCACTGAGGTAATACTCTAGCTAAAACTCCTCACATCTAGTTAGAAGAGGTCGTAAGAGCTGTAATTCAAACGATGGGTCAGTATTAAAGAAAGTACAGCTGTTTATAGATATGTAGGAATGATTGACTTCTGGTCAGCTTATAACGTTATTATGAAGAGACTTCATACCAAAGCATGAACGTGGAAGAAGAATAATAGAATATTCCAATGTTCGAGGGTCAAATTCTGCTTAGAACACTGAAAATTTGTCATTTTACATTTTATATTGTATAATATCAATACAGTTTCTGAATCATTAGAGTAGTCTTACAAAGTCGTCATCCATCTTGGAAGTGAAGATTTTCCACGTGTAAGCCACCATAAATGTGTTGAAGGCTTGGACAAGCAACTATGATACCTAATTTCCCCTTTGCTATTTAACGGTCTATACCTTCTATCTTTCGCCAATCTTCTCTACGACACAGCGATATGGAGGGAAAACAATGGTGAACAGAAACAGATGACTGAATTCCAGTTTCGCAATCTGGAAGACTCCAGAATTCTGGACCCAATTCTTCTTCATTTACTCTTAAACATATAATCTCGCTCATTGAAACTTTCCCTCTTACATGCCCCAAGTGTAAGTAGAATTTTGGAATAAGATGCAGACGTCGAAAGTGTTTTACCACATCTGACATCGAGATTTATAGAGTTGTCTACTTTTGACTAATTGGCATAGTTTATCTTTGTCATATCCTAACCTTGCAAAGTTAAAATTTGACCACTAGATACCTCTGTGACTTCAGAGTTCATTGACTAGATTAAATAAATTGAGCTGTTTGCCATGCCAACTTGATAAATATGTAGCCCCATGAGGCATACATTTAAATCTATAATGTTTAAATGAATAGGCCGGGAAATTATATATAATTTAATTTATATTTAGGTTTTATTTCCGACTATATCTCTTCTGCGTGCGACTTCTCCATTCTTCCAATTGGTGTGCCTATATTCAAAGAAAAATTTGGCGACCTCGTCTTTATGTCTTCTTCAATTTACTTCTTTGGACTCTCTACATAATGCAAATGATTTGGAGTTATGTAAGTTGTGTGTTACTTCAATTCATGTTCTAATTGTAGTAAATTAGATAAAATCTTAGTAGAAATGATGATAATACGTTAACCATGTTAAATACTTTAAAATAGTGTGCTTTCAAACAATCTTGGACAAGTTTGGAAAACCGAGAACACTGTTGTGGCAAACCTGTAAATCACGTCAGGGTCACCTCTTTGTAGTGGCAGAGTCACCAGTTTGAAGAGGGCCACCAGATTGTTGTGGGTCACCAGTATGTAGCGACAGATGGCTAACAGTAAATGAAAGAAAAAGAACATCAAGGATTGCGTTGACCAGGTTGTATTGAACAAAGCTCAGTACATTTCTCAAGGGAAAATAGGGAATAGGAGGAGAAGGATTGAGCAACGGGAGATGTGTTGGACGAGCTAGGGTCAACTGGTGTGTGTGCGTGTCTAATGGAAGGCTATTTATAATCGACACTTTGGATGAGGACACGCATAAGGATATAATCGTATGCGTGCTTTAATTGGTCGGGACGATTGCAGGAAAAGGAAGGGGCAGTGCAGAAAAGACTGCCTAATAGCAAGGCCGACCATGCGGTGTCTGCTACTATCGTTCGAGGTATGCTTACCTTTTCCGATCGATGATAAATAGGCCAGCTGAGGACACACGATGTTTGCCTATAGAGTGCTTGGGTCAGGTTAGGTTAAAAGTTTACAGACATTACTATAAAGACAAGATAATCAAATTTAGTGATGATTAGAAAGTATGTAAGATAAATATTACAGAGAGAAAGATTCATCCTTCAACACCTTCAAAACAAAACAAATTATCACAAGTAAAAAAAATATCCACATTTAAGATCCTATGCATCTACATTCACTCTCATTTGCCTCCAGTAAACATAAAATCTTAATTCGTTCCTTTCCCAATAAAAATCATATCCGCAATTAGAACTAAATAAAATAAACAAAAAAGAAACGATGAGAAAGATTAAAACATACACTTCAGTACGAGTGCTAGTTGATAAAATAATATGTAAAGTAATATATAACCTAATGGCATAGATAAAGTGAATAGAAGATTTGTTGAATATCCTGGAATTTAATTTTACAGATGGAATAAATCGCATTAATCTGTCTTGTCGCATCAAAAAGTTAATATATTTCTTAATAAAGCTTGAATTGGTGAGTGGTTTCGGCCTGTCAAATGCATCAAAATAGAAATAATTGGCTCTTAAAAGAAAAAAAAATAATGAAATTTGAAGTATGCCATGAGCAAAAAAGGGTTTTTTTGTTATTTGTTCTGCTTTTTTAACAGTGAGGTTTTTTTTAAAAATTGGCTCTTTTACACCTAATTTTATTCAAACAAAAGAATGACAAATTCGAAAAATGTATATAAACGTATTTTTAAATAGACCAACAAGCATTTAGATATATTTATGATATATATTATAAAATCAATTTTGTAAACGAAACATAGCTAAGTTGATCTGATTTGTACCACTAGCAATTCTTATTTAATGCTAAATAACAGCTAGGCGATTACGAAAGTGGGAAAGGAGCCTAATGAAATTGAACGATTATAGCTATATTGTTCAAAATGGAATTAATTTTTGTCATATACAGCTATGAAAGTTGCAATAATATCACATCTACTAGGGCACATCAATCCAATAAATGGAATAAGTCAAGTCACTCGTGTCGCTAGATCATTGTGGAGGTGGTCAGAAAGCCACCACAATTTGTTGGTAAGTTTATTAGGTTTATATACGAAACATACCGTTAGACGCCAGTCATGTCCCGGCGTGATGATTGACAGTTCCTTAGGTATCTAAATGCAAGCTCACACACACATAGGTGGACCGTCTGTGGACACTGCAGTCGAGATCTTACTTTTAGTCAATCAGTCCTAATCAGGTATTAATAGACATCTGCTGGCTATGGCAAAAATGCACATGAAGTCAAGACTTCTTTCTCCGATAGGTGTAATACTCTATTTCTTAGCTGTCTATCCTAATCACCAAGGAAAATGTTCATCCTTAAACAATTTTAGCCAAAAGATCTAACTTTCATTTTTTTAATAATATTGAAAATTATACACGCTAAAATAGAAGATAATCTTATTTCGAAGCAAAAATTTTTGATTTTGCAAAATCTTAAAAGCCTAAGAAACAAGTCGTAAATCAAAAGACAAACTGTAAGATGGAATAAAAGAAATAGGGGAGGATTAAAACCAGAACATACCAATCCTTAGACTTGATAGGTTTAATACTTATTCATCCGTTTATTTATTCACATCTGTTCATTTTATTTCTACTCAGTTATTAGCGCCATGTTATCCTTAATATATGGTTATATTCATCTATGTCAATTAAATTTTTATCTTCCATTGTAGTATATTATAAAAATGTGCGTGAGACTTATCACAGGACAGGACAAACAACTGGAGGACATCAGAGAAAAAGAAATCAACGGAAACGGTGGGAAACCGCAAACAAACGGATTTTCAAAAGAAAAGAAAGAAAAATAATTAATAATAATCAACATATTTTCATATTTTCTTCAAAAATGTGTATTTCTATGACCTTGGGTTATTTGATGAAGTAAAATACTTTTTTGAATATATATATATATATAATTGAATGAAATTATTTTGAAGACATGGGAAATTAATTTTATGCAAAATTTCTCATTGTTGGCTTAGCTGACATATTAGAATAACAATGATAATATTTGTCAACTTCAAAATAACAGAAATAATGGCAATGGTATCAGTTTATATTATCTCTCTGGGGAAATTTTGGATTCCTAATTGATTATTTAGCATTATATAAATTTAATACGGGAACTAAACTTTATTTTTAGGCTCACAATGATATGCTTATTCTGGACGACATGTTTATTTTCCATTTACATTATAGTTTGTTTAATTGTTTCGGATTATATTATATTTGTTGTTTAATCACTTTGTTTAATTGTTAATTGATAATATCTCCAGCTGCCTTTCAATTTTCTGAATTGCTAGATAGTAGATCTCAATGATCACATGACCGACCAGGATTAAAGGGCGTCAACAACAGATGCTCACCACACATGACTCAGGTGAGCAAAGCAGTCAGTCATCACAGAAGGGCATCAAAGATTGGACATAGAGGCTCATGAAGGAATGTTTGTACATAAAAGTTTAATAGTTCAAGAGATGAAATAGTGTGACTTTCTGTCTCATTAGGACATTTAGAGTTACACATTAGTGACTTAACTATGATACGTACCATTTCAGTACGCAATTTTAATTTCGTGTTTTGATTACTCCTTCACCATATTTCCTTGGTTTATTAGGTAGAAAATTATCTATTATTTTAAGCAATTTTGTCTCTAGAATTCCACCATTTATTTTCTATGTAAATGTTTCTGTGGGTCACATTTTTGCAGGCAGCTCGACCGTACCATTTTTGTTTTGACATCAGAGATCTCCCGATGTCATTAAGGCCAAATTAAGATAACTTTGGCACCGGATCCAAACGCTGTCAACCTGTCATAGACTGTCCATTACTAATCGGGCTGTCTACCATTCACAACTATGTACACACTCATTCAGTTCTCTCAAAACTACGCCCATTCCGATGTCAACTCCTAAAACAACGCACGCCATCGTAACACCTCAACTGTCTCATTATCTTCACTTTCACAACTCCAGCCTGTATCCACCTACTCATTTATCTGTCAATTATTGCAACTCTTAAATAAGGGATTGTTATATCTGTCCACCTAACTCTGGTCCACATTACATCATATTTACAAATATATTTTGAATATAGTGAGCGAAATGTCTTTACCAGTCAAGGTTGCATTCCAAAATTCCATATCTTAATTTAGTTCAATGGGAAAATCAAGAAATTATGTAACTGATAGAGACGTTAATAAATAAGACGTAAAAATTGACTGTTGTTAAACTGGCATTTATGTTAATATTGGTATCAAATTTATGTTTGGAAAATGTTTATCGGGGCACCGCTAAATAACGCAGTGTTATAAAATTTATAATAACATGTTAAAATATTTATTATATAATAAAAAGAATAAAATATAGATTTCTTGATTAATATTTAAAAATTTCATACGGCCTTCGCACAGCTTTCAAGGTCCTATTTTGTACGCATGCTTCGTTGTCTATTTCTTCCTTCGACATTTGCGCGGAGTTTCAAGGTGGCGCGTAATATGTCGTGCAATTTTGTTTCAAATGTTGGTATGGCTTCAAGCAAGGATAGGGTCACTCGGTTACCTACTAAAGTAAAGCCTGTTAATTATAAGTTGGACTTTGTTCCTGACTTCTCTAAATTTACATTCAGCGGATTTGAACAAGTGGAGTTAGAAGTAGGCACGGCAATTTTTGTTCATTTGTCTTTCTTTTTCCATTGTTTAATTTTGAACTATTGTTTTAGGTTTTGGAACCAACAAACCATATATTATTTAACGCCAAAGGGCTTGATGTACAAGCTGTCGAATTTGAAGGAAGTGAGTTATTTGAATTCACATTTTAACGGCTGTAGTTCCTGGTATCGCACTAATTGACGACGATCAAGAATTGGCCTGGTTTGATTTTCTATCTAGTGTTCCCATTGGCAAAGGAATTTTAAAATTTACTTTCAATGGAAAATTCAGTGATGATATGCTGGGTCTTTATCGTAGCACATATAAAGATGATAAGGGTAATGAAAGGAATGTTCTTGTCACTCAATTTGAGGTATTTTTCAGTGATGTTAAAATAAGGTTTAATTGGTAAATTTATTTTCATTTTATTACTTGCAGTCCGTTTTTGCTCGTCGAGCTTTCCCTTGTATGGATGAGCCGGATAGAAAGGCAACTTTCGACATTAGTATTGTCGCTTTGGATAACAAAACTACCCTCTCAAACATGGTTTGTTTTTATTTACTATTTATTATCTGTTCTTCAATCTGAGTTCTCAGAATCTATTTTCCGTTCATTCTAGCCTGAGATTTCTCGAGAAATTGTACCAACTCCACAAGGTTTAGTTGAGCCTCCTGATGGGCATAATTATGTCAAGGTCACATTTGATCGTACCCCCTATATGTCAACCTATCTTGTTGCTATGGTAGTCGGAGATTTTGAGTATATCTCAGCTCACGTTCCAACAGAGAAAGGGACAAATCAAATTAATGGGGAGAAAGAAGGTCAAATTGAGGTTAGGGTTTACACTCCTCTAGGGAAAAGGGACTTCGGTCAACATGCTCTTACTGTGGCAACCAAGACCCTACCTTTCTATGCTGAATTGTTTGGAGCTGCATACCCCCTCCCTAAACTTGATCTAATTGCGGTCCCTGACTTCGGGTGCAACGCTATGGAAAACTGGGGTTTGGTAACTTATCGGTAAGTTATTGATGGTGTGTTGTGTAGGGGGGTTTGCGATTTATGTCGAATTGTAGTTATGTATAATGAAGCTATTTATTTTCAGACGGTTTTCTGTAGATGGTAGCTTATCCTTTGAATGCTATTTGGATTTGGAGATATGGCATTATAATTCTTTGACAAGATCATTAAGTGGAAGATTTCCCATAAACTGTCTTGTCTTCACTTTTCAGTTCATTGTGCCCAAATTTTCTTAATTTATCATGGTTTTATCTTCATTTTATGAATTTAGGATGTGATATTTTATTTCGAATTAAATTAGAATTTTAAGAAAAAGAACCGTGGAATCTAGTCCGTTACACTGAAACCTTCCTCAAGGCTCCAGGACCATCAGGCCAACCGATTCTATTTTATTTTAAGTTTGAAGATATTAATAAGATTAAACAGGTCAGATTAAATATTACATTTAAAAAAAGCACCTAAACTGATAATTCTGGAGCCCAAACGAATTAGTTCTGATTTCTGTTTCTCACTTTTGTTGCCCATACTTCCTAAGGTAAATCATCTTTCCCTTTTTATGTGTTTGTTTATTCGTCCACGATTAGCATTTTACCTTGTTATTGAAAATAAATAATAGGGGAAAAATTCGTTGTTATTTACGAATATTATGAGTTAAAATTTTGATACGTTGAACAAAATAGGTAAATAATCGAATGTTGACGAATAGCAGCGTACTATAATTTAGCTAATCAAAAGATTTGATTCCTTAACTTACAGTTACATCAACTCTAATGTTACTCATCTAATTGTGGATTTTTCCGTCTGAATGGGATTCGAATGGCTTAAACACTAAGGAAAAATTTCTGATTTATTAAACTAGAAGTTTTTTACATGTAATCACAAAAGAAGTTTCTTGTCCTGATCATGTCATTAAAGTAACGCTAAATCGCTCAATAGAGCTACTTTACGGTCCCGATCAAGTTAGGCTTATAAATCCTCATAAAAAACTATAACGCTGTGTCATCAATGAAATTCGTTCATTTTTTTACGATTCCCGCCCTTAAAATTTCGTTCTCTCTCGAAGTAAGAAACTGTTCTCATTTTTTTAAAGGATATTACTATGTCCTAATGGTTTAAAGGTACATCATTTGGTTTTACTAAATACCCGTTCAGCTTATAAGCTACTCAAACTCGCTTTTTTTCAATCAGGAGACTTAATTCCGTTTTATTACTCAACAATTGGGAATGCTCTCATTGTTTTAACAATAATAATGATATGTCAATACTCAATCTTGAGAAATCTTTTGAATGGGAGTTAGCGACTCTTAATCTAATCAGTTACTTAAGTCATCTACTTATCCGTTTCTAATTGAACAGTTGGGACTCTCGCATTTGAATTAAATCCAATTTCTGCAATTTAATCTGCCTATTATTATCTATGTTATCATGCTAAAATTATTCACCAGGTACTAATATTCGTTAATTTCAAGCCACTAAAATTTCTTTAAGCAGCACTCGAACAATTGTTTTACCTTTCAGTGAAACTGCATTGTTGATTGATCCTGCCAATTCCTCCCTGCTATCCAAGAAAATGGTCGCTTTAACGGTTGCTCATGAATTAGCTCATATGTGGTTTGGTAACTTAGTAACCATGTCTTGGTGGACCGACCTCTGGCTTAATGAGGGTTTCTCCACATGGACTGAGTATTTGGCTGTGGATTACTGTTTCCCCGAATATGATATCTGGGTAGGGTACTTATTTTCAGTTTCATTAGTATAACCACTTTATAATATATGCAATCTTTTTACACTGTAGACATCCTTTATATCAGATGCCTACATTCGTGCTTTGCGATTGGACGAACTCAAAAGCAGCCATCCCATTGAGGTGTTTTGTTTAAACTGATTATATTTAAATTAGTAGTTATGTAGATTTGAGTAGTATCTTACTTTGTAGGTTGAAATTGTAGTTGCTCATGAAGTAGAGGAAATTTTTGATGCCGTGTCATATCAAAAGGGCAGTTGTGTCATTCGTATGCTCCAGAACTACATGGGATTTAAAGTGAGTTGCTAAAACAACCCTTTGTTTTTAACTTCGAAAGTACTCTATCGTGAAATTGTCCATCTGTTTACCCCAGAAATTCCAAAGTGGTCTTCGTAATTATATCCAGCAGTATAAGTACTCCAATGCTAGTACTCAAGATCTTTGGATGGCCTTGGAGACAAGTGGTGTGCAGAATATTAATGAATTGATGGCCCTTTGGACTAAGCAGACGGGGTATCCAGTAGTCTATGTTCGATTGATTAAGTCTCCTGATGAGGGAGCCTATTTAATTGGAGTGAAACAAAAACGATTTTTGGCTGATGGAACTTCTGCAAGAGGTAAGTTTTTCTGAAAGGGGGGGGGGAACGGGGTGTTGCTAACATTTGAATATTGATAGTACTTCCCAAATCGGATTGCGGGTGGTGTTTGGTAGAGAGCAGGTGTCCAATTTTAGATCACATGGTTTCTGATGTGAATTTCCATGAATGGCTGCAAATATGCGGACCAATCACCACGGGGATAACCTTCATTCCAATTGGTGATGATAGCCGATCTCTTTTGCACCAACTCTTAGCCTTTACATACTCCTTTACAGGGATTTACTAGACTTTGGCTCCTAGCTGTTCTTCAGGTTATGCCTTCTATATGAATAGTACTAAACTGCTTGGTGAGAGGAGATTGGCCTGTACTTGCTGGTGGTTACAGTACGTGTAGTAGAAGGCAGATGTGATAGAAACAGCAGTATGGTTTGCAGGTTCACAGGGGGAAATGAAATACTTTGAGTTTAGAGATGAACAGACGCCCGATGATTCAGGCTGCACTGACTCAGCGAGAAAACAGCACCGAGTCGAGATCACTTGACCACAATTCATGTGATACATCGAATCTCAGGTGACGAACTGAATAGTGAGGTCGGGCTGACTCACTGTCTGAAAATTTAGAATTAAATTATAAATAAATGTATTTATGAAGCAACTTAGTAAATATAAATGAAAGTTTAGTTCGAGGAAAACTAATTAATTGGTTCAATACACTCTCAACAGCTTCGATGAGTCAATTGCATGCTCCCAGATTAGCTACGTAAAATGTAGGAAACATGATCCTTATTAAGCAAGATCATATTGATAAGGCAAGTAAATCTCATTTTGCGGAAATTAAAAAAGGACCAAATGTCACGAAAAGTTTAAAGAGTGAAAAAAGTGCCTATCATGCCAGCATGACTACAATTTTCCACCTCATGCGAGTGCCGCGATGCCGGGTGTATATCCCGATCTAGCCAATAGCCACTCTGATCTCCCATGAATCGACTTTTCCATTGGTTTTATACGTATGTTAGGTAGCGCGCGAAATAGTGTGCTTAGATTTGGCTATCTGGTTGTGGGCCTAATTTCAACGTTCTTTGTTTTCTATCAGAGTCTGGTCAACTTTTGGAATTAGAAAGGGAGTGATACGTTCAATATGGCTCTTGGTTTTACCCATTATGAATTGGAACTTCCCTATAAAATTAAATTATTCATTAGTGTTCTGGGGTATTGGGGCTTTCCAGTCTTCAAACTTCGTATTAGCCTGAATTTGCCTACCTTTCATGCAAGTTCCGATAATAGGTAGCGATTGCTTTCATATTTGAAAATAGTCTTTATTGACTACTCTTTTATTGATTCCTTGACATGCTCTATATTCTGAAAGCACCTAAGACTTTTCTTGGCTTTATATTTTATCTCATAAAAATAAGTTGTTACAGCACTTTTTTATAATGCCTTTTCGATATGCTTCGACTCCTAGTCCTATATTCTCAAGGTCGAATTTTTATTGGCTGTCGGTTTGTATTGCTGGCACCTTACTTTTATGGTTTTTTGTCACATCTACTGATAATATTCCCAAGATAGTATTGAATATCCTCATTAACACTTAAACATATGTCAAAAATAGCACTAATCCGGTCAGCAGAACTACTTTAATAGCCCTACTTTATGCTTAAAGGTATCTCCCTTACGGATCTTATGATCTTCATAAAGGCTAATAAGAAGCAACAATCTTTCTCAAATGAGAAGACCTTGAGCTCAGTTGGACCATGGGTGTATTGGACGAGACTAGGAAATGACAGAAAAACGGAGAAGAATTAGAAACTGGAAGTTAAAGAAAAAAGCGTGAATAGTTACGATGGAGAGTTGAATTGACTGTTTTGGGAGCTTTGCTAGTTTAAACAATATAAGATCATCACTTTCTTTGCAATTGTTGTGTCTGGTTGCTAATCTCGCCACTTGTATAAAGTTACAATTACTCAGGCCTGGAAGAAGGTAAAAGGTTCGTTGTAGTATAGACAACATTTTTGAAAGCAAACATTCATTAAATTTACAAAATAGGCTAGCTTATTGTTTAGTTTGC
This sequence comes from Hymenolepis diminuta, assembly GCA_900708905.1. Classification (NCBI taxonomy): domain Eukaryota; kingdom Metazoa; phylum Platyhelminthes; class Cestoda; order Cyclophyllidea; family Hymenolepididae; genus Hymenolepis; species Hymenolepis diminuta. The sequence goes on from CAADRB010000008.1 coordinate 4,083,075, forward strand.
AGTTTTTGCTGGAAGTATTGCGTTAATGAACTTTAGAAAATCTTTTGCACTCGTAACGAATTTCGTTCATCGATTTCTATGAAATCTGTTAATATCAATCCAACTGTTTGAATTATTATCACAAGACGTGTATAAATTACCTATGAAATTCAGTCAATTACACTGCGTTTGTCATAATGTTAAATTAGATGACTAACGCCAACGATCTTGTTCAATAAATGGCCTCTAATTCTGTGGCCACGTCCAGCTCTGATGATATGAGATGGATGATTAATGTTGATGGAAATTTTTATAGATGAGGAGTTCATTAGTCTTATATTTACAAAGAATTGCTTGAGGATGGTTATAAACGATTAGGAATATGCGGGCCATCCACCATAGAGAAGCCTACAATTTGATCGGTAATGGTAGACAGTCTTATTTGTTAGTTACAGATCATAGATCGACTGTTATAAGTTACTGTGTATACCCGGATTGGAAGTCACTGCTGAGACTAGTCGTTTCAAATCACCGGCCATTTATTGACGTCCTTTCTACCACACGTGTAAATGGGTGACTCGGCGCTTTTTCGGTAATTTCCGGAGGCAGATGGGAGTGGAATTATCCCATATAATCTTCGCTGATAGCAGTGTGGGAATTAACACGGTATCACAAAAACAGATTATAAATCTATAGTTGAATAACAGAATTTATGAGTAGTGCACAAGAATGAAATGATAAGATGTATAAGGATTTGACTCATTCCAGTCTTGCTTTATTTCTTCCTATATAGACGTGCCTACATCTCACTGGCAACTTCCAGTGAACGTTTGTGCTGCCGACGATTCCTCAAAGATCCTTTTCCGTGAGATTGCCATCCCATCAACCAAGCCCGAAGACGTCAATCCAGATGGTTTCAGTAAAGAAATTATATATCCTCTTTCCTCTTCCGTATCACCTCATATTCGATTAAATCCCAATGTCACCGATTTCTATCGAGTCCACTACGATCAAATCCTCATGGAGGGGATTATGTTAGCTTTGAAGAAAGGCAGTATTCCAGAAAGGGACCGAACCAGCCTCTTGGATGACCAGTTCGCTTTGGCCAGAGCTGGAATTCAGGGATCTGTTAAGGTTCTGGAATTCTGTCGAATCTTGGCCGGAGAGGATCGACATATCGTCTGGTCCGTGCTTGTTGAAGGTCTTGCGCGAATCCGACACTTGCTTGAAGAAGCATCCTATTCGGCAGGTGACGATATCACCTTCCCTCAACCCTCTAAAGCCCTCCTTGGATTGGATCAAATCTATACTGAGCTTGCCCTCCCAGTGTATGAGAAGATCGGTTTTGAACCGACTTCTGCGGACACCCACAATGAACTCCTACTTAGACCCATGATAATTGCTATTCTGGGACGAGTTGGACATAAAGATGTCGTTGATAAAGCTCAGACTGCCTTTGAGCGCCATCATAAGGCTATCATCTCAGCTACGAGTGGTCAAGTTCACGATCAATCTCAACTCATTCCTGGTGATCTGAGAAGAGCAATTTATGCCATTTGCATGAATAATGGAGGCGATAAGGTGTTCAATATGCTACTCGACGTAAGTTTCTTAAACATATATATGTCCGTTTATTAATAAAAATAATATGCAATGTGCTAAACAGAGAGCGGATGCATAGCTACAGCAGGCGGGAAAGGAATTGGAATAATTGCTTCTTCTTTCCTCATGTGCTGCTTCTTTTACAAACGAACCTTTAAAGGGCCTGCACTGAATCCGATGTCAACATTGAGGATAGCATTCTGATATGTGGGTTTTTAACTACCGTTGTATACATGAGACTTCAAACAACCGGAAATTCGGCACTAGAAGTCCTTTTTTCTCGATAAACAATGATCCTCCCGACAGTGAATGACCATTGCTTTCATTTCTGCAATAATTCGCATACAATTGACAGCCTCGTCCTTCATCGTTTTTCTTCAAATTCCCGTAAGATGAGGATTTTCTTTGTTGGGAGTTTTTGGCATGACGACCCGGTCAAAAAGTTACCTGATGTTCTGATCAACTTATAAGCCATAAGTTTGTGTTTGCTTTATTTCTAGTTACTTTTGGTTTCTAAAGACTCAAAAGAAACTTGAGAGTAAGAGGATTGGAGAGATTTTCACATTAACCCAAAGGCAGAGTGTTCTTCGTTGAAGTTTGGCTGCAATATTTTCCGCTGAAAATCACTGAGCTGACACTATATGTCATGACTCTTTGAGATCGTTATCAGCCTTTTCGCAGTATTAAGTCTGCAGTTATCAGACACTCTTATTGCTGTCATAGGAAGGCTGTAATAGTGAATTGGCTCCGCGGTGTCAATAAACCTTTTCTTTGCCTTATAAATGTGGACACTTTAAAATACGCCGAAGCCTCACTATTTTGGCTCTGTAGTTGTTGCGTGTTGCTGCATTTATTACTGTCCTATCGGCATTAATTTGGAACTCTTGATGTTCGAAATTGTTTACTTTTTGAATCCTACTGTTCCCAACACCGGTAGCTTCTCTATATCCACCATGCATCCGCACAGTTTTATCGATGTTTATCTCCATGTCATACTTAACCATCAGTCGTATGAGTTTATCTAACAAACCAGTTATCGCCAAATTACATTGCCTCCCTTTCCATCCACTTTCAGATGCATGAACGAGCTCAACTGAATGATGAACGAGTTAAAATTCTCGCAAGTTTTGGAGCAACCAGGGATCCCGAGTTACTGAAACGCGTGATCGAGTTAGCTTACGCTGACTTTGTTCGTAAACAAGATCGATTCCATGTACTCTTAGGGGTAACAAGCACCGCTGGTGGTCGTCGAGCTCTGTGGAACTTTGTCCAATCGAGGATTGATAAGTTGGTCGAAGATCTGGCCACTACTGATCTACTCTCTTGTGTCTTGAGAGTAAGTTGTCGAAATCGTTTGACTAGTAGTCTGGTGGACAATTTTATTTAAAACTACTTGTCTCTTACTTTAGGGTGCTGCTGGAGGTTTCGCTTCAATGAAGCGCCATGATGAAATAAGAGTAAGTCATCCTTTTCTTGGGTTTGATTATTTTGTTCTTTTGACAGGGGCTACATAGCTTTCAAAATTTACATTTACTGATGGAAGGAGATAGGCAAATTGGGGGATTTTAGCCTTAAAACCAAGATTTCTGCTGTCCTCCAGTCCCAGTTAGGATCCTTTTGTTCTTATAAGGCCTCATGCAATGGAGTTTAGCTTTCGGAGCTCTTGCTGCTAGCTTATGCAATTTTACACCAACAGAACTCAGAGTGCGACGGTAAATTTGGTACCGAGGATGATATCAAGCATATAGATGTAATTGATCTGTAAATTCAAGTGAAGTACCCTCTTCTAATCTCTTGATCATTCAGTGAATGCCTCTTTCCAAGTGCGATGGTGCAGCGGTCGACGTACATATCTACCAAGTTCGAAGTCTTGTATCCGATGTTTATTGCCACACATCCAGTAAACAGCGCGACTGGTTAAAAGAGGTGTCAGAATGCGAGTTTTTCATCAAATCTGCCTGGCTCTCTGTTATAAATGAGTTTAGAAATTGCAAATGAATAGGCTTGGGAATTGTTGGAAGAATAAAGTTTGAATGAAGTATGTGTAATTTGAATGGATATATAAAATGGAAATAGTTATTACCATTGACAACTTTCTACTGGTTATCTCGCGCGCGTCATGTTTGATCGCCCCGATATTGATTGGTTATAATTTTTTTCGTTTTAGGACTTTCTGGCTGCTTATAAACTGCCTTGTCAACGAACTATTCAGCAAATCTTGGAGTCCGTCAGAATCAACGCTGCCTGGTTGGAGAGAGATGAAATATCTCTTAAAGAATATCTGGAAAAACTAGCTCCAATCAATGACGATTGATTTTTTATAATTTTTTTGTGTTTTAAAAATTTCAGATTAGTAAAGTTTTTCACTAATGGTTTAATTAATTTTGACGGATGAATATGAAGTTCTTGATGCGACAGTTGCTGTTAGTCTAGAGAAAGAAAGCGGTATGCATTAAAAGGACTCAAAGCGTTAGAGGATCGGGTAAGATAAGGTAGTGGTAGGATTGGTAGAAAGAGAGATGATGGTTTAAACAGATGGTAAAACAACAGCAAAATATTTGTGATTTAAGGGTTGGCAAGTGCGGTTAAAATGTTTTAAGAATACGGCACCACACATTTCAAAGGTTTCTGGAAAGCCACCCAAATTTATAATGAATATGCTGATCTATGCGCTCATCAAACATTGCGAGGATGAAGTTGACTAACCAAGAGACAAAAGTGTATTTACTCAATGTCAAGGACTGTTTGTAGGTTAGAGGTCTTTTCGAACACTTAATAAATGAGCCTCAACGCGCCGTCGGTTTGATAAAAGCACTTGGAGCGAATTCCACGGCACACTGAGAAGGAGAGCGTTGCATAATGTGGAAAACATTCAGATTCTGAAAGTAAGTCGTCATGAAAGAAATGCAGACTTCGTGTAGATAAACATGGGAGGGAAGAATTTGCAGCGTTGAAATAATGAAATGATTTCACTAGAAATCTAACCTTGAGTGGAATGTAGTGGACTTTACAGCAATGGGGTTGTCAAGAGTTACAAATGTAGTGAGAAGTTATGGCAAATGAATCATCTCAATCCAAAGGCTAATCAACTTTGAACACCTGACACCATCCTGTTAGATACTTAAGTTTGAATTTTGAAATATTAGATCATAATAAAGCGGAATGCGCCAACTGAGGAAGAAACGAAGTCAAATGATTTCAAAATTCAAGTTTAAGGATTTTCAACGTTATCTGTCGAACCACATATTAATTTAAAGCGTTTTTATGCGAAATTATCATTTTAAGTTTAAATGGCTATGTAAATTTGTCGCGATCGCTGCATTTCACCCGTAGCACAGAAGTAGGTTATTAGTTGTCAATTTTTACCCGTTCTATTGCGATGACTCAGATATTTGCTTGAAATCTCTAATGCCCGCCAGTTTTAAGACACTTCGTGCAAACGCTTGCTTCTCTCTCTCTACATTCCTATACTGAATTATATTATCTTCCTCTATGATTAATATATTTCAGGCAGTTCATTAAAGCTGCGAGAGCTCAGATCCAGATGAAGAAGGAAGACTAGTAACCCTACGAAAGCCTCTCTGCGTCACTTTATTAAGTCAAACCTATATATATGGATCCCGGAAATAGAAGCCACTGATAAGCCATTAATGCAACGGTGAAGATATCTCTTTTCCAAATATGAGTACAAAAGAGTAGAAATCGGAATAACCGAATGATAGAGAATCTATTTCTGTTCAAGGAATTTTCATGAATTATGCGCAGACACAGAAAATATTCGTTTTTCTTCCGATCAGTAACATTGTATTTATGAGATATAAGGTTACACAAAATAACTAGGCCAATCTATTGTTTCACCTTGTTCTACACATCTGTTATTATCCATTACAGCCCAAATTGGAAGGTCACAGTAGCAGCCGATGCTATTCAAGGACTGTCTGAGCATTAACATCCCATGTAATTTATTTGTTCGTGTTCCACAATTAGATTCTCTCGACATTACACCCTAAAGAAGAGGCAATTCTCTTCAGTTGGACTAATTTTAGAGCAGGACTAAGTTAGGATCGTCATCTTAATGACCAATCGGAGACAACATCCATACCCAAATCAGAAGATTAAGAGTTGAATGATGAGCAGGGGTATATTTGCTTCATCTATGAAAATAATATATTTCCCAAAAATAGTTCTCATTTGTAAGACCCTTTATTTTCCACCTCTAAATTCCCTTTTATTCGAACGAATTCACTTATATAAGGCTGTAAAGGGGCATAATATAAGTCGACCTATCGATACGAAAACGTGTGTCTTGTTTTGACATGATGATTTGGGTTATTTTGTTCTGTAGTGATGTTAGATTGCACTTATAATTAGTGCAATTTCTCAGGGAATCTAAGACTCGGTTACGGTATCCATCAAAAAGTGCAGATCATAGCAATATTGGACCACCGTAAAGGATAGGAGAGGGAGATACGATCACAATCAAGGTTTAAAAGAGGATGAAAACAGGCTTACAGTAAAATGACCGAGTTGGATCCTCTATTTTGCGTCCTTTGTGAATCGCACAGAAACCAATAGAGGGTCATCCTTAGAATAGAGTGGACGTATTTGTCAACATATGTGCCTTCCGATAATGATATGTCTTTGTGCATTGTTCATGGAAATTGATATTTCTACATCGATGTCCCCTAAATTATGGTCTTTTTAAGTAATCCCATTCTTATTTACAAAAAAACTGGATTTGATCATGAAAAAGTCACCTTTTCCATTTTATTTGGAAATTTGGAAAACTCTCAGTAGGATATAAAGATACCAGAACCGATATTTATATAGTATAGCAATTTTAATTTCATAAGTTGAATTGATCTCCGATTTCGATTAGTTTTTTGGTTGCTTTAGCTATAATCGATTGGTCTCTTTTAAATGTCAACTGAATTCTTTTGCTCCTTTATTCTATCACCACGACAATTTCTTTTATCTCTCTAGCAGAAATTCTGTTTGGGTAGGAATCATGTCTGCCTATGCTAATCAGAATCAATTAAGATTATTAATTGTTATTGTTATTCATACCTGCCAAAAGCGTTTATTTGTAGTACCTTATAAAATTGCGCAGGTTATTAGCTGAGTTCTATTCTCCATTTTATTTATTACCTTGTATTTGCATGAGTATTTTATTATGAAGTTTTTTCTATATTCGCAGAGAAATGTAGATTCCCGAACATTGCACATCTGCCATCACCTAATCATACAAACTAGTAACAATAGGCTGCGCCACTACCACTTTTAATTTTCATAAATGATGACATATTCTATTTCTTGGTATACCATAAAGAGAATGATATCACCCATTATAAACTTAATATGTATGTCTGTTAAAATTTTGGTGTTCGTTATTCTTTTTGGACAAACGGATGCAAAACTACAGCAGTAGACACATAACATAGGGAAAGAGCAGGAAGATTTAATCAGTGGGTTTCATATTTTATTGTTTCCTTCTTAGCTCAGAAGAATTTGTGAGTCATTTTCCCAACATATCCCTTGAAGACACTTGCAATAAATTTTAAAGATGACATTTCGGTATGTGACGTAGCAACTAACCCAGTGTTTGAAAAGATGTAAAGCAACTTGAGGACCTGGAACTCTTGTTGTTCGTTAAGCCCGCTGAATGGTGATGGAAGCAATAAAACAAAGGTATTTCTTTCTTTTCTGCACATATTTACCAACAATTTTTACCTCCATACGTAACCATTTTTGCCTGATTTCTCTTGCTTTAACACACTAGGAGAAATTTACTAACACTTAAATTTGGCAGAGACGTGCCCGTTAATCACCGTGCTAACGACGCAATGATGTCTTGAACACCTGATCCCTAGAGAGTTACTGCTTCGCACATATCAATACAAACGTTCTATCGCCCATTTATAGCTTTTACTATGACTTAGGTTGGCTTAGAAGTTGACTTATAACGACCTAACTCAAATGTCTAAAACTTCCCTTATCTATGGTACTATGACACATTGGCCTATTGAAAGGACAGTAGTGGTAAAAAATTTAACCTAAAATGCTTCATTTTATGAGACTGCTTGACCTCAGAGATATTTATCGCGTCTCCACTGCCAAAATTAGAAGCCTTAATTCCCTTGTGTGACCCCAATTTCCTCTGTTGAACTATCATACGTCATCGAGTATTTAGAATGCTTAGCTCTGAAGTGATCTTTGCTAGGTTCTAGTGACATTATTTCCCAGCTGTGTTCTCTATTTTCTGGGTTCTGGATAGTCAGGGGTTATAAAAGTAACCTGATACATACCTGCTTACCTCTTTTAATTAATCTTGAGGAGAACTGTTAAAGACTTAATGGTGTTAAATGAACTGTGGAAATAGAAGGAATAGGTGGCGAGTAACCCACTTCAGTTTATTAATCAAAATATTAAGTTTATTTCTTTTCGAGCGACGTCAGCCTTGTACGATCGTCGATGTTTCTGCAGGGTGACTGACAGTTGTGAGGGCTTATATGCACACATCTGGATAACCTAAGTGGAATGTTGCTGTCAATGTCTAATCTTTCTCGATTGCCAGGTGCTTATTAATACTTGCTATGTTGGACATTAAATATTCAATATTCTGAGCCTATTCTGTGCTAAGCTAAAGCCGTAAACCGCGGAATGTCGTGTGAGATCATTTACTTTCCCGCTTCCTGGAAGAAAACAATAGATTAAAGCAGCAAAGCCGACTCATTTTTATTAAAAAATACCATCAATAAGCACTGAACATCGTAGACAAGCTGCAACCTACGGAGCGAATAGCGAAAGTTGAATGTTGGAACATAAATTGCCCATTAAGTAAAAACTGTACGAGCCCAGTCCAAAAATCCAAATGAATTAAGACTGTTACTACCTGTATCTTTTTTATTCCCTTGCAATATCGTTTATTATTCGATGTCCGTTGATTCCCAGAATTAAAAAATGTAAAATTTTTGTTTTGCTGTGGCTAATGATAATAATAATGATTCTATCTTAAAAAGAGAAGGGATTGGAATTAAATAAAATATTCAAAGAACTAACGTACTAAATGAACTCGAATAAAACTTATGCAATGTAAGACTTATCAATAATTCTGCTATTTTGTATGAAAGTATGATAATAGTTAAGCGAAAGTAAAAAGCGATGCAGGATCAAACACTTGTGAATTAAAGCAGAAAATTGATGCGAACACAGGCCTTATTTACGGAATTCAGGTGTGTAAATGTATGTCGAAGAACCTACGACGCTACTCGTTTTCTTGTAATGCTCTCTATCGTATTTTATATAATATTTCTCGATATTCTTCTGGAAATATATTTACTTGTCATTGGTTTCCCGGATTAATTTTCAATTTAAAGTTCCCACTATTTTACGGGTTGTATTCTAAGTTATATTAGAAAACCTTCGAAATCTTAATTACACTATTACATAACAACTTTCGTGATCGAATGGGGGCCCAATTGTACTATTGATAATAATATAATTAAGGGTCAGTTTGCGGGCATTAGAGCTAATTTATGTTATCCAACCACTTTATAAGGAATACAAACAATGAATTGACTTACCCGATCAACCAGATAATTCTGTAAATATTTGATTTCATCATTTGTTGGTATGCTGATGTACTGTTATTTGCTATTTACTATTTCTCATCATCATATTGAAATCCCAGAGTTCGTCAGCTTGTAGATTGCACAATATTGGTGATCTATTCACCAACACTTTCTCATCTCAGACATATTTGCGAAGAGTTGATAACATCCAGTACATTTGAGATAATACCCGATTTTTGTATTTCCTCATTTAGAATACGATAAGGGCGTGCTTTTTAAAACAGAGAGAGCACTTTTTACGTCGCAGATCGGTAAAATAAAAAAGGAAAATTTAATGAGAAAATCAAATTATTTTGTATAAATTGATTGTAAAATCTGAAAAATTTCGATACCTCTATTGAAGCCAATAGAATCACATATCCCTTTATTTTCGTAGATTTATGGAAATATAAGTCTTACATCTTCCCTTTTCGCTGGACCCATTCAAGCTTCTAGGTCTTAATTAAACAATTTTGGTAGTTCGTCCTCTTAGCATTTCAAGAAAATTCTGTAGTTAAAAAGTCTATAAAACCACATCGAAGAAAGCAGGCATACGGTTAATTCTAGAATATCGGGACAATGAACTCTATTCATTAAACAAAATAGGAGAACCTAATGAATTTAGACGTCAGCGCACTTCCAATTCCATGACTTCACTTTCCCTTCTATTTTCTTTATTCTTCTCTTCCTTTAAATGATCTCCCGTGAGTAAAATCTGTACACGTAGCAAGAATCAAAGGATTATCAATACTAGAGAGTTCTAATAAATTACATTTCCAACCTCTCCGGGAATTGTGATGGTCTATGTATCACTTATGTCACTAATTCCCCATAACTACTTTTCCTTTCATCGAACTGTCTAGACCCGTAGTTACGTAAACGATGGCGAGATTGATGATTGGAGATGAAAGTAACCAGGGATAAGAGGTTCGACCACTTCGTCGTTTTATATAAGGACAAAATTTACATAGAAATTAGGGAATAAAGATAGGTGTTAATTGATGGTTGGAGATATGTAGACGCTTCAAAACACTCTAATCGGTGATGGCAGCCATCACTGTCTGGACATGTCTTGCTCAATCAATTTCGATAAGTCAGCAATAAATTAAGAGAACTGCATACCCACTTCCTCTCATTCTATGACCCACTAAATTGAATTTTATGTTTCCTAAATCTATTATCATCAAAACTCCAGCTAGTATTAATAAGTGGCATGCATAGAGACTCCTGTAATGAACCAGAGACGTATGTCCTTATGATCTCATATGCCAATCAGGAATGGGTGTAATATTTAACCATCCAGTCATTTTCTACTCTTTTCATGAGTGCCTCTTCTCTACCCGGAAGAAGAGCCAACAAGCCTCCGAGGATCTGCGAATACGACTGAGAAGCCCTAATGATGGACCAACTACACAGGCTGTATGGGACTTCAGCTGTTTACGTACGAACACTTATATCACAATACAGTATGTACCTTTTCTCAATCAAACTCCTATTTTACTCATGTTACTTATAAAATTGGTTTATTCTTTGAATTTGTTTAAAGTGGAAGAAGATTTATTAAAATCCTCTACTTGATTTGGGAGTACGGACTTAAATTCTCTCTTGGGACTCCTAAATATATGAATTATAATTTTGAGTTCAGGAAACGTGTCTGCATACAGTGGAGGAGCTCACCAATTTAATGTTTCATGAATCATCTGCAAAACCTTGTGTGGGCGGATACCGCTTTTTACAACTGGACGAAGGTGCAAAGTCATTTTCGCATTAGAGCTTGTCTGAACACAATCTTACTCTCTTTTCATTGTAACGTGGACGTGGAGACTATTCGTGTTAGGCTGATAAATCTAAGGTGATTTAGGCTAGCACTTGAAGATTAAGTGGAGGTGTAAGTGTGAGTATTGCGACTCCTAAGCAATTTGTTGGGAAATGATTTTCCCAATGAATGAAATGGGAATGAATTCTTAAGCTCCTCCGATGAAACGTTCGCGTTCTGGTACTCCGCTGTCAGCCCACCTTTGCGAGACGGTTGATCTTACCTTTGAACTTTTTTGAACCACAGAATACTCACAATAATGAGGAGGAAAGCGTAAGCAAATTCAATCAATATGACAAGACAATCCTTGGTTTTGACAGTTCGATCATGACAAAGCTCCCAACAATATGTTTCCGTATTTTCAGAGGTCGAAATCAAATCTTACCGAAATTTGCATGTTTAGCAGAATTTAATTGCAAATTTTAAAATAATGCTGCTACAATAGTATAGAGATAATTATTCCACAAATATTGCGAATATGGATGAATAAAAACGTCCAGTTTCTGGATGGACACTAAATTTAAACAGTTATCTCTGAAACATTTCATTTCCAATCTTGATTTTGATCATGATTACTTTTCATGCTTTATGGGATCTTTCGATACTGTAGCTTGTCAGGACACAGTAATGTATGTTAGTTTTTTCACATTTACCGCCGAGTATTACTGAAATTTGAAAAAAAAACCATATCAATAAAAACGATCCATCTACGTTAACTTACTTCAAGTTTAAACATGTGGTTCCTTTTGATCTTGGTCAACTCACTTCATTAGAAATAAACTTTTCTATAATCAATGGGGCATCTCGGTTTAAAATGATGAATTCTACTGATTCAAATAAAATCTTCTGGTCTAACGTTTTTGATAATGAATTTATAAAGACTTAATGTGTGCGTGGGATCATGGGGATTAAGGAGCCCAAATTATTACACATGAGTGCTAGCAATAAATAAATGATATTCCCCTCTTGCGAGTTAAATAATGCATTATGACACAGATGGTTGCGTAGAGATTAACGTATTCGTCTGCAAACCCAAAGATGGCCAACCAGACTGGATAAATCTGGTGCCGAAATTCGAATTTCTTACCTGAGATGATTCATGATACTGCACCTCGATCCAAGCTGGACGTTTGAAAACGCTTTCCTGAACAAGGTTCTAGCTAGCCGGAAGTTGGGAAATTTACTCAGTCACATAAAGAAAATTAGATTATTTTACAATGTTTTCTCGAAAGCTTCATAGAACATCTACAATGTTTAAATAAAGCACTCTATTTATGTACAAATTGGATTACGAGATTGATAGATTATCTGGTCGGCCAGTAATGTGGTATCGGGAAGACTTCAATCCTAATGTTAGAGGGGAGGACTCTACTGGAAGATTTTTCAGTCTACTCAGAGCAGTGAAAATTCAAGATAAAAGAGAAGAATTTAAAGTGTTTTCTTTTCTTATTGAAGTTGATATAGGGACTCAGAAGACCTAATAACTGCACGCCTTGACTCGATCACATATGAGAATATTGCGTTTCTTACGGTTGCTAAGGAAAGGAAGGAAAGTCACGTACACCTGAGTCATCGTTTCTCAAAGGGAGTCTATCAGGTAGCCATACTCCGGGAGACTGGATACCAAAAATATGGAAATGTAATAACCGCATATACTCCTGGAATCCAGTTTGACTATCTGCTTCTACCTTTGCCCTCTTCTCTCTATTTCATTCAACTTCAGATTGGAAAATGAAAGCGTTTTACAGTTTTACCTATTTATCTTTGGTCTTTTTTCTATGATCATTAAGACTGTAAAATATGCTTGAATATTCTGATTTATCCGAATATTCAATTCTATTAAATTCCCTTATTTGTGAAAAGTTAAAACTAATAGCTGTTGCATCTCTCAGTATTTTACCTAAGGGACGCAAAAATTTATTTTTCATTGGATATTAGTCAAAATGTCAATTTTTCCAATGAGTGGATTTTTGCGCTCTCTTATTGGTAAAAAGTACAAACCTATATTCATTTACTTTTTCATTTCTTTGACTCACCATTTTCGGTTATATGAGAACTCAAACTGCTGAATGTCAACATTCTTTCTATTTTCACATGTTCATTTATATTTCAGCGGGAAAAATCCACTTCAGACCCTATGATTTAATGGAAACCGTTACTAAATTGGATTTTTATTAATTTAGATTAATTGTTAACTTTGTTGTCTTGCCATGTGTTCGAACGCGTAAAACTTTGCCAAGCCTTTTTAGGGGAAGTGTTTTCTAAAGCTTATTTTGGTGGAATGGAGATATCTGACTAGAAAACTGAAATTCTTTCATTTCCCTACCTGACATTAAAACAGCAGTGTTACTGAATATTCCAAAGTGCATTGATGTATACTAAATCATTTTCTACCCATTTATAACTCGGCATTTTGAAAGCTTATTTTACCAAATTAGTGTAATTAATGCTGAAGCCTGAAAAGTTGGGATTAACATGTCCCTGTACAAAATTAATGTGTGGCGCGTCGATGCATTCACTAATCATTGAAGCAGTCATAATACGGTTTATTGGTTAGCAGTTATTTGTCGATTATGATATTCCAAAACGACCAATCGGACACCACTTAATTGAACTCAAGTACTTGAAGTATAAGGGTTTCATCCTAATAGAGAATTAGTTGGATACTCTAACTAATACAGTTGAAATTTGGAAAAAATAGAGCAAATAATATGTGCATTCATTAGTCATAACTAAACTAAATTCTCAACTCAAATATTTCAAAATATCGAAAAAGACCATTCGCATAATTTCTTGTTAGTATACAAAAAGAAATCACAATAAATTTTATACAATAATGATGATAAAATCGACGTTATTCTTCAGTGGGAAGGGAAATCTCTCGTGCGCTCATTGTGAAGATGAAGTACCCTGTTCATTGGATGGTTTATCGAGGATCATTTTCTTGAATTCTAAAGTATAATCAAAGGTTATTCAAATATATCAAATAGATTTGTGTGATTTGTTTACTAAATATATTTAAGTAGCCAATTTTGCATACCTTCGAAAGTAACTCGTCCATCACCATCTCTATCGGCTTCTGCAAGAATATCGGCAGCTTCGCTTCCTGAAATTCAGTAAAATGCATATTTTTTGACTCAGTAATAAACCGGATTACCGTCTGAGTGGCGGACGCCCCTTAATGCTACAAAACAAAGGATACTAACAGATCGTCTTAGTAATTGAATGAAATCTTAAATGATGCAAGCATAAGCAACTTAACTATATTTATTTGGTTGGATTCCATGAAATCATAAATATAGATTGTTTTCTTTAAATTAAATTTTAATTTTAAAGTGTAGTGATCTACAATGTTGCCAACTGTTGAAACTGGAACTTTGATTATCTTCAAATTTAAGTATCTCCAAGTTAACTGACCTGACTTCAAGTGTTTCCGTTGTGGCATCGGTCTTAACTGAATTTGTATTTGCCCCAGTTTTAATTATTCGTGCCCATTATGAACCCTGCGTTTTGGCCTCATTTTTAGTGCAACCAACTCAGTTGGACCAAAATACCTTCTGTTCCCTGAAAACTACTTTGATTGATTTATAGTTTGGAATCCATTGCAGCATACACCCATTTCAAATGACCTCTTTATTATGCCAATTCATGAGCCGACTTCTATCAACGGATTTACACCTCCTCAACTTCACTAAATCTGGAGTTATCCTAACTGTACCAATAAGTAAGTCAGCTTGAACTCGCAGTTTTTTACTTTACTGCTAAACTCACTAGGGTAACATGAAATCTTCACTTACCTTTTTTATGTCTCTACAATAATCAATAATTCCATCAATAATTTTTCATATCTTCAACTCTATCTCTGCTGACCCCTACCCAATAAAGCCCTACTCACCTCAGAGTAGGAGACTAATTAAAACCCCAGTGTCTAGAGTTTCAGTAAATAACCCCTTGGCACTACGCAAGTTGAATGAATTAATGTTGAAATTCTCCTTTTGACTTCGTTCAACAATATGCAATAAAAGGTACCACCTTACTTAGAGCGTGTGAAATTTTGTATCAAATTAATAGGCCGAAACATCAAAGCTATCCATGTCTGACCTATAATCAACTCGAAATGCCGTGCTTATCATCGTCTTAAGACATAGCTTTTAATGGTAGAATTGGTATTCTGTATTACTATGTATAATTATAATTCGTCTTTAATTTCGTTTCATTTTTTAATTATCGATTTGGTATCGAAAATTCTAGATTTCGTTTGCTAATTGAAACTGGTCATTTTATTGGTCTCATTGAAATAGGCGCCAAAAGATATAAAACGAAAACACAAGTGTATATCATCTTTATATTCTTCACCAAAACCGTCTTTGATTTAAGTATGACTGCAGTCTTCAAATCACAGCAAAATGGTTTTAGCTAATCTGAATGGTCAAAATATTTAATCGGAATATTGAGTAAACTAATTAAATTAAACGTACCGGTAACTTCTACACCCATTTGCTGAAGAACAGTTTGAAGTTCGGCAGAAGTTATGTATCCATCGTTATCCTAAATAACAAAAACCATTCGGCTTAAGTCAATGCTAAGATGGTTTAAGAAATAGGCCATAAAAACCGATTAATTAATTAAGTCTGTTTGAATTTCAAAAACGAAAAAACCCATTATTAGATTGAATGCCTAAACATATCTGAGAAATCGTTGATACAAAAGTTTATAGGCAAATCCAAAAACATCAAAAGTGAAAGTGCACAGCCTGAGTCCAAAGATCAACTTTGGTAAGAGTACTTTCTACTTCTACTCGATCTCCTTCTATTAACCCCAATCTGAGTGCTTTATTGTTCTCTACATTCAGATGCCTTACCACGATGAAGAATTATATTTCTTGTCTTATCATGGACAATAATAACGGTTTGCCAATTATTATCAAATCTACGAAAATACATATTATGAACCACATTAAAAAGTTTTTAAGTAAATTTGTGGCCTTCTATTGTTCTTAGGATAATACTCGGGAATAGAAACAAAGACGTTGCAAGAACGGATCGAACTAAATGGATTTCGATCCGTTTCCGATCAGGATTTCATGGCAAGATCATAAGAAGCTACAGTTAAAAATGAATATTATAAGAAAAAGCTTAACCAAATATGGAGAAGAGCTAATATCTTAATCACTTAATGTTGAAAACTAAATCAGAAATGATTGATCTAAAATTTTCTCTTAATGTAATATATATGCTTAATTATTTTAACAGTGACTTATAAATGGTAATTAACTTCAAGTATTAATTGCGAAAAATTCGGAAATATTTAATTACTCTACCTTGTCAAAAACTCGGAAAGTTTCTTGTAACGTTGCTGCATCGGGAGTGGAAGTCAGTTCTTTAGCACCAAAACATTCAACGAATTCGTCAAAAGCGATTTGTCCATCGCCTAAATGAAAAAGTTGATGAATCAACAGAGAGATTGATTTCATACACCCATTTAAACTAACCATTAATATCCACTTGGCTCATGAGCAGTTTTATTTGTACAGAAGAGGGATCTAAACTGACGACGCTGAGAATTTGGGCGAACTCATCTCTGCTAATTGTACCGTTTCCGTCTGTGTCAAAGCAGTTGAAAATATCTCGTAGCTCTTAATTATAAAAGAATTTAAAAGATAGGTTCAAGTAAAAATATTACTGGTAATTGAAACAAGTAGGCGGCAAAGACAGATAGGAATTAAGTATTTAAAAATAAATAATATTAAATAAGTTTATGTTACAACAAACTGTTTTATCTTAAGAAGTTTAGAAATGATTAATGAGAACTCTGGTGCCATTATTATGTTAAGACCTGAATTAGCATCACTTAAATGCTTTTGACAAACAGACTTGAAGGATGTAATGGGATGGTGGAAAAAAGTCCCTAATAACGGCTTTACTAGTCATTCAGTTCTGATCAGTGATGTTATTAACTCAGACACCTAGGAAGAGATCCTAAAGATTTTATATCATACCGTAAAGTCATTATTTAAGGTAGTTACGAACTATTAAAAACGAAGTGTAAAAAACTTGATGACTTCTGAGTTCTAATGAAGAGAGTCTCTTTCAGTGTTCCGAATTTTATTCTTTGCTTCTTCCCTTTATTTAAACTATTCTTATTCTATAGATTATAAAAACTTATACTTTTGTCACTAGGAGAAAGTAACAATTGTTACAATTTTTTAAATTACTGGAAGATAAATGCCTTACTCAAATGCTTACTTGTCCAACATAAGCATTTGAAATTACATAATCAATATTATGCATGTGAATGACGTCATTTTGACATGGACACCAATCAGTACCTGAATGGTCATCTAATGAAATAATGGCACTTGATGGTAGCATATCAAATGAAGTTGATTTGGTATCAAAAATGTCAAAATATCTTTAAAACGATCTATCTATCTAGTTTTTAGTCACATAACATAGTAATGATCAGTGATAATTTTTTCAACCCCTTTTATTACTCAAAAGTAATCCCCAAGAATTAAATGAAATAGGTTAATTTACCTTCCAACTGACGCGGAGTTAGATTGTGAGCGGCCTAAAATGGAAAAAAGGAAACAAAATTTACATTTAAATCTCTAATTTTTCTGATCTGTTCTCCTAACTTGGTCCATATGAAACTATTTTCGTCAGACTAAAAAGGGCTATTTTGGTGGGGTTAAAAATATTTTATTTCCAAAGAGGAATATGCCCAATCATCTCATTATACGTCAAATTTTAATGGAGGTATTTAGTTAAAACGTTTTATATCTGCTGACAACTTATTCACAAAACACAGAAATCATTGAAATAAATGTCAATAACTTGGAATTCTCTGCCAAGAGTTATTAAGTTTCTTTATATACGATCGCTTAACTTTACTTCTAATAAATGTTGAATAATTGGTATATGTTAATATTACCCGCTACAGTTTATAAATATTATATCAAACTCTTCTAAAATACCGCTTATACCATGAAGCCTGATCAATTTACAATGAAAGCAAATTTAAACAGACCACAAATAGTCCAGAAGAATTTTAGTACCTTCATAAAAAACATAATTTCATATAAAATTGTGGTCTGTTTAATGTGGGAATACAAAAATACAAACGAATGCAAACTTTTATTTAGTGTAGATTTCATTCAAGTGTCCTCAAACTTTAGAGAGGAGTGAAAGAAATACTTTTGAATGTATTTAACACTATGAAGGTCTTTAAGTTAAAAAGGCTCAATTTTTACTTAATTTAAATAGAGCTCCTGGTCTCCAGACTGAAACTTACCAATCGCCTCATTAAACGATAATTTAAAAGCTCTACATTTCCTTATACGGATTATGTCTTTATTACAACATTTAAATCAAATTGACTAAATAAACAAAATATTACTATTAAAATTCCACATAATTAAGCATGAACATAATACTCATTCTTCCTAATACTACGAATGTATCACAAAATATTCTTCAATTTGAGGTAAGCTTAAAATTGTGTAAATTTTTTTTAAAAAATCATTTTTATTTACATTTTTCATAACTTTAATTCTCACTACCATTAACTTCAATGGCGGAGTTCGGCCTGAAAATTGTGATCAAAGACACGTGCGTCACTAACCAAGTGTAAGAGTATTGATTTTAACTTATTAGTCATAATGTGAAATCAATAAAATTCAAAACATGGAAAGTGAGTGAAAATCAGCAGATATTTTAGCAATTTTCACGCCTGGAAAATTCCATTTCTGTTCATTTCAGCTATATATGCTCACACTAATTGGTGTTTTTATTAAACTAAGCGAAATATATTGATTTTAACTAATTTGTCATTATTTTAAATCGATACAGTTAACAATGTAAAAGTATGAGAAAAATGCTATAGAGATAAACATGCACGTACCATAATTTCCTCGTCCGAAAGACAAGTATTCGTATGACAGTAACGAAAAAATGTCATAACTTGGCGCCGATTCCACAGTTGGAAGATGAGAGGATAATACTAGAGGGCGTATTCACCGCAAACTTACCTCTTTCATTGGTTATATCTAATGTTTACTGCGGATGCTCATATAAAAGCCTCTATATGCTTATTGGTCAGAGTAAATGATTCGCCTCACCCAGTTCGAATAAGGCGAATTTCTCGACTTAGGGTGCGGTCAGTAAGCAGTGATGTGGGCCAATGGAGTATATGAAATGGAATTTGGAGAGAAGGGAAGGAGGGCAGTAAAATAATTCCCTTCTCTAATTGCTTCTTGTTTTGATCAAGTGACGAAAAAGAATTAGATTTTTAAAGTGGAATTGCTTTTAAGCCAAAAGCCACCCATTTATTATTTAAAATCACACGTGATTTTGGGAGCATCATCACTAAACATAAAAGTAAAAAATGAAAAATGCAAATTTATTCTCTTAAGTAATAGTGGACAATAACCTATTTTGCTGCCTTTGTTTCTTGAAGTTGACTATAATCGAATAACCAGATTAGCCTGCGTCAGTACCTAAAAATATTTAGCTTAAAACGTAGTCCATCAACCCAGACGTGACTGAAATTTACGAAAACAAAATTTAGTGTAATTTATCCATTAATATTTAATTTTCTTTCCATTTAAGGTGAATAGATAATTACTGAGGTGAACTATTAGCATGCTGTTAATACCAGCCAAATGGATACATACTACTGAAGTAATTTTTCAAGATATTTTGTTATATCCTGCATGAAACTACCGGTCACAAATTAATAAGTTTATTTTAGCTGTCTAATGTGTGAACTCAGGTGTATTAGTATTAAAGAAACATTTAAAATATGACACAAGAAATCGCAAAAGATGCAAATGATGTTAAAACATTAATATAATATTGTACATCTAGTCCTCCACAGACCGACAAAAAATTATCAGTGTATGTTCTTACTGAAATAAGATTTGGACATAAAGGAGCAAATTTTTCAATATACCATTTGCCAAAAGGTGAAGAAGGTCTATTTCGCTTGATACCAAGAGAAAACCTTTATTTCTAATTTAAAAATGCGTGGTTCCACCACTCCCATGTTTAATGATGCTTTAAAATCATTAAGTCCTTCTTAAATATTTATTAATAGAGTATAGTATAGCAGAATGACTTTGAGATCTCTGTAATCACTAAAAAGAGAATGAAAAGTAATAGTTGAAAGGATCAACTGTTCCTGTTTCGTTGACAGGATTTATATATTCACTGCATATTGCCAAGATACAGTTGAATCAGACCCAGTGCTAGAGGAAAGTTAATTATTAGTAAATTATTTATTAATTTACATACAACTTACAGCCTCTACATACAAATTAAAGATCTCTCATTATATCATCTTAACCGACTTCCGGAATCGATCAAGACTGTTGTAATAAGCGTAATCTTTATCAATAAACATCCTATACATAAGTAATATGAAAGGATATAAAGCCTATGAGGCATACTAAAGAAATAAGAATGGAGAAACGTAAAAATGTTGAGGGTGAAGGGAAGAGGTCATCTAGCCTCCAGACCACGATATTCCACCCCAACCAAGGAATATGAAGAAATTATATGACCTAGCTAATGGTCAACTTTCTCACATACTTCGTTTAGCATCGCGCCCCATGTTAAACTTCATGCAAGCAAGTACATCCATACAGACTCTGACTAGGTTGTTCTTCAACATGCTTTTGGGTATACGCTATCAAAATTTCTGGTACAGCGTGCACCCTGGGATAGATCCAATAAGTCCCTGAGAAACCCTCTGTGGGCCACTAATTGCTCATTCTAGGACAACGCATTAACTCTGCGGTTTTGAGCCATGTTTCTCAACAGATTCGCCCTTCTGTTACCAGTGTGATAACTTTGGGAAAACTATCCATGCTTATAATCGAATGCTTTTCGGCATTAAGACTAATAACCTCGGCAAAGGAGTGGAAAAATATCTACTTACATCAAGCATTCATTATATTTCAGGTAAGGAGAACTGAATACTCGCACGCTATATTTTGATCCAAGAATTATTATATTGGGAAATGGTCTAGAATATTTGTTCAAATGGATTTATTTTGGGGGCATAACACATTTCAGGTTAAAGCGTGCTTATATGGAAGTTTCCAGAAATAGTTCTATGTTATCATTTTTCAGGATATTATTTCAAAATCCTTTTTGATGAATTATTCTGGTTTGATTTGGTTTGGTTTGATTTTTGGTATTGACGAATTATTATTGGGCGTCTCCTTGACAGTTTGAATGTAATTTTACGTCTTATTGCCCGTACTTTTGCAAATATACGTTAGATGTTCCACTGGAGATTTTATATCCGGTCACTCATTTATTTTTACAATATTTATTGAGAATTGGGAGAGAAAATGGGAAAATCTTAAACTTCTTCCCATTGGAATATTGTAATAAATTTTTTTTTAATGTGATTCCGTTTTAAATCACTCTTTTTAATTACATAACTTATGCCTTAATTAGGGATACGTAAGCTGAATGAAATACCATTCATTCCAATACCATTGAGACTAACAGTTCAAAGAACGGCGTCGGCATCCCAACTTTTAACCACGACCAATTCGGGTGTACGATCTGTTCTGCAATCAGACTAATTTGAACCTGTCAAACCTAGGAAAAGGCAAATAAATAAAAAACTTAGCTTCTAAAAACCATAATCTTTTAACATTTTCATTTACTTGTCGGGACAATAATCTTATGTTCTATGAAATTAACAAGGAATAAGTTCGAAGCCATGACAAGATTTGAATCTATGCAAAAAGATTAGTTTAAAGACTGAAATCTTCAATTTAGCTTTCTCCCTCCACCAGTAAATATTATACTGAAAGTTGTGTTCCCTGCGCCCACAGTGAATCATAAATAGGATTTTTCGTTTAAATGTACCAAATATCCATTTAATTTTTCCTACTTTTAACTGTATTTCTTATACCCAAATCAGTAGATACTTGAGCTGAATTAAAACATTATACTCAAACGTTTATGTGGAGATAAAGAAAGTGTAGTGTTCTACCCTCCCTAGGACAGCAGATTTCCATTTCAAAGCAAGGGCTCAATCATTGTAGGTTATATATATATATATATAAATATAGCAATAACTTATAACCTTGAAGATAATAATGAAATGGCTACAAAATACCTGTTTAGAATACGATTGTTTCCTACCTATTTAAATGAGATTTTTTAATCAATGTATAAAATGATTCATTATTTTCTTAAAAAACGGTATTTTATATTATTATAACCCACTGCAAGGGAAAAACTAGAATTTTTCGCAGTGAGAAAGCAAGTTAAATGAAATAAAAGAAGAGATAAGGAGAGGGGATTAACAGGAAGTTGGGGATAAAGTAGGGTATCAAAATTGTCATTCTTTAAATAATTTTGAGTATAAGTATAGGTTGAATATAGGTACAGGTATAGTTTACTTTTTTTCAAGCTCCAAAATATATATTTCATGATTCGTTCCACCAGCATAAGTAGGCAAACTCTTACGGACGATTCTCAGTACTTATTAACCGCTTGATTAATTACAATGATCGGTCTTACCGCTTCATTTTCTCTTTTTTCTAAAGGATAATCTTGCATAATTGAGCAGTCTAACTGATCTCGACAAAGCAGAGCTCACAAGAGTTCATCCAAGTTTAACTCAATCCGAACGCTTTTTATGTTACTTATTTGAATTAAGTAGACGGAAAATTTCTTCTTCAAATCTGAATGTCTTGAATGAGTAGTACTAACCACTACTCAAACACCCTTGGCTTAAAATTTGTGCGTCGGAGACATGCGTAAAAAGAATAGGTTGACTCTAAAACCAATCTTCTTATCTTTTTGCTCTGCTGGATGTGTACTTTCATATAATTATTCAAAAATCAAGGCAGTTCAACGAAGTGAAGAGAAAATGTTATCATGGGTATGAACCTTAGAACTAAACGTTACAGGTCAAAGATGGAATAAATAATCGAAATCAAAGTTATTGTAAGGCGTTGCAAAGCTCTCTCTTCAAACTAGTAAAATTTGCGCAATTTGTATATTCAATACGACCTTTAAATAAACGTATTTTTTTCTTATTATTATTTTTCAAACCAAAATGAAAGTTAGAAAGATTGGATTTCAAATTTTCAAAGCGAACGCTAATTTAGTTGTTATAGAGATTGCTATTATTACTACTGGTATCTTTCAAACCATTACATTATCGCTCTTTTTATTTTTTGAAAAAATAAGCTACGATAAGGGTGAGTGGGATTAAATAAATAACCTATGGGTTTTTGGTGGCCGTATTTTCATGCCATAACCATTTGACCCCTGCGATAATAAAATCTATCCGAATTATCACCAAATTGCACACATATTACTAGTAAATAAATATGTCGACTTTACTATATCTGCATTTTTATTAGCTCAAGTTATGATAAGACCATAAGAAGATAGTTAAAAATCCATCAACTACCGCAAAAATTTTTTTGGGGAGCTAAAACGATTATTTTACTAGAAATCATCTTTCACTTTTGAAAGTTGAATTTAAATGGCTTGAATTTATCAACAAAAAGCGGAATTTTAAATGTTTCCGGAAAACAATTATTTCATATGCGTTTAAGTCAAAAATCGAAAACTTAATTTTTGTGTCATATGGATCATTAGATTAAAAATTTGCGCCAGTTTAAACTTTAGAAAAAATCGATAATTCAGTCAGCATGGTTATGTTGGGCACGGATTGAAAGTGTTCGTTTATTTTATTAGGTTAAAATCTAAAAATCTAAATTAAATATCAAAATTTGAGAAAAAACAGTATTAATTATTTGAAATGGAAATTTTGACTGCTGGCGTTTTTTGTAGATGAATATGAATTTAAATGGACGCGAAATTTTCACCGATTTCTCAGCTGTGTATTTAAGCGACAAAATGTCCCACAGTTTTCGGTGTCACTTAATTAGTGAAATGACAACGGCCATTTAGACCAACGACAACACGCACGGCTATAATCCTACCTTGTCCCTTCTACGTGGGAATCCAAAAAAGTGGGGAGAATTTTAAGCAAAATCTTGATGTAATTAGCCAAACACTTTTAAGAACTGAAGAAGTCACCATTTGTGTAATCGGAACCGTTTAGGCCTGTAGTAAAGATATTTCTTGATAAAATTTCGCATTTGCTTCTTGCAGTTCATGTGTATGAAGAGTAATTGTTTTTCCAAATAAATTTCGATCATTTACTCAAATCTAGCCGAAATTGTCCACCATTTTCGAAAAACCATGCATATGAATCCTATATTCAAATTAATTGGAATAGAATTAACCAACGAAGATGTTTCGGGACTAATCCTTTAACAATATTGCGTGGTTTTATTCGACTAGTAGGGGGAATGCACTGAAGAATAATTCGTTGGAAAGCAAAATAGTGACTGACAAAATGGCTTAAATAATTCCATTCAGGGGCAATTTTTTCAATACGTGGTTAAGAATTGAAAAGAGGTGTAGAAAGAGAAAGGTCTAATATAATAGACGTTTTTGCCTTCATCAATTATACCCATGATGCCTGCTTTTTTCACCACTTCAGTACTTGAAAAATGAATGAGAAAAGAAGTTGTTAAAATGGTTAGATTTTCGAGGCAGAATTCCTCCTTCTCTGTTTAAAATGGCGCCCATTAGTGCATCAGACACACTCATTTTCAGGCATTTTGCATCTGCATGCGAGAAATTAATCGATCTTCAATTGGCGATCGATATTTTTGCCAAAGTTATAGTCCAACATACTGGTGAAATAAAAAAAACAAATAAACTTACGCATAAACAGGTGTTTTAATTAGCTGCAGTGACTTATTCTTTAATTTAATAGATTCACAAAGCTGATCTGATAATTTAACGATTTCAACAATTACGTGGTGTTAATTAAGTCGAGAATTTGGGCTGTTAGAGGTGACTGAATGAGAAACATTTCATCTGTTTTTCTTCTCGTTTCTGAATTATATCAAAAACTGTATAGTGTAATCCCAAATTTGCTACGACCATTTGTTCAATTGAATTGAAGTCTGAATTCTAAGTTAACTTAGAAATCTATTGCATAATTGCTTAGAAATTTCTAAAACATGCTAATTTTAAGTAAATAAATTAACAAATTTTGGAGAGACGACTCGTCGATTATAAGGCATGAGAAATTAGACGATTAGACGTAACTAAAATGAAGCACTCCGTCTGTTTTCTTTGTTCTTGTTTCCATCCCCCGGAATTTTGTCAAGCACCACCCACGATTATAAGTACGCAAATTGAAAACGCTGTAACCACCACGAGTAAATTGGTTCTTTTGGGAAAACAAGTCGAATAATGTGGTGCTATGCGTAACAGCTTGTTGGCTAAGTCTGGTTAAAGTGTTGTCATCAAAATTCAGACACCAATAAGTCATCTCGCCTTCTGTATGGGAACTTTTACTTAATTAATGAAGCTGATACTTAACGCACATATTTTTTGTAGGTTCCTAAATTCTAACAATAAGAGCGGCTCAAAAGATTACTGCAATTTCATTTCATTCTTAGCGCCAAGTTGTTTTCTTTTCATGATCTGCTTGAAACAAAAAATGAGAGGAATTAAATGCGGTGATATCGAAGGGATTCATAAATCCGTCAGGGAGGTCATTTTCTCTTGAGGGTTTTTGCGTGAGGAATTCTCGGCGCGTTGAGGGATTCTGACTGACTGCTTGGGATGTTTAGCATTCCACCAGGCGATTTTGGAAGGAAGAAGAGAGAGAGGAGATTAAACCCTGCGCTAACCTTTTCACGCGAGTCGGAAGATCAAAGCGCGAAAAGGGGAGTTTTGTGAGAAAAATCGTGTGGTAGATGCGCGCAAGCTTGCATTTACATTAGCGGTTATCGCTCACGCGTGCTACATTGTGTTGCGACATTTTTTCCATTTATTGGTTTCAGTGAAAGCAAGTTTGCTCTAAAACCGCATATTCTCGGGTCTGACTTAAGAAAGTAACGCATTTTAAGTGGTCAAAATATGTTTGATATTATAGTTGCAAGGAAAACACAAATTCAAAGTCTACCTCATTAGCTGATATTTTTGTAACCTAAATATCTCTGTCAGTAAAAATTGGTCTAGGGAATGTATGATGAGAGAACAATATAGATGGTCAAGTAAATATGTCTATAGACTGCATTTCTATACTGTACTAGTTTTTATAATACAAAACAGAAGCATAATATATAGAATAAAATATGCAGTATGAATTTCAGACATAAATTGTAAGTCCTATTTTGTTTAAATCATGGTATATTCAGTCAAACAAATGGTGTCATAGCTACTAGTAGAAAGAAATATATTCGATTAATTGGACGTCACAAACATAAATTTAATAAGGAAACGGGATAAATTCTGAAATTTGAAGCGAATTTTAGTAGACTGAATTAGAAGACCAATATTTTTCAGACTCTCTTGATACCCTGACTTTATTTTCTAGTTCTATTTGATCTTCTCCTCTTTATCCATAATGAAAGAGTGTGATTTTTTGTCTTGTCTTGGGTAATAAAAAAAATAAATAGCGTCGAAAACTATCACATAAATATAGTGAAGGTTCCAGAATGGATGAAGTGGCAATTAGATCAATCAATAGTTCAAATGATTAAAAAAATCCCTTAAAATACCAAACTTGGCAGCTATTGGGAATGATAAACACATAAAAGGTTACCAAAATGTTAAGAAAATATATTAAAAAAGTGATTAGGCGATTTATATCCACTTCAAATCTCAGCCTATACCAAATATGCCATTCTGTTATTAAAAGATCAGATGGACGCCCAAGCTTTATCTTATAACAGTTAGATATATGCTGCTATTCTGTTGTAAAAAGAATTTGAATTAGAGGTTACGGTAAATTACGAATCTTCTACTCTGTCTTAATGCTAATAAGTCTAATTTCGGCAACTATGATCTATCTGCCAGAATTAGATATTACTAGGCTACAGGGGAGAAAATGGAGGAGTACAGTCACTAAATGTCACCATTAACTAAGCAAAGACTATATATATAATATATATATATTATATTATTTTATTGATATTTGAAGATCAAAACCCCGCCGAACACTGATGACAGATTTTGTCCCAAATAAATGCCGAGCTGTCAGGAGTGGCGTGCGGCCGCATATTGATAAGAATGATGGGCGAATTAGAAACATCATAGGGGTTTTGAGCTTTATTTACCAGAATCATTTCAGTCTCGTAAAGGCAATTAGCCACTTGTATAAGAATTAGCCACTACTCTAATACAACTACAGTCAAAATAATTTGGAACACAATGTATCAGGTTGTAACAGAAGTTCTGTTTGGTTTTTGAGCTATGTGTTTAGGGCACGATTACTTCAATTTACCTTGTTAATGTTGTATGCTTATCTATGGTAATTAACAAAATAATATTTCTTCTTTTAGATTGTGCCATAATTATCGTAATTAATAACTATTTCTAGCCCTAATGTACACTCCAAATAAAGAGCATATCAGACATATTTTACTGTTTAAATTTCGTAAAGGAAATACGGCAAGTTTAGCAGCGAAAACACTCAAAGACACTTATGGAAATGATATTGTGAATGAAAAACCTGCAGAAGGTGGTTCTCACTTTTCAAAAAGGATGACTTCAGTCTGAAAGACGAACTGAGAGCAGGATATTCAAAAAACTCAATTCTGAGCAATTGCAAGTTTCTATCGATGAAAATTCAACCTGCACTACTAGAGAATTGAGCAAAATATTTAACGTAAGCCATATGACCATATAGAGGGAAATGAAAAGACTTGACAAAATCTCAAAGGCTGGGAAATGGGCCCCCCACACGATTTGTCAGAAATCAACAAGCAACAGCGTGTGACCTATTGTGTTTCACTGCGTTCTCGTGAACTGAACTTCAGGCACCTTTTTTAGACCGAATCATAACTGACAGCAACAAGAAGGGGATTCTTTACAACAATGCTAAGCGCAAAAGACAGTCGTGGCTAAGTCGTGGTTCAAAGCCAATTCCACAATCGAGACAATTCGGGACTTTACCCGAAAAATTCTTTTGTGTATGGTGTGTGTATGATCGGATTTGGAGGGAATTGTTTATTATGAACTGATGGATAACAATCAAAAAATAATATTTGAAGTTGACTGTCAGCAGCTAACTCGTTTGAAAGCAGTTAGCGGTGGGAAAACGGCCTTCTTTGATCAATCGAAAAGGAATGATTCTGCACCATGACAATGCCAGAGCCCACACTTCAAGACCAACCAAAAATCTCGTTGAAGAATTTGGCTGGGAGGTCATGCATCATCATCTTTTCATCTT
The DNA here is from genome assembly GCA_900708905.1 of Hymenolepis diminuta. Lineage (NCBI taxonomy): Eukaryota > Metazoa > Platyhelminthes > Cestoda > Cyclophyllidea > Hymenolepididae > Hymenolepis > Hymenolepis diminuta. Next base: position 4,111,386 of record CAADRB010000008.1, read on the forward strand.
TTCAGGAGCCTACAGAATCATTTACTGGGGCTTCAAAGGCTTACTTCAAGAGAAGAGGTGGAAATGAAGCTAATTTCTTTTTTGAGTCCAAACTGGCTAAATTCTATGATGAAGGAATGAGAAAGCTTATGGCAAGATGGGAAGATGTAGTTAATAAAAATATTGACTATGTTGAACACTAAATAAATGTATTTTGGACAAAATTTTCACTTTAATTCAAATTAAAAAATAGAGAGAACTTCTGCTACAACCTGATATTTTGTGGGAAGAAGACTGAACTGATTTTCCCTCAAGACACTGAATTTGTACTGAGGATATTTAAAGGATTAGAAGTTTCTTTATTATAAGTGACGGCTGAAGGTGTAAAGAACAGCGTACGCCAGCAGACTCAAAAAATGCTGGGAGACTTAAAGATCACCTGTGGGATGTTAAGTGCTCATCGTATTTACTGGCTTCCAGTCAAGTTGTGGAACTCATGACTATAAATGAATGAATACTTCTTTCACGAAAGTCAGCATCTGGCAGCATTCTTCTCTGGATAGCTTTCAAAGTTCCTCTGATCTTATTGTCTTCAGAAATCTCAAACTAAGAATTTTGTTGGCAAATGAAACACTGATCACTTCTCTTTTATATCTACGGTATAAACTTTAACTAATCGTAATAAGTAAACGGACTCCGAAATTAGTAAAATTCAAAATTCCTACATTCAATTAACGTAATTCATTTAATATTTATGTGTTACTGGAATCCTTATTGATTAGACAGCTGCGGTAAAGTTGTGACTAATCAAACTCAAGATAACGTCCTCTTAAGAAAGTCAATTCGCTTATGTAGGACTGGATATGTATGAAATTATTGGCTGCCTAATTAGCCAATAATTATACAGTTAATTTCTACTGTGGTGGTCCTACATATTTTGGTGTGAGCGTAGAAATCCGATAATCGATAATCCAGTGCATGAGGGATGAAGTTTATGGCTTCGCTCGAATGCCTTGAAAATATTCGATTCAGCTTTATGAGAGATTCCTGTAACTGAAACGCTTTTAATTAGACAGCTTAGACTGATAAGGCACATAAAGTAATTGATAACGTATTTCAATATAAAGTCCGTTTTAATGCAATTTAACTTAATCGTCTCAAAGGAAAAGTGCAAACCTAAACACGCTATCGTTAATCAATAAGAGTCTTGGTTTACTTGAAAGTTTATCATACGATTAAGAGGAAAATTTATTGTGTCTAGACAAACTCATTTTCTAAATTAGTGGCTAAATATCGATCTGAAGATTAAATAGTTTGCGATCAGTAAAAATAGCATATATTCAGTAGGAATTATTCGCAATAAATTTTGTAGATCTACATAGAATATAGGTGAATAAAGAATAAAATTAAGAGGTAAGAAAGCATGGAGAGACAGTGGTGGTCACAAATGTAGTAGATAATTAGGTGACAGAGACTTTTTTGAGTGTAAGAACTAGATATATAGCCACAACAGCTATCTGGATGAAATGAATATGGGAGTTAAGTGGCAGGAGTTGAAGATTAGAGCCGAGATAGTAGAAACTGTCGTAGCTAACTACTGTAGTTGCAATCAGATTATATTTTCAGAGACAGTTTGAAGACAATGATAAATCTAGATGTACATAAGGGAGATATGATTCCCAACGTCTTAGAGATTGCCATAACATGACGATATACGCTTGATAATATGGTTATTACACTGCCGACTGATAAATTAACTTTGGGGGATTTTCAGGCAGTCCTGGGTGTTGATAATCGTACTTCAAGAGGCGTGACTGAATGGATTTTTAATCAATAGTGTATCAGAGGCTGTTTTATCTCTCGAAACTAATGTATTTTCATTGGATTTAGAATTAAACGTATCCAGACTCCACCATTGATATTAGAGACTCACAGACACGCATAATCGTTTTTCCAAGCTGAAAGATTTAACATAAACAGCAGATGTAATAAATACCAATTCAGGCTATCGAGAAATTTCAATCTTTATAACAAGGAAACCTTCAGTACAACACACTTGGGGAGCGCTCGATTTAGCCAGTTGATTTTTATATAGAAATCACCGATTTAACATAAATGACGGCACTCTATGATGTCGCACGATAATAATTTTCTAAATCGAAGTAGTTTCCTAGTTATCTCCATGTTGTCATGTCAATGAAAGTGGCTTTAATTAAGGAGTCCACATAGGTCCTCCATGATCTTTTTCGGAGAAGTTTCAGAGGCGTGATTGCGTAAGGATCAGAATGTGGAGTTTTAGCTATTGTAGAGGGAAAAAAAATACAATTAGATACAGTTCGTAAGAAAGATACAGGTATGGAGAAACTATATATTTATTTAAATATTATTTTCGCTGGACAGAGATAAGAGTGAAATTTGGATATCCTATGCGTAAAAAATAGTAATTGTGAGGCAGTAATCGGTATCTAATAGGAAGCCAGCAAGTTTAACTTTAGGTCGAAAATTCGCGCTTTGAATTAATTAAAATCCCGCAGACAGTTACCATGTCGACCGACATTCTAATCAGTATATTGGGGTACTCTGCCTTTCGCATCTTGGTATTAAGTCTAAACCAAATTGTTGCTGTATTGCGGTGGTGGCCAAGCTTTATTTAAGTGTCCTTCTGATCTTCCTTATTCAAAATATTTGAAATATGTTCTCTTAGATAGCTAGGTCTTGAGCAGCACGAGCTTATAAGATTGGGTTACCCCAACTTCATTGCTACTGAGTATTTGGTTGGTGTAAGACAAAATTTTCAGCTCTCTCATAATAAATCGATCCTTGTTAATCAACTGTCTATTCTTTTGACTAGTTAGATTAAAAAACCCTTAGACTTGTAAGAAACTGAATACGCGAAATTAATTTGCGACTCATTAACAAAACTGTGATTTGGCAAGTTTAACAGAAATTCCCACAATGTATTGTCTGCTGTACAACGGAACGTCCATTCATCAATCAGTATAAGTTATCATGGGGAGAAATATTTGGGAACCTTGATGTTCTACCCCACCCAAATACAGTGATCACTGGTTCATTTATCACAGCTTCGCTTTTCTAAGCACCTTGAATAATAGAAAATCAGTTCCAATTGGCTCCAACTTTTTAGGTTAGCGAATGAAATTTTCACCATCATGCATAAGAATGTATAAAAAAAATTACTTTGAGATTTCAAATTGGAAGAACAAGCACTTTCCTGCCCAGAAAATTCCGGCTTATAACCAAAGAAGGTGTCTGGTTATGAATAAGCTGGGGGAGGGGGGGGGGTAGACAGATAAACGGATTACACCACTCCATTTCTAAAACATGCAGTTTGAGATACAAACTTTCTTAAAATATCAATGAAATTAAGATCTCTTCGAGTAACTGCAAAAATAAAATTGAATGCACTATACGGTCAGCCAATAGTAATGCTTTCAGATATCTCAAGGACGATGGGACAGTATTTTATTGCTCATGTTGAAAGGTTTCTCCACCTTTCGAATTCAAAATGTTAAATTCCAATATTCTTTTCTCTTCAACTCCTTTATTATGAAAATTGATTAACTGACCGTCTTTATCGAATAAATCTAATCTTTGCTGTATAAGAACAGAACTGCCATAAGTGCACTGTCCAGAATTTGTGTAAAACGCAACTAAATATTGAATTTCTGTCCTCTGGTCAATTGTCTAATTGTTTCTTTCTGAGGTCTGGAAATCCCGATTTTCAGTAATTTTACTCGAATGACCCACCTCGCTTTACCTTCCTTGTATCGCTTACCGGAATTTGTTTGTCGATTTGCACTGATGAACGTACACGTTTATTAATTCAATGGCTTTGAACCGCCCACATTCTATATATTATTCATTTTCTACCCACCTCACAAAATAGTGTTGTGGTCATTGCTATAGTGGGAAATTTGAGCTTAATTCTCTCAGAATATGTTTTAAAGATCTAAATATTTCACGCTACATAATCAAATTTTCAAATAAAAGTTATTCTTCCATGTCTACAGCGTAATATTAAGAAATGGGAGGCAGCACATCAAATTTTATTGAAGCTAAGCAATAATAAGTTCTGCATTTATTTATGGATTGTATCCAGGATACGGTGTGGACAAAAGAATGTACTGCATTCAATTTCTGATGCAGTTAATTGAGATATCTATATGATTAAATCACTTCGGTGTCATAATTTTGATTTTCGATTCCTTAGCAGCTTCGGATCTTCAGTTCTTACCCATAAAAGCGGTCTTTTTCATTGACAGATAATTTGTCTTTAATCAGTACTTTGTAGAGCGTAGAGAAAATATTGAGAAGAGTGGTTGTGTTATGGATTTCTATTCTACAAGGTTAGAGTATTCTATTATGTTCTCAGAACATCAAAAGCATATAGCTGTATTTTTAACCGAAAGCAGAGAGTCAGAGAAGAGTCATATGCATAGCAGAAAATTAACTTTAGTTATGAAATATAAATCGAGCGAAAAGTATATTAATTATGCAATAAGTAAACGGGACCTACACAACCGCATCACAGGTTAATCCAGGTAACAAGAACAAACGAAGAAATTACTTGGCTTAGGTGAAATTTGAAGGGAAACATACAGAGATTATACTAAAAAATACTGATTTCGAGATCACTTATCATATCGTTATAGTTCGAGGCACCACAATTCAATATAGACACTCAATCCATTAAAACTATGGATCGTCAAAAAGATTCAGTTTGGATAGGAAGTACAGAGTTTTCAATGCAATATTTATTGAAGGGAGGTAAAAGATAAATTGGGAGTTCAGTCTTGGACACAAAACTTCTACATAGCTTCATTTATGCCCTTAAAAACTACATTCCTTGAAATTTTAGGGTACATTCATTTGGAGTCTAGCTTTTAAGACAGGTGGGTAAAGATTATGATAGATGCTGGTTTGGAAGAACAAAGATTAGAATAAATTTGCATTTACTTAATCCATTTTAACTTCGCCATGTTGTAGAAGAAATTATGCATCCACTTTCAAAAGATTAGGTGTTAGCAACACTTCCATCTTTAGAGCTACAAAGCCCTGTAAATTGCATAATCTATCGAGGTTTGTCTTCGTCTAATGACCAAGATGGCAGGATAGTACCAGCTACACGTTTTAACATACTGGAGCTCAATAGAGGTCAATTAGAGAGACCTCTAGAAACCTAAGAAATCATTGTTCCCTTACTAAGCAAGTGATTAATCATCTTTGACCTATTGGAAAGCTTCTAAACATAAAGAAAAGTAAAATATTTTAATGAGAGAAAAGAAAGGGATGGATGCGTAAAAGTTGGAAATAAGAACAAGACATCAAAAGGGTTTCGCTTCATTTGAATTTTGGATTCATAAGAGCACATTCAGTTAATGCGTACATTTCACTACGCCATGTGCTAATTTTCCAAAATGTTCAAATTTCTGTACTTAACTTCTAAGTTTCTAAATGCGTTTATGTCCCCAATGATCAAGGCTTATTACATTTCATTTGACTCCATTTTGTCAATATAATATTTGCAGATTCAAATACGGAATCTGGATGATCGAATAATTCAGTCCTCCGGAGACGAATCCCATTCATATATTTTTTTGAATTCTGTTCTAAGCATTCTATCAGGCACACGTATTGATTGTTAACTCTTAGCCGAGATAACTGCCGATTGATGAATTTTATTGGTTGCTTGTCAGGCGGACAAAGAAAGCAAAACAGTCAACTCCACTTGGCTTCTTTAATCCAACTTCGATTCCACTCCTGATACACCTACGGTTGGTCCCAGCTCTACAAATATGAAAGATAGATCGTTGCGATTTGATATCTGATAAAATAGAACTTTCATAATACTGTTATGTCTGTTGTGCATCAGAATGTTGATTTATTAATAAGAGTGCTGTTAAGGAAGCGTTTTTTGACTTTATATAATGTTTGAAATTTTGTTGCTAATATTTCGGGGAGTTAAATGTTCTCGCTTTGATAGTGGGGGGCCCGAGAAGGCTATACAATCTCTTATTAATAATGGATTTAATTAGTAAATATTACCTTGTACCAACATACAGGTCCGTATTTATGAAAATGAGAGTAGAGTCATAATTTAATTACTTAAACTTGGTTCCAAATAAATACCTATTTCCGTTTTTGAATAAATTCAAAATGGTTTAGAAATGCAAAGTTAGTCTTCACCCAAACACTATCAAAAGTGGAATCTCAAGACAAGTTGACACCATTAACAAGCGGAGCTATGTCGGGTATTCCACTTTCTCCTTCCTTCCAGCTGATGCAGAATTTATGGACATATATGCACACGTCCTCAGTGTACTTTAATGTGTGCTTTAACTTATCATGTTCTAATGGATTAAGTAAAGCAGCATTGTTATTAATCGTCTGCTTAAGTTCGAGAATTTAGGAATATAATATAACCGTTCTTCTAAAGATGGAATTATTGCAGCTACCTATTCTTATAAATATAAGTAGTTCCAGAAGTAAGACTTCTTCATCCTTTCAATGCAATGGAAATTTAAAACAGTGATTTCTAAAAATTTATTTAAAAAGGAATAATATCAGGTCTTAGTTATGGAACGCTGCACAAGCCCAAGAGAAAATGTAATCGTTCAAATTTTACCTATCTTTCCCTCCAATAAATGTATACAGAACATTGAATACATTCTGACGAGCTCTGCTGGAGTGAAATCATATTAGCTCATGTGTTTAAACTAATGTTTTGGCTATTAAAATACAAAATTGATGCAAAATACAAATCCCAGGTTATACCAACTTACAGCTTCATAGCTCTTAATTTGGGATGTGCTCCATCAACCAATGTATAGAAATTAGTCAACTCGGGTGTATATTTTCTTCAGTAATAGGAAATTAAAAATAGTTACAATCATTTACTCTTGAAAACCAACACCAGTCACAATTTTTGCCTATTTGCCTTTGAAGCCTAGCTTCCAAAAATTCATTGGAATGGCCTTTTTAACTGCAACTAGAGTTGTGGAAAATCTTGGCTTAAGGATTAAAATCCTTCAATTTACCTTTCTCTTTCCTGAGGTGCATAATTCCCTGTCTAAATAGCATCCTTGATCTTATTTCATTTTTTTTCGAATGGAATAAAAAGGATTGTAAATTCCACATTAGATGATGCAATTTTTCTAAACAACAAGGTTTTCAAAAACGCTTTCACTAAATGAGCTCGGGAAAGTTTGGCGAACAATCTTAGCTTTACTCTGTTTTGTAGAAGACAAAAATATTAAGCAAAGAATTATATACTGCCAAAAGTGAGAGCATCAGTTGAGAGGGCTTGGAAGGTTGGTTTTGAAGAGTCCTGTAGATTTGTTCCTATTGTCATTATCCGGCATTTCACTAATCAGTTCCATTTAGTTAAAAAGCAGAAGAAAGTGTATGCCTGGGATAGATTGAGTGGTAGCTCCACTCCGACAAACATGCAGAAAGGCAATAACATATGATATGAAGCTGAATAAATAAAACCTGAAGCCGCAGCGTTTATGTTTGCAGGTTGACCCTAAGTCGCCCACCACCCTTATCGATATCCAAGCACACGCCACCTCCGACAGTTTGAAGGTTACTTGGACAAAAAACTATTGTCAATTCGGCAGTATTTAAACTTGTATTCCTGTATAAAATTTTTTAGTTAATAAAATAGTCACTGCATTCTGCTTCGCCTTTCTCTCTACGTCTAAAGCAACTGGACCTCAGTGAGAACTAGCGAGAGCAGATAGATCAGAGCTCCAGAAACAAGATGTCCTGGCCTTATAACAGAACAGAAGTGGCTTACTTCACGAAACCTTGGTTGTCTGTAACTGTCTTAATTAGCTACTACTTGACTAACTAGCTAGATCTTAATCTGACCGAAGTTCACGCATCTCTGCTTTAATCAAGTCTTTAGTATGCTTTAGTTAAGCAAACAAATTCAGTTTTCTTTAAAAATAACAAATGACAGAAGTGCTGAATTGTCAATGTTATACCTCAAACACTTTGGTTTTCATTGAAGCTAAAAGAAATTTGTTATTAGGAATAAAAAGCATTTAAAACAGCAAATAAATACGTATCTTTAACAATTCACTGGAACCATATGTGTTTTTGGGATCTTCAGAGGTTTAAGGAAATAATAATAGAACAGTTGTCAAAATCATAGACCTTGCATCTTCCTCTCTCAAAGAAAAACAGGAGGTTTTATTTCTTAAGAACCTTCTGGTTATACCTTTACCGGTGAATTGCTGAAATATTGTGAGAAAAGTGTGTCACTCAAATGACTCGGTTTTAAGAGGAGGCAAAACGACGATAATAGGAAAACTGAGTTGGCACATTTGACATGAATTCCTGCAATTCAAAGGAGAGCCAATTCACCAATCAGATGGTTGAACTGTAATAAATGTTCATTTGGTCCTAAACAGAATGAAACATTAATTCCAAATTAAGAAAGAGCTGAAGAAATTCAAATGGTTTTAGGAGGTAATTTTCTGAATGTCAGTCAAAAAGTTTAAAATATCCTTCTATTATAATAATTAATCAAGAAAATAAAATGTTTAATTACTTTAAATATTTAAATACGAGTGAACAATGTATTCTTAAAACAAAAAAACAACAGAATGGGTTGGAAGAAAATGAAGTTTAGAGTACTAAAATAGCCTCACCTTGTTGAGCAGTATTAACTACTACTCAAAAATGTATGGACCCTGCTATTTTTCAGAGAACTCTCGTCGAAGGAATAAGATCGTACAAAAGAAATTAGCCATACCACCCATTTTCAAAATTTTACTACCAGATATAAGCTTTCTTATTATCCCTCAGAAGTCAAGGCTCCTCTGTTTATGCGTATATGACCTTCAGAAAAATAACTTTATAATTTATAGCTGAAAAAAGAAAGGGTATGTTAAAAATGCGCCAAATATAAAAACAGTTTGCTTGTTCTCTCAAATCAATATATTTGAATCTGAAAAGAATGCGTCATTCCGTCTATTCGAGTCTTTGATACGATTTATTAAAAAAAAGTACTTTTAATTGTTAATCCCACCAGATTTCACTAAGTTTTTGCATTTTAATTTTTAAGAATAGTTCGTTCAGAATTTAAGATCCAAACTCTGTCCCAGGTTTATTAGTGACAGTATTTCTACAGTGTTCAAAGTTGATTAATCAATCGATTTTTACTAATTGTCAAGACGCAGGTAGCTGATTGGCGTTAAGATTATTTCAACATAGTCAAAACAATAATTTGAGGTTACTGAAAATGAACTTCATTGAATTGTAATTGAAGTTTTATCAAAAGAATTTAAATGAATTTAAAATTACCGATCGGAGAACAGTCGATCATTGGAAGTCATTGGGTCATTTTGAATAGTTGCTAAAATTGAACTAAACAAAATGCTGACCACAAAATCCTTGCTCAAGAGTTCACCATCAAATAAAATATTTCAACGTTAATTAAATGGTTATTTAATTTATCGTGCAGGGTTAGCGTCTTCTTTGATTAGCAAAATTTAAATTATCTAACAGTGGTAATGTTTGTTAATCTAAGGAATACGAAAAAGTGTTACAATATCAGTGAATAAGAGGTCTTGAAGTACTTTATTTTTAACTGGTTACGAATTACCTCTTTTGAAAAGTTACTGATCCAGATTCTAATAATAATATCAAATCACGTCAAGGTTAATAAGCTCATCTGTCAAGTCAGAGTTCACTTGCCCGGAGTCCGCCGTTTTACATCCAATGATTGAAGTGACTACTCGCACTTATTACGTCTGGCTGATAAGAGGAAGAGTTATTGGTTTTGAGTTTCTCATCGGGAAGACTCTATGCTGATACCACGAACCAAGATTTGTGTTGGGACGCATTATCCTAATTGGGCTTCATAGTTGGAGCTGTGGAAAAATTGATCAGTTTAATGGCCCAACAATTAGATAGCAGCGCATTGACATGTTGACATATACTAGATTTGACAAATGTCTGAGCGACTTTCCCGCAATCCATTTCTGCTGTGCTGTGGAAGTACAATTCATCAATCAGATTGTCATCATGGAGGAAATATTTTGTTCTTGGAATGCTCCGTTAATGGTTGTGCTGGAACTGAACTGTGGGAAACTGCATAGAGTATGTCTAATTAAATCGCCAGTTAAATGACAAGTAATTTGACTTACCGGTTTTCTCATAAGTCTGTACGTCACTAATGCAAGACATGGCGTCACCTTTGTCCACTATTTGGATTTAGATTGGTAGTATTAGTATTATTAATAAAAAATGAGTTGCATGTGAATAGATAAACACACGAACCAATAAGACACATTGGAGATGACGTGGATAATGGTTAACATAATGCCGTGTTTTAGGAAAGATCTCGACTGAAATCGTGCGCACACGTTTGGCAGAATTTTCTCCAGAACTTAAAAGCCTAGCTTCTATTAATTTGGATTTTTCTCTTTCTGCCGACATTTTTATATTAAAAATTCAGTAAAGCTTATTAGAACCCGAGCAGCTTTCATAAAAATCCTTGGATTACAATCAGTAGTGAAAGGTGAGTTTTTTCCACTAAAGTTCATCTACTCACAATGGGTTTTGAATCTGGTAATTCAATTTGTCTTCGTGTTTCATGATTTACTGTATTTAGTATGGTTATTTTCGCGTTATCAATAACTTTCAAAGCAACCTAATTTTGAAGCTTGGGAACGCATCTAGTCATGAGAACCAGTCGGATAATCCAAAAGGTGTAAAGAAGGGAGGGGTAGAGAAGAAGTAAAGAAGTATCCTACTTCTTTTGAATGCATTAGGCTGTGCCCTTTTTACTTAATCATCCACTATCTTATGCCCTAAAACTTCAAATTTCAAATAGGAGAAATCGAATCTTCGAATTTCTGCGCGAATTCATATATGTCATGTAGTGAGTTTAATAATCACTCACTGTGTTATCTTTTGAGCTGTTGGAGAAGCTGCTTGTCGGTACTGAGATTTTAAATTTACTGCATTATAAAATGAATTGTTTTCTATGGTATACCCAGCCTCCATCCATCTTCCTAATACCAAAATAACTTGACTTTTTTTCGGATATAAACAGGTCGGTTTGCTTAAATGGACTTCAAAGTTAGATCTATGGGAAAATAAATCAAGTTGATGAAATTTAATTTGGCATATACCTGACTGACTTTCACATTCTAGTGTACATTGTGCAGTAGAAACACGATTCATCAATCAGATATTCGTCGTGAGAGAAATGTTTTTTCCTTTGAATGCTCCGTTAATGATGAGGACATTGGTCTCTGCAATCCAAATCAGACATTAGATTGTGGGAAACTCTGTTAAACATGTGTCAAATCAAATATTCACTTAAATTACGAACAATTTGCCTGATCGATCTACCTGCAAGTATTTTAGAAAGCCATGGCTTTCGTCTGCTACTTGAATTTTGAAAATTAAAACAAGCAACTTTGAAGTTATTTTATTTAGCCAATGGTAGGGCTAAAATCGATTTTTTTCATAGTGGAAGGACAGTTGACATTATGTAAAAGATTAAGAATGAAAGTATTGTAAAAAAATAAATCAACAAAAATTTGATTTTCGAAATCTAGTTGCTCACTTTTACTACATGATTAGTTAGTTAGTTAGTTAGTTAGTTTAAATGTCGTGATTTCTCAACTGAATTACAATACACCTTATTGTCTATTGTGTTCCGCGCTTATTGATTGGTTGAGTAATTTTTTAGGGTCGGTCATGCCACTTAAGCGCATTATTTTTACCCTAAGACTGATAACGTATGATGATACAGGCTGAAAAACAGCAGATTTATAAATATTTACAGTAATTAGTACCCACAGTAATACAAAATAATAACAAGTTTCAATTGAGGAAGGTAAGTGAAATCGGCTTGCAGAGGGTCCAATAAGGAGGGAAGGAAAAAGATATTGGAAGTAACATTTAGGTGCCAAAGAGTCTTCTTTTAATTTTTTGGACTCGTTGTGCACAATGTTTACTAAATGAGTTGCTCATGCTCCAAAATTCAAATTGCATGATATAAAACGACTGAGAAGGCAAAACGTTCTTACGTGCAGCTAATCAGTTTGCAATTTTAACAGCAGTAAAAAGATAGCTAAGAATTTTAATTTGGCAGAGCTCCTAAGCTGCGTTCACCCGAAGTGATCGAAGGTTTATCATGATAATATAAACAATTATTTTTGATAACAATTTAAATGATAATGGTATTTATACAAAATTTGGCACCATTATCCCCATGACAAAACAAAAAAACAAGAATTTAATCTTAGAAAAGCCTCCAAAAGAATAAATGAATGCAGTTGTATAATCAGAAATGAAATAGAGGAGAAGTTATCGACAAGAAGTAGAGAACATGGGTCACGATATCGCAAGAGTTTTGCTTCATTTACGTTCTGAACGTATTAGGTTGTCCAATTTTTACTTAAAAGGTATCCGAAGTTCTAATCGCAGGACTTGACTTCCGATTGCTTGGTCACGGCTCCTAATATTTCTTTTTCCTCAAATATTCTTGAACAAATCGTCCAAACTTGTTACGATTTTAATCCTATTGAAAAAAAATGATTTGTTGTTTTTCACAGAGTTTCTGCTCTCAAATCTTTTTTATTTTATTTTTTATTTTTTGTTGATAATTTCCAGACTCTGTGATAGAAAGCATCAAGTGCATCCTACTGGGAAATTTGAACTGTATCAATCTTAACTAAATGAACCAGCATCGTTGGACATGCTGTTCACTTAATGTGTGCGTGACTCTTACCTGACAGACATTCACGTTGGCCTTTGCAGCATAAACTGGATTAATATATGCTGTGATTGTGGGTAAGAAGACCCGTGTAATGATCCACCTATTGTCTTGACGGGAAATGCGCCAACAAAATCAAAAATTTGGCACATGTTTGACGGATTTTCCCACCATTTCCAGTCTATTATCCAATGTCAGTGTTAATCAATCATTAATTACCACACATTTCCGTGGAAGTATGCTTGGTCCCTCTTGACTGCTTTGATTTCAGATGTTTATCCTGGTTTTGAAGAATAGACAAAAGATATGATGAGTTTTTCTGAAATCGTTTAAATCTAAGATTTCAAAATTCTTAAGAAACAAACTTTCTCCATTAGATTTCAAATTTTAGCATCCATAAAAGTTGTCATTGAATGCACCATTTTTACCCTTTGAGCTCTCCTATTTTTACTCATTAACTTAAAAAATGGCCCTCATTCTTTTATTTATTGCAACAGTACAACTATTCCTTCAAGTTAAATTTCTTTAAGAGCTCTGTTACATTGCACCCGTGGTATTTTAACGCTCCAATTGGTTAGAAAACTAACAGTAGTCTTTTAGAATGATTTTCACATTCCACTGCTCCTCTATTTACTATATTTCATTCAGTATGAACTGAAAGGTGCAAGTATTATTTTAAAAGGTCGCACCAATGAGACAATTTTGACATTTATTAAGGAGAAGGGATTGTAAAATTTGAAGCTATCGTTGTTGAATACATTAATTTCTATTGCGTCATTTTGTCCAAGAAGCCTTCATTTCATGTGATATCTGGAAGTATTTAGAAAATTTAGAACTCAGCCTGCAAGGTAATTGGGCGAAAAATGTATTAGAAGTCAGTTTACAGGAAATTGACATTAAATTATATTGCTGTTATTCCGCATTTCACAAAACTATTCTAATTCGTCTGATATCAACACAAAGGCCTTTGTAGAGTGATCTGTAATGTTTAATAGATCTGCTCAGTCTAGACAGCCGCAGAGTAATTTACAAAGGAGACAAAATAAACAGCCCCCCTAAGCGTACTTTATTTCAGCCCTTATACACAATACGATTTTCACATACACAGTTTAGACGTGTAATCAGCCCTCCTTACTGCAACTCTCTGTCTTTTCTCTCTCCTTTTTCTGCTATCGTCTAAATCATCAATGGCCCATCTCAAATCTCGTTCTGCTCCGGTAAAGGAGCTCCATTCCGTTGGCCCTTAAGATAATTAGATTTTAAAGGAGATATTCCTGTCAGATTATGATTGTAGCTCTACTGAGATTGTAATACTCGAAATTTACTAGAAATTGACCATTTGATTAACTCTTATCCTTTGAGTTAGAAAGATAGTAGCATAGGTATCAAACATTTAGCCTTTGACTCTACAGATATGCAGATTCACAACGAAATTTCAGATCCACATACCCTAAGGGAAGTACTTCATTAAAATCAGTGAGCCATTTGAATTGTGGGAAAGTTTATTGATCAATATCAATCGATTACGTGAATAAAGGATTGGCACATGTTTTGACTTGACGCATTTTTGTAGATGTTTCCCATAATTCAATATGTCTGCCACACAATGGATTGACAAACCCATCAGATAGCAGTTGCGGGAGACATTTTTTGTGCCTCTTAAGGGCTAAATTTCAGACAGAGACAGAAATACAGCTGAATTTTATATTTCTAATCACAATAATTCTCAGAAAGTTAACGTAGAAAAGAAATTGAATGTCACTAGAAAGGAAGGTTTTAAATTTCGTCTTGTATGAACTGAGTGATCTCTACTATGCTTACAAAGTCGTTATGGTTTCAAAATTCTGCTTTGGCTGTAATAAGATTTCAAAAACCTTAGGTGGCATAACCATCAGTAAGTATGCCTCATATGAGATTATGAAAACTTATCATCCAATTTTCAACAAAAATAGGACTCTTCATCAAATGAATATCCCTTCTTGATCCCTCTCTATTTTTTACCTTTTGAAGAATCTAAGACCTATTGGACTATTAACTTTTTAAGTGGAGTTATGATTTAAGGTGTTAATACTCTCAGTTTCGAATTTCAGAATCTACGCTTTAGGTTCGTAAGTGAATCTGTGACCCCAGCAGTCAATACTTGTCAATCAGTTAATTAAATTAAGTGAACAGTCACGTCATTTCTCTAGCTTTATAATAGATATTAAAGAAGAGGAAAAAAGGTTTCAAAGGGAATATCTTTGATTTACATTGTCTGTCCACGATAGCAACAGTGTAGTATTAAATGTGAGTTGATTCCAACTAAACCACTTTTCCTCCGATGCAAGTGCTCTCCAATTCTCTTGAAAACTAAACTGCAACCGAACTTAGCTTCTTAAGTATCTATCTAAAGTTTCCCTTTATGAATAGAATCGTTTTATATTATTATTACTTGCTTTTCCCCTTATTATATTGAAATCCACCTTACATCTATGCCGTATTTTCAACAGGGACCGTAAATATTCAAATAAATAAAGCCGATTTTTCAAAAATCAGGTTATTGTTGTTATTCACGGAAGTGCAACTAAACTTGAGTCATGAGGAAGCCTCTGAATAAGAGGAAGAACAAATAAGTCCAATAAGGGGAGGAGTCAAGAAGAAGCAAGTAATGAGGTCAGGACATCAAGATTCTTACTTTGTTTTTATTATGGAAGTAATGAGATGTTCACTCTCATAAGGAGCATGATTTACATCGTAAAGTTATAATTTCATGAATTACCTTACAGAGTTTATGTCCTTGATATTCAGAGCTAATTCTCCGGTTAAGTTAATCCCGTGGTCAGTTAGAGAGCTTCGATTTATTTATATCTGTTTACGGTCTAAAGCAATTAAGTGGGAATAACAGTGATTTTTAGCATACTAAAGTTCACTTGAGGTTATTCAGGGAGAAATAAAAACAATAGCCAAGTTAACTTTGCTTACATAAAAGAGAATGTCAGCGAAAATGAACTCAGATTATTAGTAAATGTTTTGTGAGGTAATGTACATTCTTACGTAATTGCTTGAGAGACCTTAAATACACACCTCATGACCTAATAAAAAAGAGCATTTTGAGCACATTTTCTCAAGAATTTAAGAATTACAACCGTCTTTCCACGTTCGTTAAATCATGTTTGATTTTTCAAACACAAGAGGAGTTACCAAGTCCCTAGGCGCACATATAGTTTCAAAGAAAATAACTGGTACCACAACTCACCTTTATTAAGGTTAAAATATCTATAGTACGCTTTAATAAATAGATCAAACTAATCAATAATGTAGTTGTTTTATTGAACAAATCAGTATAACACGAAGTTTTATTTAAAATCCTCTGACCGTGAGTTTTGCATGATAGTTCTTGACGGTTTATACATCAATCTGAGCATATAATCCAATAATGTTTCTTTTCAAATTTTGCATTCAAACGGCTGGTTTCTAAACTTTATTATATGTTTATAAATTGGTATATCCTATAAAATTGAGAAATCAGGAGACCTTAACAAAAAATGACTAGTTTCTAATCTCGTTTGGGCAAGTTTTTTCAAACACTCATCTTAGGTATACGGAAAACATCACTGAGTCTTCCTGAAGGTAAACTCGAAATCCGGCGCCTCCATTTTATAGCTGGTCTAAATCAGGGTGGAAGGCTATTCTTTCCCCTGTGTGTGCCGGCAAGCATCAATCATCCTGCATACTCAATAACACTTTAATATCATTCGTTGGGCATATTTTTATTATTGGATGTATTTCAAAACACGCGATCTTTAATAATATTACTCATACCCCTGGGTTAGTTAGAATATTACCTTACGTTCGCTTTCCAATGGAAGTTAATGATTTTCTTACTTTCCAACTGAAGGAATACAGCGGGTAAACTATCTGTAAATTTCTGCAATAATTAGAGTCCTTAGACGTCTTGATGTATATGACGGTAAGTTGTGATTTGCACTGTCATATGTCTGCGTTAATTAATTTCCTTTTACATATTTTATTGCGCTAAGAAATAGAAACAGAAAGAGAAGACTGTCTGGGTGAAAACCATTAATCATCATCTTGTTAACAGCATCCAGGAAGTAGACGCTCAACCTTGACCTCAGATATAAAGACGCCATAAGTTATCGCCGATGAAGAATTTATTTTTACTGGTGTCCATGTCTGTGCTTTTATTTTGTGTTTTACTTTGGCCTGCAAGTTTTCAACGTTCATTAAATGCTTAAACCGAGTCATCCGGATACTGAAATAAAAACGCACTCAAATTTAGTGGATAGATTCAGATATTTTCAAAGAACGATATAATCGCAGTCATGTTTAAAAACCAATCAATTTTCGATCTAATGTTGTCAAATGATGAACAAAATCAGCCCCAAAATGTAGAATTAACCGCAGGATATTTGAGAAATAATTCTATATCTTCAATATTAAATAATTTAATTACTAACTGCTACGTTTTTCATAAAAATGAAACTAAGGAAGAATTCACCGTGCATAACTTTTTGTTTGAAGTTAGACTTAAATTAAAAATTCCCCCTGCAGTCTCCTAAGCCACCCCGAACCCTAATATAGAAGGCAGAGCTTTAAGCGATCTTTGCATCGATCTGGAATTACGCTTTACCATCTGTGTCCTCCTGCAACTAATGTCCGAATTTCATAGTGCACCGATGACATGTTCTTAAATATTTAAACTTTTGAGGATATTTAAAGGGATTTTATTCATCATTCATCATCCATAAATATGCAAAATGGTCACAGTTCCTTGACAATCAGAATTTAATTCAAGTTCATGTAAGCAAATGAGCTTGATATATTGATAGTGCAGGAACGCGCGGGTTTTTGAAAGGCAAGTCGCTAATGTGATTGAACCAAATTCCACCACAAACTTATGGACATGTCTACATCGTTTTTGCTTTGCCCAGTCGGCGAGAATTTCTCGCCTCAAGCACCTTACAGTTGCATGTTACGATTCATCTGCGTCTGCTTTAGCCTTCATCGTTTGGAATATTATGGTTATTGCTTTTGATAGTCCTTAATTGTGCAATAGCCACCGTTGTAATAGGGGTTTTTGTAATAGCTGTGCCTCGTAGGATTTTATTAGAAGGGGTTTTATAAAATTTACTTATGAGCTCATGTGTTCGCTGCCCATCAATGCGCATGCAGAAGCCTGAATAACCGACCGTATGGCTAATAAAGGGGCGAAGAAATTCCAGTTTCTCACCAGAGGGGGTCCAAGATGCTACACTTATTTCCAAGAGCTGTGGTAGAAGAGCTTTCTTAAATAAATTTGTGAGTTATTAATGCTTGAAGTTTCAATATTTCTTTTGCCTACCGGTATATATCGATGCTGTTATTTCTCCACGCACTAGGTATGATTTTTGATTTTATGTAAATAAAAAACAAAATGAGAAGAATGTTATGGTATGCTTTTTCTGAGGCTGAACAATCCACACCCAGCAGCTGGCCTTCAGCCGTCTGTAATCTTTAGCAGCAGACGGGTAACTCTGCCCTTTGACATTTTGACAAGGCGAATGAATGAAACTATCCACGACCTAGCGGTAGTTTAATTAATCTTACACCTAGATTTTTATACATGCGGAGATTACCGTGTAAATTAAAGGCCTTGGAGGTATTACACTCATGCGCCCACCCTACTTAATTCTACTGGTCCTGAGTTTTATAAGTAGTACTGAATGACAGTAGTACATAAGTGAAAGCTTCGCTTAGTTAAAATAGTTTTTTTCTTAGATGGAAACCATGTCTAAATTAGAGAGTTGAATTTAGCTGGATGTTCGAAAGCATCGTCTTTATTTGAGGATAAATGAAACAGGGCACCCAATTTTGACCTTTGTTCTCTAGAGGGTTTACTTCATCACCATGTCTCATTTTAAAAATGGGTTTATTCTTAGGTCTATTTCAGATTTGCAGAAAACTCATTTGAGTTTCTAAGGGTATAAGTTTGTCATAAATTTTTAACTGTTATCGAAATAAAATGGAGAAGATTGTCCAACTGATGGGCGAAGGTGCTTTTGGAAAATATAAGTGCAGTGATTTAGTCACATAGGGATATTTCGGTAAAATCAGGTATCCAATCGGAGTCAAGTCTCAATAAACTAATAGTATTACTTACTTGAAGCGTGTTTTATATCAAAATCCATAATATCTTCATTGAGATTTGATAATTAAAAAAACTATAGTGGGTAATCTAATTCTGTTTGATTTAATCTTAGTTAACCGGAGAAGTATCAGTTTTGATTTCATTTGATTAATTTAACTTGACGGTGATGTGCTTTTCAAAAAAACAGGAATAGAGAAAAGTAATTAAAAATGCATTTTGAGACATATAATTTTGTACCGTGGAAGTGATAGAAAACTGAGATTCTATCAACCGATAAAATTTGTGTTATTTCTCTTTGCTGTTGACTTATTTGTAAGCTTCAATCTGCTATTTCCATTTTGGTCCAGCGGCGATGAGTTGTCGGTCCAGAACGAAATGCTTTACAACTAAGTGCTGCTTTTCTCACCTCTGCATTTTTTTTCTAGATCGATTTGCCGTATGCATTATGTGCCGACAAGTGCTCGTGTTCGCATCAATTTTCTGACTTTGACGATTTCATTTCGATTTCTCCCCTTTATCGTTTAATACGAGTTATGCATCCTCATTCGTGTATTCTTGGGCGCTATTCTGTAAAACATATTTATTCGTATGTTAATTTTGAATTCATTGCATTCTGCTGAAAGTTCTCTCTATTCGTTGTTGATTCACTTACATTCAATTCCCTATTCTCAATGCAGCTGAGGCAACTTCCCCATTAGAGTGAGATATATTCCAACTTTAAATGGGAAATACAACTCTAATAACCATTTACCAATTTGTAGTGATTACACAGATGAGTTGAAAAATTTAACCATCTTTGGGAGAGAGTGAGATAGAGTGGGCAAGGAGGGGGAAGGCGAAGAAAGCAGGGGGATTTTTTCCTCCCCAAAAGTTTGACGTGACATTAATCATACTCATAGGAAATAAGGCGGCGAAAAGCCAGATAGAGAGCCAGAGAAAGATGTGGGAAAAAAATCCGTGTGATCGTTAGGGGTGAAAATCGCTTAACTACCGTTACACAATTATTCTAAACGACTCTGTAACTACTTCAATGTTTATCACTTTTATCTTCTCGGGTTTTCGCTTATCTTTGTCAAATCTACTTTCCACCTTCTGAGTTCCACCACTTTCGCCCTAGTAATATGGTAATAGATTAACGACTGTTCAGAGTACTACTCGACGGGCTATATTAGGCCTAAAATGTAGAAAGGAAATGAATGTTAAGATGCTGGGAGAAAAGGTCCCTGAGAAATCTTACCGCACAATTACAACAGCGAAGGCTTGATATTCAGCCAAGTCCTTTCAGGGAAATCTATACAATTACCAGACGGCCATCAAAATTCTAACTTTTGAAAGCCTAAAAGTTCGCACATAAAGGGCTCGCTTAGACAACTAAAAGCAGACGTGTCACATGCTTTCAATGAGAAAAACGACGACATTTGGATACTGATGCAATTAAGAAATCAACACCTTACCTTCTTGAACATCACTTTAATCATCAAATTTTGCGAATGAATGTGAGATGAAAAGACAGCGGTGAATTGATTACCAAAAACCCACAATTTATCTTCTTTGCCTAAATGTAGATTGTTATAAGGGGATTGTTGCAAAATCCCATAATAACATGCCGTTCTGATTGTATTTATACTTAGAATAATAGACATTTGATTACAAAATGCAAAAAATAAAGCAATGTCAAAGTGCAGACTCTGTTTTAATAAGTAATCTGCAATTAATCCATCAAAATTGAGCTCGGATAATGCCTATTCAGTGTCCGAGAAGCTATCATTACCAATCGGAGTGAAGAAGTCTCTATTCTAGTCACAACCGTTCCCTGGCGTTCTTTCCCATTTATAAACATATAATCTTCGATTGCCTTCATCATCCATCTTCACTTTCATCTTTCTCTCTAAAATCTCGGTTTTGGATTAGTCACTAGAATTACGACTGTCACCGCTTCAGCTACAAAAGCAATGTAAGGTCACCTTAGCGGCGGTGGCGACGCAAGTGAGGTAGACGAATAAGCTCAACTGTTCATTTCATAAGAGATGAGTTGACTACTAAGTACAGTCATGGCTCAAACAAACTGAGGACGATGCAGTGTATGTTTTCATTCAAACAAGGTCATGAAAGCTGAAATTCCAGATGAAATTACTTTCACTTTCTAGAGTTATAAAATTATATTTGAAATAGGTCCCTTTAAAATCATTGAAATTCATATTGGTCCCTTGAATTAAGTCATTTTGGTCAAACGGCAACGACCAGATCCATAAGTGAGTGCTTTTAATACAGGGTGCATAATATATCTGGGGACACCTTACGCACTTTTAGAAAAACAGAAAATGAAACTGTTAATGGTTGAAACTTACAAAACGGATAAAAATAATATTAACCTTCAATTTATTCTACATATCCTCCATCGGCTGTTATCACCCACTTAATTCGAGTCCGAAAGCAACTGCAAGCTCTGATCAGATCAAGTGGTTTTTATTGATGTCCTCCATTGCTCGAGTTATTGCTTCTATCGGAGAGGAGGATTTGGTGTTATGGGGATACATATTAACTTCCTTTTCGACCATGTCCCACCCCACTCCACACATAATAATCCAAGGCATTAAAGCCCGGTGAGTAGTTAGGAGACCATAGGTTTGACTTTGTGTGGTCTGATGATGAAAATTCTAATTCATCCAATCCTGTGTTTTGAGAGCTTTGTGGGGTGAAGGTGAATCCTGTTGGAAAACACAAGGGGGGGGGGAGTCTTCCTTTACTGGCTACGCTGTCTGTCCAATAGTTTGAAGAGTCTCGGCATAAGTATCTGCATTGACTTTAAAGCCTTGTGGAAAAATTTCAAGTGTCATGATGTGCCCCTCCCTTACTGCTAACATCTCCGAAAACAATCAGTGTTGCTGGAAACTTCTTGTGCATGGATAACAATTAGAACTTCATTGAGATCCACCCGCACACGGCGACCTATCATTTCTTTGACTGAATTTTCATCCTGGTGGAAATTTTTTCATTGGGGAAAAAACTAAGATACTCCTCTTCTTCTGGGTGCTTCAGTTTGTTTAAGACTCATTTTACACACACATTAAACGATTCTCTTGAGTTGTTTTTGTTGACATGAACTGACGACCTAAGAACGTATGATTTGCATCTGACATCTTGATGAACAATATTCCTTACTGTTCCTTCAGACACTTGAAAAGTGTCTTTCCAGGATTTTGGTTGATCTTATGATAACTTCTCACAAACTCAGGTGTTCTGAGTGGTTGAATGAGAGCGTTGACAATAGTGTTTTGTGGCTAATTCATCTCCATTGTCTTCATTCAGCAGCTCTTTTCTAACTTTGCAAATGAAAGATCTAGCCACTTTCGAAATTTCGCAATTTCTAAATTCCTACGTTTCGCTTTCATAGACATTTTCCTTTTCATTAGTTACAGTAGTATCTACTCTGGGATCCTCTACTGTAAAGAGTGCATTAATTATTATCGAGTTTGTTTAAATTACAAAAATATAAGTGTTATCAGGTACCCTACGCATCCTGTATAATTGATAATCCTATTTTATTCCCTGAACTACTTTTGTCTACCTCGTTTCAGCATTTACTTGTTCAAAGTTACTATTTTTTATATCTAGGTGTCCCTCATGTTTAAAAGCCTTATTTTTTGTTTTGCCTAGGTAATAGAGATTTCAAATATTACTAATGATATACTAGACCTGCATATTACCGCTTATGCTGATGGCGCTACAATCTAACTTATAAACTTGTGCAATTTGAGGTGTCCAAATTAGAATTCGTTCGTGAAATATATGATAAGGAATATTAATTATTGTTAATTACTTCTCACATTGTCTCACAAACCAATATCCAATCGAAAGAACAAAGAATCGGCGAACACACCAAGAGCACCTCACTTTACCAGGGCAAAATTTCTATATTTTGCTTTCTTTTGCATAGGTGAATGTAATTTTGAAAGCAATACATCTTCTTGTCCAGATTATATTTCAATAGACCACTGACGAGCCTTTGAATTAAATGGAATAAATAAAAAATATCACTTATATTGAATCCTAGATTTAAAAAATAATCATTTTCTTCCTAATGCATTCACACTTATTCCTATTTCTACTCAAAAATTTCATTATTCTATTTAATATAAACATTGCAAAATTTCTTGGCACCGTTCACCATTTCAACAAATGCTCATCAAATTGTGAGACTTTGAGCAGAATTAGCAGAGATTTATTATATTATTTAATTGAATTCTACTTTAAATAATGTGAACCTTGTAAACATGCCTGTTTCGTGTCATTCGTAAAATGTAAGCGCAAAGCCATTTACATTAAATTTACACTGTCCATGTAAAAATAATAGGTTGAGATGAGTTGTACTCCTTTATATAAAAATTTTTATTCCTAAACGAAGCGTTTTAACTACTTCATTAGGTTTTTGTATTACCAAATTGCATATTTCTATCCGCTAAAATGTAGTCGAATCAAATCATATCGTCGCATATTCTGTCTATGATTTGCCCCTATATTGCAATATGCGTAAAATTAAGTATTTACTTCAAGAAGTATAATCTGCTAACAAGAATAACAAATGATTTCTCTTGATGGTTATATCCTTCTTGAACCAATTGACATAATTTCGTCATTCATTTATGCCTGGTTATTCATCAGTTAAATGTTATTTCTGTTATTGATTTCAGAAGGGGAATTAAAACTGTGATAATTTAATTGGCATTGTCATATCTGAGTAGAAGGGTGTAAATTGGTATAGAAAACCAGTAAATTATGAACGTATTGAAAACTGAAACTTATGAAAAGTCGAATACAAAACTCAATTAATTTTAATTCATAACACGGATTCACAACGTTCCCATAATGGCAAGACAAAAGACCAAATTCGAACTATCTGAATTTCATCAGTACTTTGACAAATTGTATTCCAACGCACTTTACTTCAGCATCAAGGTAAATATTTTATTATTTTCCAGGATCATTTTGATTTTTCAATGCATTTTATATACGAATTTGTTTTAATAGTGAGTTATATTATTTTTTTAAACAAAAATATGGCAAATTGTATTGAATTTTTAATTAAATACATATTGAAATGGAAGATCTACCGCAATGAGCAATAGCGCAATCTGGTTGGTTGCCACTGGCACACGCGAATCTACACACACATCTCTGATTGGTCGACTCCTCAACGCTGACAGTATATAGTGATAGTGGGTTATGATTTTTTTTTCATCAAACACGAAGACAACATGGTATTTGGAAGTAGAGCCTTCCTTTTACTTAGCACAGTTCTTCTCGTCAGCAATCCAATTCACTGTCAATTAACATGGAAGGGAGGACTGAAGTACCTAGTCAGTCCCCCAAATTTCAAAAACACACAAATACAACAAGATAATGGATATGGTATGAGTGACAACGGAATCAGTGCTTTTCCTCGGGAAGCCCTTAATTTGGATAATTTGGTTCAAAAACCTACGGGCAGGTGGTGGTAAGTAAATATTGGTTTATCATTTCGTTCTAACATCACGGTAAATCAGATGGAAGACAAACAGAGACTATAATACTCTTAATTTCCATAAATTAAAACAATTTTAGGTTTAGTTTAGCTATGCGATTATGCGGAAATCAAACCGCTTTTACTCGTGTGAAAAATCGGTTTTGTTATTTTAAAGATACGACGGTAAATGAGGACGACCTTGTTGTTTTTCGGTTAAAACAAGTAACGAAAATGTCAATTCTCATTAATTTAGGAGACCATCAATAGTTAAGTGGAACCTCTTTTGGCAACTTTGTATCGACAACATGGAGGAGTGTTATTTCAAATGCATTTAAAATTGCCTTTAAGGTGGATTTGTTTCAATAAACGTGACATAGAGAAAACCAAGAAGAAAATACGAAGGGTTCGTGTGAAATTTTTCTCACACAAGGGCAATAAACCTTTGTGCTCATTGAATGTGTGCACTCCTTTGACCCTCAAAATTCTGTGGTCCTCATTCATAAAAAAGAAGAAAAAAGAAGAAACCACAATCAAGTAGATGATTAGATGATCACAGTTCCCTTCCGAAGTGGACTGGAAATCGTACCGTAAAATGCGTTTATCTAAGACGAATTTCACATCAATATATACAATTAGCATTTTAAACTTAAAATGTCTTAACCATGATTCGGGAACCCTTTGTTACGGATTTTATCATTATTTTTTGTCTTTTTACCTCATTAGGTTGGATTCTTTGGCACGCCTTCTGCACAACCACCCCCTGCATCTTTCGAAGTACGTTCGAGACGTTTCAATTCCTTCGAGAGAGTCTCTAAATTATGAAACACCGAAAGGTCTTATCAGTCTTCCACGGCTTAAGTCCAGGGAGGTAGGTTTAAAAATTTTTTGGCAAGTTAGTGAAGAGCACAAATTTTTCCCAGACATAAAGAAGGATGGCGCACTAGGATTATATGACTTCTACAAGGAGTAATAAAGCGCATGCAAGACGGCTGCAGGGAGGTATTGTACTTATTGAGAGATTTGATTGATTGAGAAAATGTGTGAGTCGCTGGAATAATGTGACAGACTTCGATGAATTAGGTCGTTCATTTTGGAGAAGGAAATTTTATGTCTATACCATATAATGTCTACGAGAAGACGGATTTATACACGTGGGTGATCTAAACGAAAATGTCATAAATGCTATAAAATGCAACAGGCTAACAAACTTAACTTAGTGAAGAAAATCTTGGCAATAGCACTTATTCACCTATGGGTTAAGAGTCTACTGATTTCCAAGTGAGTATACTATGTTTATTCTGCTTCAGGTTAACGGATGGCAGATGTATGATCAAGTCTGGGCAGTTCACAAGCTTCGTCAGCTTCTAGCCAGCTATCGTCAATGGTTTTCTCCGCGACAATGGAAGCAATTTCTTCATCAATCTCCTCCCGAACCTCAACTTCAGCAAGACCAAGAAGAGTCTGTTCACCTAGAGTTACTTGAAGCCGCAGTACAGGGAGTTCGGGCGGCCCTTGCTGAATGCCAATACCAATTTCGAAATGAAAAGTGGAATTGCAGTGAAATTATCTCTGACAAAAACGCTCTCTTTGGCAATGTTCTTACCAAAGGTAAGTGATTTAACAGATTCTACTGAAATTATTTAAGTATATGTACGTTATTAAACGATTTTATCTATATTCCAGGAGTGTCTGAAACCGCCTTCGTCTATGCTCTTGTTAGTGCGAGTATTGTTCGATCTGTCTCTGAAGCCTGCCTTACAAATCTTAGAAACTGTCCATGCAATAACCGCGGAAGAGAATCCTTTGAGAAAGTTGGAGATATGATGAATTGGCAATGGCAGGGATGCGACCATAATATTCACTACGGCCGTCGTTTTGGGAGACGTCTCTTAGATCCTCTTGAAGCTGGAGGATTCCATATTCGATTCCTTATGAATTTACATAATTATCGAGTCGGCAGAAGAGTGGTCTCTGAGAACATGCAGCGTTATTGCCGATGCCACGGCACTAGTGGATCTTGCACTTTGAAAACCTGTTACAGAAGAACTCCTTCAATGCGCACAATTGGAAATGAACTGAAAGCCAAATATAGGAAAGCCGCTTTGGTTATGAGGGGTGTGTTTTGTGACAAATCTATTTAATAATTCTATTTAAAACTTGTTAGTAGTAAATTATTTTTTCAGATAACACTCTCCCAATAAGTTGGGGACATCATGGAAGAAGCAACTCAATTGTGCATTTAAACCGGTGGAATAATCAACGAACTCTTAGGGAAGTGAGTCATGACTCATTGCTCTATCGTGGTGGATCGTCACCCCGTCCATCTCTCCTCAAGGTCACTTTCGATCGATCAGGTAGAGATTTAAAGCCAACAACTAAAGAGCTTGTTTTCTACGAGCAACCAACCAAGGAATTATTCTGTAATGCAAACCCCAACCTACATATTCTTGGCACAAAGGGAAGGACATGTAATTCAACATCTACAGGACCCGACAATTGCAATACTCTCTGCTGTGGACGAGGGCATCGAACAAGGCATTACTATGCTTTAGAGAATTGCGAATGCAAATTTGTCTGGTGTTGTCGAGTAGAATGTCAAAAGTGTTTAGTGCTTAAACGACAAGAAACCTGTTTATAAAATAAAAAATAAGCTTTAAGAGATTTCTCGTCTATAACCAATCAGCAGACAATGATCTTCATCTGAACCAAGCAGTACACTCAATCGCACACAACGATATGCATTCATTACCAAATCCCCACCTACTTTATACAGACCCCGACCTCCCTCCTTTTGTATTTCTTAATCCCCACCCCCAATTATGATGTAATCCCGTTACTTAAGACACACATCCAGACTTATGTTTATTCGTAGTTGTATTTGCCCCCTTGCATTGAACATATCACAAAACAAGAGATTATGAAATTTCAAGTAAAGTTAATTTTATTTCAAATGCACTTGATATTTTTCCCAACTTAATCTTCCAACCTGTTTGATTTAAACGGAAAATAAGATGACTTTAAATGCTATTTTAAAACGCTTAGTTGCCACTTTTGTAAGACTATAACCACACAGCTCCCAGGAAGAAGTGGAAGTAGCAGAAACAGAAGAGAAGGAGGATACAAGATCTATAACTCAAACAACGTTTTCTTACAAAGAAAATAAATTTGCTTATGTGGAATGTGATATGTGACAAATGATTGGCTGTGTGTTGGTTTTACATTGGGACTGAAACTTGCCAACTAGCAATTCTGTCACTCTAAAGATAGAAGCGGTGTCAGTATCTAATTGTTTATTTTGGGTACGGACTTTGTTCCATTATGAACCTAATTTGAAGTGATTTACGAAACGCGGAATCATAAATATGTACATTTTCGAACTTAAATATCAAAATCTAGTGTAATTCACACCTGATTACCTTCATTTCCAACCTTCCTTTGGAATGTCCTTATATAAATTTCAAATCAGGGAGGTCTATAAGACTCAGAGGCATTAATCGAGTTAGTCCGAAAATTCTGCTCCCATTGGTGAAAATATAACATTTCAGATCTTCTTCTTGTCAATATCATCATCTAACCTTTATATTCCGAATTTCTGAAATTCAAGGTAATTATATTATTAATGAATAAGTAGGCAAGTTTGAAATTGCGTTTAAGACATCAAAGAGCGTAAAAAACGAACAAGTAATAAGAGAGTTGAGAAGAACTAGAGATTAACGTTAAAGCTCGAGCCTGGTTAAATCAAGCATTTAATTTAATGTCAGACATTTATCTGCATGGGAAAAGGGAGTGTAAAACCCTTCATTTGTCTGGTTATCTTATTAAAAGTACAGAACAGGTGTCAAACGGCGCATTATTTCCCACTTACTAAGTTTCTTGAAAATCGTGCTGCCAGTTTGAAAATAAAAATCAAGAATCCGACGCATCTGGACACCAAACCTGCTTGATAGAGCTTGGTATTGTCATTGTTTAATGATGGTAGTAGGATACGGATTTGTAGAGCTCATTTTTTAAGAGATATGTCAAATCTTAATTGAGTCTGGACCTTATCACCTGAGACCACCATTCCGAGTGATCGCTTTGAATCAAGTTATCATCTAGAAGTTATGAGCAGAAAGATCAGACTAGATAAGTGATTATGGGGACAACAGAGGGTAGGGATTCAAATTTTCTTCTCTGCATACATAAAACGAGGTTTATACAAAACTTCGAAACATGCGTATATTCCTACTTTAACCATATCTGTACTTGTATTCCTCTGCTACTAATTTCGTTGAACAATTTGAAGATAAGGAGAACTGCATGCGTGCATACTTATTAGGCTGTGCTGAGTTGCGTCTCATTAAAATATTCCCTATTTTAGGGAAGAGAAATATTATTTTGGGACCATTGCCGAGGAACTCGTATTATTATAAAACCATTTTAGAGCTAATGCTAATGCTAATGTAATGCTAATTATGTCATTTACTGAATGATTACCTCTTTACATATGTGTACACTTATCTCTGTCACAAATGCCAATTCACAACTTTAAAGCTTTTTTTGCAGAGACAACTAGGTTTGAGCACGAGCATATTTATAGAGTAGACCCGCTTAACGGTTACAGGTGTAACCGGATGTGTACATAGCAATCGAGAAACACTGGAGACAATCATAATACAGACGTACCATTAATGAATTAGAACAATATTTATTTGATTACCTGAGTGCAGACACAGTGAACATCGAATAATTATTTTCAGCATTAATTTCTCATAAAAGAGTCAATGGACAACTCCTAATAACGCACATAAGGCAAGACTAATCCTTAATGGAAAAAATTTGAAGACTGGGTATGAAGTTTGTTCTATTTTTTTCCCTTAATTCCAAAAAACATTATTTTATAACAGAATTTGAACGACTTCACCTGATCATCAAACAGAAGGGAAGGTAGGAAAAACTTTTATTTATCTCCCCCTGACTAATAACTCCCTTTCGTTAAATAGATCTTAACTTACCAGCTTTCCCGATTTAGTAACCATGTCCTAGATAGATTGGCACAATGGCCGACGTGCACGTTTGCCAATTCAGATATCATTAGATCTATGCACACCTAGTTATGTGGACGGCTAACCACTCTAGTTAATCCTGATCTTCAAGATGGGTGGCAGAATACGAATTTCAAAATCCAAACGGCTCCAGATCTCCTGCCTTCACCCAATTCAAGATTGGTTTAATAAAACTTCTTTTAATGGTTGGAAGATATTCTAATGATATAAAACAGCAATCCTCTAATCCATTCCAATGTATTGGAATCCTCTTGCCCTAGTCCAGCTTGTTCTAAATCACCTTCGCGATTTATTTGGATTTCCCATTATTTTTTAAACTGCTCATTGATTTTCTCGAGTCGTCTAGATCTTGAATTCTGAACTTTGGTCTATTATACATAACTACTCTTTTCAGTTTACGAGTTGCAAGACTGACAAATACAAACATCCAGCCACAATCCATTTTTATATCTTGTGGAGTTAATTGAAGACTACATGAACAGTTTTCTCCGTCCTACGTAGATGACTTCTAAGCTATAACCTCCTCCCAAAACCAATAGCAATACAATCTATGTTAGGTTTCTAAACCATTCCGTCAACCAACTAAATCTCCAGTCCTCTCCCCTCTCGCAAAAAAGGGCATAAGAACAATAACAACTTCTTTTACAATAATCTCTCTATATTTCACCTCAAAATCTTTAAATCTTTCACGATTTCTTCCTTCTGATTACAGAAAACAAATACACTCGCGAATAAAATTTAGAGCAGAGAGACGCAGTAAGAAGAATAAGACGAATTCGTTGCTGTCATATGCTGCAGTGGCGGTGGTGAAGCGTGGAGACACAAATGGCTATTTACAGGGTGGTGTGTACTACTTTCAAACTATTAGTAGCAGATGACACTCGCGCGCATTATAACTTATTGATCTATATGTGGGACAAACACACACACGCACACATTTATGGGACAGACAAACAAACGGAGAAAAAGTAGTGCGCGGAGAGAAAATAGATGGTCGAGGGTCTAAATGTCATTGTTTGGCCGAGACGGAGAGGCGTTCTCTCAGGTTGGAGAATATTGCTCTCGAACCAGCTGGTCCTCTGTGGCAGCGTCGGTCACATAGTTGATCATGCTTGGCTCTGTAAGCAATTGGAGGTCCTTTTCCGCTATCGGCACGTAGAAAGCAGGGCCTGGAGTCGCAGATGAGACGGCTAAAGAACAGATGATATAATAAAATTACAACAGGTCTTCAGAGAGCTCCCCCAAGTTCTATCATATTAAAATAGGTCGTTACAAATCACATCTATCCGTTTTTATGGCTGCAATAAGTTACAAATACACTGAAGTGATGTGGCCAACCATGGAATTTAGTCAATCGATGGAAAAGCTTTGCATATCGTGGACAAGAACTCACCCATGAATCTGGAGGTCAAATAGGGACGTTACGCATTAACTAAGCCTCACATAAGAATATGGACAGTTCATTATTCAGCCAGGATTCTTGATGCCATGATTTCATTACCTACTTCTTCTTGACCCCCACTCTTCATTGAATTGATTCCCTGTTCCCCTTGTTCATACGCTTTCCCAGGACTAAAACTTGTATGTGTTAGGTCATTTCATGGGCATAATAAAAACGTCATTAGCAATAATGTTACAGCACCTTTTCGGCATAAAAAAAGTCTAACGCTGAAGCAGCTACAGGTAACTGAAGGAGACTAAAAAAGCTCAAATTATTGTGTACTACTAGCAAAGGTAGGATACTGAATCAATTAACTGGTCACTAACCTATGAATATAGAATATGTGAATTAACTGAGAACCCTAGGAACTATCCACTGAAAACTGAACTCTGAATTATTAGGGTATGACACCCATAAGCCACCAAGCACGCTGATACTTAGGAATGTTAATTGACCTCGCGAACCAATACGAAAGTAATTCCTAAGATCCGGACTAACATGAGTGCAGAGTAAATTAATGAGATGCTGGTAAATGGGATATATCCACCCAGAATTCCATGGTGCTGGAGACGAAAGTGGCCAGATTGTCGCTTCTTCCCACCTTTTACCCAATAAACGCTCCTTCCTATATTTCACATTCTTAAAGATCTTTATATCCTTTAATTCTATCTTGCGTTTTCTATAAATGATCTTTAATGAATCCTTTAAACTATACTCCCTACATATGCCAATTTTACGCACACAGAATGTCAAACGTTAAAGCGAGCTACATAGTTGAATACTGCTATCTAGGTTAGGATACTGAATCAATCGACCTGCCAATAAGTTCTGAATATCGTGAATCTGAACCAAATCAGAAATCTAGGCGCAGAATACTCTGCATCACTAGGACAAGACGATATCAACCATACATGTTAAGAAATTAAAAACCCCGTGAATATAAAATTCATGTGAAATAAGTCTTATGACGTCAAGACATTATTCCCCTATTCCATTCCTACCCCGTTTCTTCACTTTAATTAGGCTATTTAACTATTCACCATTGCGATGTCTGGAACTGCGACCTTGAATGTAGTGAGTGCTTAACTTACAAGGTGTACATCTTCATTCAAGGTTGCATCTCTTCAGAAAATACAACGATGTGACTTAATCAAGACGCGTTTTCCTTGGGTGGTTTGCACGTAGTCCCAAACACAACCGCGGTTGGACGCTTTAAATTAGTACCATTACATTGCATAGGTGATAAAATTGAGGGATTCTTCAACTATGACTTTAAAATACCTACCATAAGATAAGTGCTTTCAAAAAAATGTTTGATTAAAGTATCATCAACCGAATATTCGAAATAGCGGAATGTTAGCTTACAAACAGCCGTAGAGGAGTCAAATTTTGCTGCTTTAGAAGGAGGTGGGGAGACCGAATTGTTCCATGCGGATGCCACCGGGATGACAGGAGGTGATGCGGTTGAATTGCACGTTGAGGTATCCAAAGGACGCTTTTCCAAACGCGAGAGAAGATCAACTGCCATGCTAAAGCTATCTCGACGACCCTCTTGCTCTGGCGAAGCTGAAGTTAAAATATGGACTACTTAACACATTTAAGTAGAAAATATTCTAAAGCCGCAGAGATAAGTACCACCTATACACCTAATGACAATTTATGGACTCTAAAACTGATCGAAATCTCATTAGCTGCTACTTAGTCCAACACGTTTCGACCTGCACCATCAGTTTATATTAATAATTATTTTAAAGCCACTCGGACTCCCCATGATCATTTTGATAAGCCATTTACTCCGTTACCTATCCATTAATTGGTAGGTTCTCGGATGGACAGCTGGAATGAATAAAGGCACGTGATAGTTGTCTTTAGTACAGCTAGGAATATCACAACCAAAAGTTCTCCAGTGTATCTATAAATGAGTAAAGGAATTAATTAATGACCCAAATCCACCGATAACGTTCATCTCAAAATACGGTTGGTAAACACATAATAATTCAACCGCTTTCGCCTTGAGGAACCAATCAAATACAGACACGATGCAGTTTGATCTGATTCATTTTTTCCTCATCTCAGGAAAGCAACGTGCAATAAAACTCAACTAACTCCCTAGGTTGATCACATATAACTCATCAAATTTATGGAAAAGTAGGCGTATCAGAGAAGTTGAAAATGCCGCCGAATAAATAAAATTTTATCAAGAAGGTGGCCCATTTCATGGCGATGTATTTTGCTCTATCTCTTTTGGCGCTGCAGTCGAGATGCATGTGCACAACATCAGATAATGGTATAACTGGCGGTATTACTTAAAACTGATCAAGAGAGATGCCGGACCGCGAGATTCCTATTATAGAAGGTATGTTAATTATCTACCTTAGGGAAGTATTATTATTACTCATGAAAATCATACAAATTTTAATCAGGAGTAGCATCTGAACACACGAATAAGCAAAATAGTCCATTAAGGAATGAAATGGAAGGGGGAGGGGAGGGTTGGAACAAAGTCTAAAATCGAATTAGGATGACAAGAGTCTTACCTTATTAGAATTCTGAAAGCACTGTGCCATCTCACTTTGCCATAAGGAGTAAAATTAACTTCGTGATACTGTTGTTATGACTTACAGAGATACAAAAACATTTTACAATTTGGATTGTGGAAAGCAACCAACATCGAATTACAGAGACCCCAATAATGAAAAAGGAGGACTAAAAAGATACGGAAGGCTACGTCAGGATATCAAAACTCAAATTTCACGATTCGTCCATTATGTTGCAGCAAATGCTTGTCTACGATGTTCACTGCTTATTGAGCGGATTTGATTAATCAAGGAAGGTCAGCCTCACCGTTTCAGTTTGTTTTTTCTTCAAACGGTTCAGAAGACGAAAGTTCCCTAAATGGAGTTTATCCTTTTACAATTTTAATAGAGCCGAGAGGAGATAAATGAAAATTTTAAGTTGGCAGAGCTTCGTAAGCTGTGTTCATTCAAGGTCACTTTGCAATATGCAAATGTTACAAATCTCAACTTTGATTATTTAATCCCTAGGTTTCTGAGTGATTTAACGTCGGAAATATCCAATCAGCCAACTCATTTAACTGAATGATTGACGATTTCACTTTTTTTAGTTTATATCGTCAAGAGCAGGTAGATGAGACCAATGAAGGTATTTTAAATACAGCAGACCTCACTATGATTCACTCAGGGTGTTTTAATAAACCTTCCCTGGAGGAGCTCGTAACTCAATTGCTGGAGAGTGTATCGAGAAGGCAATGACTGAAACCTCAACTCCTAGTTGATCAACATCTCACTTATCTCATGAACCTAATCTCCGTTATAATTTACATCATGAGAAATAACCAATCAAAGACAATTCTTAAGCTAATCTGGACAATTAGAGCTTTGACACTCTTCTTGACAAAGAGATTTTTCATTAAAACGATATTCTCAATAAAGCTCCAACTCGAGTGACTTTTGAGTAAATTGAATAAATTTTAAGAACCTACGGCAGTATGAAGCCGCGGAGTAATGAAAAGCAAGAAAAAAGCAGAATCCATGGGTAACAATTTAAAAAAGCGGTAGGCAGTTAAAATGAGATAATATGAGGGGTGTAAGCTCAAAAGTGCATCTTAGATAATTGACGCCGTAATTCCCAAGTTACCGTTGTTCATATTGACTACAATTTCAAT
>CAADRB010000008.1:4146073-4160760 GCA_900708905.1 Hymenolepis diminuta
AAACTATTCAACTAAAACGGGTAATAATTCAATAGTTAACCTACTCGCCCCGGATGAATTTTAATGAGCTCATCCTACTCAAGGAGAAAAATTTAATTGAAGTATAAAACTGATCACACTAGTTAATCGATCGGTCGATAAAAGCTAGACATCGTTGACAAGAATTTGCTCAGCAATCAGGGAGACGAATCATGAAGATTAACTTTTGGAATGTGGACTATCCATTAAGCAAATATTGTACAACCCTAAGTAAAACTCTTTACAACCTTGACTTTACATCCAACACCTTTTCGGTCTCCATACTTATATCAAATATTGGACTAGCAGTTAACCAATTTCGGAAACTTTCTACAACGAAAAATGGCAAATTTAGACGTTTAAAACTGGCAAATATCGACATATTTCAACTAACCATGCATATTTAAGGATTAGGGTTAATAAACAGAAACCTAGTAATAATTATTTCCTATGGATTTCAGAGATCAGTTTACAAATCCCTTGATAGAGGAAATCATAAACCAACAAATGACTATGTGACTCTAAGGATGAGAGTGGCGCCACCACCAAATCTTTCAAAATTTACCAATTCAGGTGCACGCAGTCAGATAGATTATAAAAAAGTACAATTAGAGAGGTGCAAACGAATGCAAACTTTCGCTCTTGAAAACCAACATCTACCTACTTGCATGAAAGTCAAGCTCCAACCGAAATACAGCCTCAATAATTAAAGCCTTTATGGATAAAGTGATTCAAGCCGCAACAGAAGAAATCTTGAGTTCAATACTTAAACCTTTTAATTCGTCTATCTCTCCTCCTCACCTCTCTCCTCTTTAAAGATTATTGTATTAAAAGCTATGCACCTAATATCCAGATCTTACCTTAAATACGACCCTCTGTTTGAACGGACTAATTAAAAATAGGCGATAGTGAAAAATATACCCAAATCCCCTTCTTTTTTCCTACTTCGTATGTGAGTGCAAAAGCAACAAGTATACACTAATTAAATTTAATCCTAACTCAATGGAGTTTCCAAGTGATGGGGCAAGCATTAAAGTCTAGATTATGAATCCGATTTTATGTTTATTTAATGCAAACATCACTAATATTGTCAAAATTTATAAATCACCTTCAGATGTTGAAAATAGAATATTTAACTTCAAGACGACACAACAACAACTTCATAAGATTAATATACACAAAACCAAGTTTTTTCTGCAGACTAACATTTCAAACACCAATAATGCATATTTTGCTTATTTTTACCCAAAAGAAAATTTCAAAACCTTGCATTTACGAATGTAATTCATTTGCTTAAGAACTTTGATCATATTAAATGTAAAATACCGCTAAAAGGGATGATAGTGATAATTCAATATATTTTCCCCAAAAATCACCTTGAGGAGATAAAAGATATATGAGGGTCTCCCATTTACTCATTGATTAAAACGGGGAAGTGGCAACAATGTTTGGCTCGATTAACTAGAAGACATCTCGGAACGAGGTACGAACTTCTACTTGTTGTCTTCGGCGCCAAACATTGTTATAAATTCAGTAGCTACGAATCTGAGTTAATACCAAAAAACCGTCCCGTAGCTATGAGGATAACAGTGAGGCCAACCTCACTCATAAACTGGTCCAAGTTCACTTGTATTTATTCATCTGATTTCAGTTTGCACATTTTAAAATTAATGCTGTCGAAATGATTTCATATCTCGATTTATGAAAACCGACACAAAGTGCGAATCAAAAAATCGCCTTCATAAAGAAGTTCGATCTACCGAGTAACTACACCCAGGAAAACTAAGGACAAGGGCCCACCAATTGCAGATAGGGTTCTTTACCCTTCATGATTAAATCTTCACATTTGACTTACTATCCTTTGAACACAATGTCAAACACATTACACCTCTCTTTCCAAGTAGTATTTTTGATAGGAACATTATATCCTGACTTTCTAATCACAACCAGGAGTAAGTTTGAACCTTTTAAACGCTCCTATCTCATTCAGGAAGTTGCTAGTTATACTTGACTTGAGAAAGATATAATAAAATTGCCCTTATGAGAAACTGACATTCTACCACCCCCTTTTGTTGATCAAAAATAGTGCGGTTGGCTATGCACACTGCTATATCCATTTAAATATTCATTAACATAAGATATATGGATTCAAAAAATAACTCACGAAAAGTGTCACTATCCAGCGCACTGATATCCAGAGCTTGTGTCAGTGGTTGGGAGGATGGGATAACGTTTCCGTTGGTACCACTAGCAGTCGAACACATCACCGCGGAAGTGGATGGTGGATGATGATGCTGTTGATGATGGTGGTAGAAGGTCAAGGGATCACCTGTGACAGTGGTTGAATCATAGTAGCTGCCGGATGAGATAACGTTGTGGTTATCAAAACACATGGCTGATGACATCTACAGTAGAATGTAATAATTAGAAATTATGGCTAAGATGGCCAATAATATCGATTTTCATCTATAAAGGTATAAATCCCCGCCTCAATGGAATTCGACCAAAAATAGTGAAGTGCGAAGCTGTCAACTGTATGCGAATGTTCACATAAATTTAAGCAATGCTTTTGTACTATCGGCGGGATCACTATTTCACAGACTTAATAATCAACATGGATCTAAAATGCCCAACTTTTAAATGATTTAAATCTTATAAGAGGTAGTAGCAAAAAGCATATATCAGAGTGTTATCCGCAATGTTTACACTAAATTCAATTTCATCCGCTTCAAAGAAAATATTATTCCAACATGTGAAAAATATTTCATCAAATATTTCCCTTTGAGAAAATGATATTTTCAGTATTTATGGCAACTTTATTTCCCTCATATCTATATTATTTGCCCGTTCGTATATTTCAAGGTCGTAATTAAAGTTCATTTTGTGCCTAACTGACTTTATGTGTTCTCCTTCATCTCTCTCTGGGGAAATTGGGATATCGGGCTTGAATAGATTTTAAAAGAGCTATTTAAAGATCAAACTTTTCAAATTTCCATTTCTCCTCCAGTCTATTGTATCGAAAGCTATGCATCTTCCTGCTCAAATCCTATCTTTGATACACCGTTAATTCAATTTGACAATAAAGAACACGTTAAAACAAAGTTTGTACGAGCTTCTCAGCCATATTCTAAATTTATTCTAATGGTTTTCTACAATCATTCAAAATAAATTCTCTAGAATAAACATAGTTCATATTTGGCATAGCGTCAGATAAATCGGATGCTGATAAAAGCCAACAAGACAAAGTAGACATCAACAAATCTCACAGCGGATGCAAAGCTCTGTCTACGCTTGAAATATTTAGAAATTCACAACTTTTCTAAACTCGAATTTTGTGCAAATAAGTTTATCTTAGTTGATTTCAGCTTGGCAAGTTGTATTGCTACAGAAGGGGTTGTATCCTTTCAGGACGATAGATCTCCGCATATCAACTAGCAAACCAATGAACTTTTAAAAATTTTCCATTATAGTAAAGGCTAAAAACGGGCAGAAGCAAAATAATACATTGGATAAAGATAATATTTAGATGACTTGCGAAATGTGTAAAATTTCTTAATCCACAGACAAACAAAATATGATTCAGAAATGTTGATTAAATCATAGCCTTTTCAAGCTGAAGATTCATTTTCAAGCCAAGAAATATCAAAGTGAAAGGGACTTTCAAAGCATTCGCCTTCATATTTGATTTGATGTGCTTTTATATAGTCAGAAATTCTAATAGAGTGAACAGAGACATTGGTAATTGTACCATTATTGTCAAGGTGGATATATTACTCGAATGTGAGAAAAACATTGTATCAAATATTCCTCTTGAGGAAATTATATTTTCATTATTTTCATTGCTGTATTTCCTTTATATCACTGACCCTGTTTGTATATTTCAAGGTCCTAATAAAAAGATCGTTTTGCACTTAACTGACTTTGGTGCTCTCTTCTGTCTATCTTATCTGAAAAACCGGGATATTGGGCCTGTAGATCATAAAAATTATGTAATTGTTTGCATAGCATTCCCCCATTCCTGACACAATCAAATTGGCAATTTGATGTTAATCAACAACAGACGGGATAAGTGGAAAGCATTTGTTAGTATAAACTGGGTGTTCTTGATTTTTAGGAGAACCAAATCTGTTGATATAGCACGACCAACCGCTTTGTTTAATAAGCAGTTCAATAAGCTCAAAACATCACGAACATAAACTCACTCTAGAGTTTAGGAGACATCCTGAAACCTTAACTTTGAACTATGGTCAATAAGTAAAAGGACAACTTGATAAGTCCTAAATTCAAATAAAGCGATACTCATTTGACGCTCTGATTGTATTCTATACTTCTAATAGATCCCACCTCTTTCGAATCTTATTACACGGTTATTGTCTTTTTCGAATTTTAATGCCTCCCCATGATCAAAATAAGAAAAATTTTACTCTTTTATGAATAATAATGAAAAAACCATTATTAAAAATATATTAAATGAAAGACAACTGCGTAATTTCTAGTAAAATGTGAGCAGGATTAATCGAGCACATTAACGATTATTGATCAAAACCATGGAAAACAATCTAACCCTCTCTATGATAGACAAATTTAATATATTAACTTCAAGAAAATATCGGCGATCCATACCGTTAAACAACAAACATCCTCTTTCTATCTACATTTATTTCATTAATCAATATTGGACTCATTGGCCCATCACAATCTAGGTCGGCAATTTATCGATATGTATCTATGGTTCACAGAAATACAAAAAGATAAACAGAACATAATAGAGGAAAGCGACTGACATCGAGTAATAGAAAATCCAACAAATGATAGAGGCGATCAAAAAGATACTGAAACCAATGTCAAGATTATAAAAAATCTTTCTTCATTTGATTTGTGGACTCGGGTGGTAAAATATTTACTAAATGAGCAGTTCGGGTTCCAAAATTCAAATTTCACAATTCATCCCCAGGATTTTAGCAAATGGCCGCTTACGACATTCAGTGCTTATTGACTGGTATTGTTTAATCAGGAGAGGTTGGTCTTGCTACTTCACTTCATTTTTCCTAATGGTTGAGAAGACAAATGATTCTTATTACATAATTTGCAGCTTATTTGTGGTCAACGAGCCTCCCAAATGCAATCCATATCCTTTATTAACCCAATACAGTCATTCAGGCATTCTCCAGTATTCTTAATTTGGTTTAAATTACCACTGATAAAGTAGCAACTTTCAGTTCATGATTAGCGGGTAAATACAATAGACGTCACAATCAACTGTAGGAAGTTCTATTTTACAAAAGGATGTCACATATACATGTAGTTATCCATTCAAATCTCTTTTTTCATCAATTAACCGAACAAATCAATAGATTTATACAACTAGTCAAATAGTTTTCCCAAATAACAAGCACAAAGCAGATCGAATAATGATAATAAACGAATTGCAAAATTCTATGGTAAAGACAACGAGGATAACAAAATCAAAGAGCACTTTACATTAACTAAGATCCTAAAAAAGGGACTCTTGCTGCATCGAATTTCAACTAAATAAACAAATTTAAACCTAACGGCGGAAGGTCTCAAAAAGTACAAAGGTTATAAGCAAGTATATTTATGGTCAGCATATTCAATTATTCGGGAATAAAAGCGCGGAAATTACATAAAAATGCTTCACACCATATTCGTTTTCCTACTATTTTGCCTAAATTATAATTCGCGCCCAAAAGCATGAAACCTCAATTACTAATGAATATGTTTTCGAACGTAATCTTAGCTACAGTCTGAAACTTTCAATAAAATGACTGCTAATAATAGCGCGAGATCTCCAAGCCAATAATCAGACGGTTACGCAGAGAATTAACCAATAAGAGCTCGATATTAGGTAGGCACGCGCTTAAGCGTAAGGCCAAGTAAAGACAAACAAACGAATGCGCCATGGCATACGCTGTCGTTGTCGGCCTCGGCAACCTAGCTCAAGGTCGTCTGTGCGCACTGCCATTGGTCAATTACTGGCAAAGCGTAGCGCATTCTTCCTTTCAATGTCGCCCTTTACGACGCTAAGTCCTGATAATGTGTGCTATCACTCCTGCTATTCTCTACTTGATCTTCTCTATTAGTCTTAGCATTGTTGATTAGTGACCCGAACATTTTCGTTTTAATGTTACCTGTGGGAGGGGTTGTAATGGTTGGCCTTGAGGTTGTTGTTTAGAGCGGAATTGATTGTAGACTTCTGACCTAAATAAAAAACAAAAAACACCTAGTTAATAAAAATAATACGGAATGAGAATTCATGATTCTATAAGCGAGAGCACTTAGCAGTACGGGTCAGCATAATACCTCTTAAGGTGTACACTTTAACATATAAGATTACTATCTGATAAATATCAATTTCCAATGAGACCTTGTGCAGATTACTTAAAAGTAACTATTTTAAAATAAAGTTTATTAGTAATTTTTTTCTTTATAAAAAAAGTTCTATTTAAAAGTTGACCCGGGGGCCCATTATAGAACCTGCGCCCTTGCATTTGAAGCAACAGCTCTTGATTAGTCATAAGTTTTAAATTACCCGCATCGTTCAGTTTACTTAGAGGCCTATTGAACAGAACAAAAAAACTAACTGTCCTTCTGGACATTTATTTTACAATAAACTCTAAGACTCGAGCGAGCTTTCATGTTGGAGAGCGGTGGTGCGAATTCAGAGTTTATCTGCAGCAAGTCATTTTAACGTCACCCTCCTCCCCCTCCTCTCGTTTAATTTAACACACAAATTTGACATTTCAAGGTCAAACAACGTGTCCCCCCTCCCCACGTTACAAAGGCTAGAGATGGTAGCCGCCCATTTACGTATGGGTACAGAAATAAAACAAAGGACCCAACACTATTTTTATTGAGAAACAGCTGCACAGCTCTTTGTAGTAGAGGAAAGGGGGAGGGGGGAGACGTGTCTAGACATCAAAATACAGACACGATTATTTCGTGGTAGAGGTGAGTCATCTTTACACTAGTACTTCAATCGCAAAGTGTTCAGCGGAATATTTATGTCATGGAGTACAAACGAGACAAAATTTGGTTAGCGTAAAATCCGTGAAACGACTAGAACGAAATGAAGGGGAGTACTCTGTCGTACTTTTGAATTGGCCTCTCTCCTTATTAGGGAGCTTTTATCCTATCAATTTGAGACTGCGCCTCCCAAAATAGCCACAAATCCCTCGAATCAAAATAATAACACAGAATTAAACAAACTTCAGCAATACACAGAATTCTACCACGCGTAACCCGCAATTTAAGCCCATTCTAAAAGTCAGATAAAACTTGCATATAATAGCTCCATGAATAAACATTACTTTAATTTCTTTTAAATAAAAAAATATTTCTGATACTAAAGCATCGCCTTTCTCTTCCAATTCCCAATACTCTCTTCCATTCTCTTCTTCCTTACTTTCCAATTCCACAACATTTATTCAACTTAACTCCTGGTCTTCATATTTGGGGAAAGTTGTACGCTGTTGTGCAGCCTTTAGGAAAGTTATAGAGGATTTCCAAGCCTAATTCGATCGAGTCCTTAAAGTACTCTTGCCATGATTATAGTTACCTCAATGTCTTGGATACGTTTATTAACCGTCGAATTGCAAAGGCATTATGGGGTTTATATAATCAGGAGACACCTCGCTTGAAAATAGGGACATGTTATGAAGTACACGCGCGCCAAAGTGGTTAGCAGCTTATTTATGTTGTGGAGTAAAAGCGAGACACTACTTAATGGCAGTTAAAAATAGAAGAAGTGCCTGTCGTACCTTCAAATGAGTACTCCTCACATTAGAGAGTTGTTATTCAAAGGATTTAAGTATAATAAGTGTTAGATATTTATGGTAGGATAAGCAAAATTCTCGAAGTTGAACTTATAATCTAGTCTGACATAACTAATTGCCTTTAGGACGGGAAAATGAATGAAATTAAGTTGGTCCTCTGAAAATTCACTCACATGTTTATTCATGATCAGTTTGTAGAGGTATTGTAGAGCCACTACAATCTAAATGGAATTCCATTTAAAAGAAAAGGGATACTGGTACACATTAATTAGCCTTACTAACTGTGGATCCAATATCAGCAAATGCTAAGGTCAGAGACAAATGAATACAGATCAGTCAACCTGGAAACGATTGAATTCAACAATCCAGTAGGTCACTAAATATCTGCGAAGTGAGGATGACATTCCGACAGATATCGCTTTGTCAATCCGAGAATAAAGAAATATTACTGACATTGACAGAGAGAAAACCTTTAAAAGTATTAATCATGGAAAAATATCTGAATAAAAGAGAAGACTAAACAAGTCTAATAGGGGATGAGAGGAGGTGAAGGTGTCAAGAAGAGACATCGATGCATCACAAATTTTACTTTATTGAAATTAGGAGCATTAGGTTGTCCATATCTTCAAAAAGGAGACTCATGTACATTGTGATATATGGTAATGTTTATTCTTCATTATTTGGCTCTCAGGTTGATGAGTGAGATGATGCTCCCTATATTTGGAGTTCTGACAGGTTGGTATATTTTCGTGGTTGGTCATGAAGCTTGATTTATTTGTATCTTCTTACAGGTAAGATCAA
The DNA here is from genome assembly GCA_900708905.1 of Hymenolepis diminuta. NCBI lineage: Eukaryota > Metazoa > Platyhelminthes > Cestoda > Cyclophyllidea > Hymenolepididae > Hymenolepis > Hymenolepis diminuta. The sequence continues at coordinate 4,154,686 of CAADRB010000008.1, forward strand.
GCAGATAAGATTAGCAGTGATACACTTAACATGGAACTCATATTACAAGTGTATACTTACATTCTACTAACTATAAATCTATCAAAATCGGAAACACAAAATTGGTTGAAAAACTGTATCCCTAAAACTCACCTAATTTACATGGTAAAATAAAAGTATTTTCCCAGCATTGAATAATAAACGGAATAGTCATACTTGACAGAAATGACGCTGCGTAGCCGCTTATATATTCTGGACTGTCATTACGATATTGCTGGATCCCCAGTGAGGCGATGTTATTACTACAGTTGCTCCGATCCAGTTAGAGACAGAAAAGTGAATCGTAAAAGACGACTTAACTATAAAGACAGTGCGACTGCTTACACATTGTTTAAGGTAATTAGATTGGTAAGCTGTTTGGTAATCGAATGATGGAGAAGTGGAGAGATTTCATTTTCAGACGATATGCCAGAAAAGCAATGGAACGGTAATGACAAAACATCCGATTCTGCTTGAAATTAGGTGTATACCACTCTGTAATTTGACAGACGGAGGAAGTACCAACTTTATAAAATCGTACAAGTAAACAAAGAAAGCATAAGACTACATATTTCTTCTTCAGACTATAGGTTTGAAAATAATAGTACTGGAGATTTTCCGCCAACCTTGAAAAGAAGAAAGTGATAATCCAACCACTTGTCTAAGTTTCACTTGCTGTTGAATGAAACCTTTCTCATGATCTTTAAGTTCACCTTGAATGAACACAGCTTAGGGAGTTCTGCTAACCTAAATTTTTAGCTGTGTCCTCTCTGAGGAGTACAAAAGCGTAAACTGCGGAATATCATATAGGACTCTTTGTCTTCTCAACCATTGGGAAAAATGGATTGAAGCGGCAAGACCGACCCTTCTAGATTAAAAAATACCGATCAATCAACATTGAATATCGTAAACAAGCATTGCTACAATCTGGGGGACGGATAGTGAAATTAGAATTTTGGAGTGTGAATCGGCCATTTAGTGAACGTCACACAACTCGAGTCAAAAAATCAAATGAAGTAAGGCTCTTTGTTCTCTGAATCTCTTGATCCCCCTCCCCCTATCATTTCAGTTGATTCCACAGTTAAAAGTTTTGAATTTTTGCATTATTGTTGGTAATACTAATAACATCTCCGAATCCCAAGAGGAGAAATTGGAGTGACTGAAAATGCTTCCAAAAGAAAACAAAGATGAGAACACAAAACCATACCACAAAGATCCCTAATTGAAGCATTAGAATTTTAAACCTATATATCTTTGGTAATAAATGGGCTTATTATATTTAGGTAGTCAACACGCCGAAAAACAAAACTCAAAGCCGCACAAAAGGTTGCTGTTTAGTTTCGGGAAGAGCAATTCGCAAGGCGGTCTCTAAGTCATCCATTATCTTTACCAATATGCTGTCAGTCCGGTGTTGTTGGGATCTCCAATCATTATTAATACGAAAACAACCCACATTTATGTATGTAGACTTTGCTAAGTGCCTTGGAATAACTGCATTTCAGTTATATCCCTATCTCTCTGGTTCTAAGTCAACTACAGCCTGGTGGTATCTAGTTGGGCCAAATACATCATAGCGGCAGAAATAAAATTTCCTAGGACTAATGTATCGCAAGAACTATCTCAATCAGTATCTTATCTTTAAAAATAATGAAGTAAATCTTCTGAACAAAATCATAGATACTACTCAAATCCACTCACCTTCTAAGTCGAGACGTATTCATAGACGAAGGTAGATCATGTACCGATGCAGAAAATCCATTTCCATTCATGCCCCAAACACCATTCTGGCCACCTCCATAACCCTCATATCCCTCCATTATCATATCTTCAACAGTTGTCAATTGTTGTTGCTGCGGATTCATTGGCATCATTTGATGGTGGTGGTTATTGTGATGGTGATGATGATGCAATGGAGCGTACCTCTGGGGTATATTGCGCATGCTATGGTAATCCGGTTGAAGTTTTCTCCAGGAATGATTCTGTTGATGTTGCTGGGAGACAGTGATAGATGATTGGTGTCTACACCGTGACGACAGATATAATCCCGTTCCATTAAAGTACGATCCCCCGTCTATAGTGGAGGTTGTGTTGCTGCTATTCGTTTCTGTTCCAGCGGTGTTGTTCGTGTTTTGACACCGCGGAAAGGTGAGTTCATTAACCGGGGGGAGAGTTTGAACATGCCGGGGTTGTGGAGGAGGAGGAGGATAAGTTGGACCTTGATTTTGAACCTGGTGTTGTTGATACTGCAGAGTACCACCCTGCTGTTGAAACCGACGATTGGGTTCAGAAAAAGAGCTAGGTATGCAGGAATCTGAGTAGGTTCTTCGGTAGTCCATTAGACTCATACCACCAGGGATACCACTAGATTCTCCATCTACTGGATTTACAGTATCTCCCCATCCGTAACTAGCGGAGGCCGTGTGGTGGTTTGCGGAATGTGGAGGTGGGACGGGGGGTGGTGCAGCAGGTGGATGGAACTGCTGACGCTGCTGATGATTGATGGATGAAGAGGGTTCAGTAGAGGGGTAAAATTGAGATGCAGAAGGAGGAACCGGAAGGCTGAAGGAAGACGTCGGAGGGAGGGAGGAGGAGGAGGGAGAGTGAGGAGGAACAGAGACAGAGGCAAGATTTGGCTGATAGGAGACTGATGGGGATGGTGAACTTTGGGGACCTCGTAGAGGAGAGATTTGAGATATGAGGCTGGAGGGAGAAAGAGGAAAGTCAATGTAAATATTGTTAGAAAAGCAGGTTTTCCTACAAAGATATGATATTATGCTCTCTGATTTGAGGTGCCACTCATTACATTTGCGGCGGTCTCTCGAATTGATAAGACTTTTGTATTCTAGTTAAATGTTAAGACACAAAGAGAATCCCTTTTGTTTAACTGATTCTCAAAACTATGTGAAACAAACCTGAAAACACAAACCATTTTATATCTTACCTAAATAGGGGTAATCACGTACTTCCAAGTCTTCTGACTTTAGGTAAAATATGACCGGAAATTTAACAGTATGGGGTGGTTGGATGTACAACCATCCCAGGTTTTATAGTAAATAGCTTAATACTGGGGACATTCTATAAGTAGTAGAAGTCTCTAATTTTATGCCAAAACAGATTATTAGGAGATTATACCTCGGTTATATCTGTTTTCTATTATATTTTGAATGTCTCATGCAATCCAGTGAGCATTTGATTATTCCAAGTAATAAAATGTCATGAAGTACGTTAGTTTCCAGTAGTCTTGATATAAACTCTCTATAATTTATTCTTTATTACCTCCTATCTTCGAAGATTACCAACATTGACCTTGGCGAAGACTAGTTCAATCATAGAAAGCTCTTAATAAATGAAGGATGTGAGAAGTAAAGATAAGTGATTAAATTAAGGAACCTATTGTGTCTGTGCTCCATGACGGCCACGATACCCGTATTCTCAATTTTTTCCAACTAAACTTTTTTGTCAAAGTGAAAATATAATTAAGAATATTTTCCCCTGAGGAAACTAATATTATACTTAATGTTTTCTTCACATTATGATTGAAATGACGATACTGAGACTTGTGCCTTTTTTCTTCTCTGGTTGGAATTTCATTCAGTGAATCGTAAAAAACCCCTATCTTCAGCATGAGGAAAATGACACGATTTCATATGATTTCACTACCATTTTCTTTTTATGTACATACACAGATTAAAGGAGTCGGCTACTTAATAGTTCATCTTCGGGATTGTGGAAGTTAATTCGACGTTTCCTCTCATCTTACACCTATTTGCAAGGAATCAATCATACTGGGCGTCCACGATTGCCAAATCTAATTGATTTAATTTTAGATGGATTCAACATTCCTGCCTAATACCTATAGCATATCTATTTTTAGCTATCTGAGATAAATCTTCACTTTTTAGACCTTTTAAATCAAATATTTTGCCACTGCGCTACCCATATAATTCTCTTTAAATTTGCGTTTCCAAATATGACTCATCGATAGACAAAGAAACTCAATGACCCCTTTTTCGACAGCACGTTTTATCAACCATACGCACGATTCCACTGGGTTCTGTGATTATTGCTCACTGTGTTTTCCTCTTAACTTTAATTGACTAAAGATTACTCGAACAATGCGTAGTCAATGATATAATCAAGGTACCCAATAGGTACCAACTTAGATAAAAGACGGCCACTGTTGCCCACAACAAGTAAGAAGACTAAATAGCGGCTTCATTAAGTATCATCGCTTATACATATTTTGAATAAGCGAGATTAATTAGTTACAGCTTCAAGGCTACTTTCAAAGATATGAGCATGGAAGACAGGTAACAAATTAAATTATTTGATTCCGTTGCCTATCCAAAATCCTCGAGCTTCTATTAAATACTTATAAATACAATATATCATTAAACGCAGACCGAAGTTCTAATGCTTTGAAGAGAATGAGCAAAATTGCCTTTCGAGTTATCTGTCCATAGAGATAAGTAAGCACTTATTCAAAAGTAAAAGTTACAAATTTTCATCACAGGAAAGCACCTAAACAGTATGCTTGTTTAGGGCAAGAGAAAGGGATAGATTGGAAATGGTGAATAAGGTCAGGATTTCTCAAAAGTATTACTTCAATTGAATTTCAGACTATTTAGGTTTTTCATATTTTACTTAATGAGTATGGTTCGGTGGCATCGCGTCCTAATGATTCAAGGATTGAATTCCAGACCCCTGAATGATTTTTTGTCCGAGATGTTCAGAGTTTAATGTGCTGGTTGATCATGCCATCTCAAATTATTATTTTTTTTCTGTAATAAACATGAGTAGCTACCTAATATTAAATAGAAGAATTTAAACAGTCCCTATCGCTTATGCAAGTATTAAAATAAGGTTAAAAATTTTCAAATGCCCTTAATATTTAGATAAACCCGGAAAAGATCGTTCCAGAAACCCTGAACTTAATTAGTGACACGAATTTCCTCTAATTGGAGTAGGCAATCCCTCAAGATAGCTAATTATTCTGATACAAATGTCTAACCGCTCTTCATAAATAGTAAACCTTCGTCTTGATTAATTAACATTTACATCTGGTAGCTATTAGGCAAAAATACCTTGCCACAATAGAAAAAATTGAACAAAATCTACATCATATATACATTTAAAGCCCTCAAATTGGCACCCACAAGTTGCACACCTTTCTTTAATCATGAGAATAAAAGAAAATGTGGGAAAATGAAAAAACACAAAGAATTAAGTTTGTTTAATAAATAAATAAAGGATTATCCATACCCAGAATCACCCGAATCCGCACTAGATTGATTTCGATTCCAATTCCTGCTTTTCGAAATCTCCCGATTTCTTCCCTGAGTGCTTTGAGATGGACGTGGCTGTGTATCCGCTGCTGATCCATCCGTCCGGGAAAGTTGGTTTGATGTCGACCTTCCCTCACCCCCCCCTCCAGAATCAAGGCCTCCACTGTTGTTATAGAGACTTCGATTTGTCTGAACGAGGCGGAAAAACGAATTATACAATATGAAATTCTGAAATTTTCATAGAATTCTTAATACTATTTTTAGCACAAAATTCATTCCCAGGCTTTGAGCATTACGCGCAATTGACTGTTACTCATGGATCGATGCCCTTACCTTCTGTCCTTAAACAGCCCAGTTCAACCCTGGATAATTAGGCTACTTTAGTATCGATTTTTAAGATCGATAATAAGTCACAGAAACTTATTATAACTTTTGATACTACTTAAATCTGTTTATAGGTAGCGATCTATTAAGTTCGTCAAAAATTACATTTTAATGATGATAACAATGTGAGCTGCTTTAATAACAAAAACATTAATGATGTTTAGAGAGGTAGCGGTTGGATATTAAAGAAAAGCCCTAATAAAATTCGTGTAATAGCACTCAGACATGGTGGCACGCAGACTTTTTTTTATTTTCGCGCATTACCGCGAGAATTAGTTGCAGTAAACAGCCGAATGCACTAAGCGTCATGTGACTCTGCATAGAAGGAAGAATAAACACAAGAGGAGGACGGCTTCAATAACCAATGCTGACATTGACTCCTCTCTCG
>CAADRB010000008.1:4160778-4185147 GCA_900708905.1 Hymenolepis diminuta
ACAAACCCATTTATAGTTTACGTGCTTAAACTGGTATAACCTTCACTGCTGAGCAACGTATTCTAGAATGTTATGGCTATACGCGATAATTAGCGCCTCCTTACATCATAATTACCAAGCTGTTTTAGAAGAAATGGATTCTTGAAAACGAAAACATCGGTTACATTTTAACAGGAAGATTTCTCGGATTTTTCTCAAACTTTGCCTAAAAATAAACAAACCGAACTTACTTGACGCTGAGTTATCATATGATCTTAAAATTTACAATTTAATCAACGAAAATGGAATCAAATATAAATAACTTAAAACGATAGATAAAATTCAGTTTCCAAATCTCAACTAGACTAAATCACTAGATTTCGAACAAGAAATTATTCAAACCAAATAAGAAAACCATTCGGAGTTTCAGCTGTTTTCTGTCAAATAACGACAAACACTTTCTCAAATATATGAATGGTTAAGAGGAATGACCTTCAAAACAAATCCTAACCAATCGAGTCAGGATTAAACATCAAAGGGAAACAATCGATAAACATGAAACGAACAACATCAACAAATCGCAGACTCCATTTAGAACAATTTCAGCAGGGGAAAATATGGCCCCAATTATTAAATTACATTTTTTGTGAACTGAATCAATATATTTATTCCAAGATTGACATGTCTGATCCACATTCAGACTGCTGAATTTATTGCATTCAAGTATTTAAAAAAAAACTTTCAGATAACCCTATTTTAACGCAACTTTTAGGTCTTGTTTAACAGCTGCTTTAGGAAACAGTAAATCAATAACATTTATTTCAGCTAGGGCTGAGTACAATTAAGCGGTAGAAAGTTAAAGCTAATTTGGACTCGATTTTCATTTAAGTTCAGAAGTAAATCGTGATGGCAGGCAATCTAATATACTACTGAAAAATGGTAATAAGTAGGGAACTAGAGAGAACAAAATCACACTTGAACCTTTTGTCATACTTTGAGTACGTGACAATGATTATGGTTCGGTATAAATGAGAATAAGAGTCTCATTTGATAAAGATAGGCTATTTAAAGTTGGCATCGATTAAGGCAAATTAGAGTTTTGAATCGCATAAAACTGGTAAGGAAACGATCGATTTGATCTTGATTTCAGACATATCCCAACTAACATAATTGTTTAAGTTCTAGACTTATTTCGTTCTTCGCTTGGTTTCACGCCAGTTGCACTCAGCTGTTCAAGGCGAATCATATAAAAGCACGGGAAACAAGGCTCTCAGAATTAGTTTATATATTGATTAAACTAAGTATAGCAGTCTATACGATCAGGTTTAGAATGAAATCTTACATTAGTCGATATTGTGTTGTATTCATGCAATTTTAACAAGTGGAAACTGGAGTTATGTGAAGAACAGGTATTGAACATCTCTAAATTCTTCATAGATCTCCAAGATATTTGTTGAAACTTTAAGGCTGCGGCTCATTTTAAAATAAAATTAAAACAGATTAAGTTCACTGAGCCGATCTTTTATTGTGATTTTTATACAATAAACCCGGTGTCCAATAACAACAGATTTAAGCTCTCCTGAATACTATTGAGAAGGATAATCCAAGAACCACACTCCTGAAGAACTAGTGCATGAAGCTTCAACAAAGAAGACTTCGCCTTTGAGCTGAATTATATTTTCCCACATCGGAATTCTTTCGATCCATCAGGTATCAATTAAAAGAATTAGAAATAACTGATCCTCAGGGCCGTGAGATTGATTTATTATGACTGAAACATCCAAATAAACGAATTCTCTTTTCAAAAACAGTGAAACCCAATGTCAATGAAATTTGTACAAGGAAAGTGAAACATAACGCTGCCAGCTGTATATGAACATTTCGTAGAAAAGTAATGCTCTTACATTACCGAAGAGATTACGGAGAGTAACGAACATCACCGACTTCAATTGCCTCATTTCTTTAAGACTTACAGAACCCCTTAAGAACGACAGTTATCAGAATTTCATCTTCAATTTTGGGAAACTTAGTTTATATCGGCCTGAAACTGATACAAGCCAGAATCAGTTTGATTCGTTAAGAACTATTTAAAGCAATCAAAATGAACTTTGTTTTCCTAATATTTGACATTAAGATAGGAATAATAACTTCTTGAGGACTGATGGTTCAAGGACGATTTTTCGATGGAAATTTATTTACATATTGTGAAAACTTCCTCAAAATAATAAAACGTGCTGTTGAAATCCAATTCACATCTTTACAAATATCTCTGAAATGTTAGGGCTAGCATTCTGATTAATTTTATCAATAAGATTCAAACCAAATTAGACTTCCCCCACACAATATTCAAATTTAAGATGACACCCTTTGTTATTCAAAAAGCTTGATGATATTGTAATTTTTATTATCCTACCCTGAATCTCGAAAAAAATGAGAATTATATGACTAGAATTTTTATTGAATTCAAAATGTTGTCATTTACAGGTATCTACTAGGTCAATTTTAACCATCCATACGCATGACTGATTTCAGTTTGATCATAAACCGAGACAAGTACTGAGACAGCTACAAGACTATATTTTGCATGTTATTTTCAAAAGTATAATATTTAACTGACCTGGAAACTGATAAGCTAGGGAAATTAGAAACAAATTTTTCCTATAAGAAGTATGCTTTGTGAAGAAGTGAAGGAAATCCTCTCCTAGCGATGTTCTATGGCCATGAACAGGTGTGCTCAATTAGAGCCTCTCGAAGAGGAAATCACACTAGATACTAAACATTTAATTGTCAAGGCTGGCATTCCATAATGATATGGAATATCAGATATGCGCGCCAATGGGGTAGCGATCAAGTTCATTACCCAATTCATCATTGGTTAAAACGGCAACAGGGGTATTAGACTGGAAATGTCTCATCAGAACATCTGCAGAATGCCAATCTGTACAGAATGATTATTTTAAAACACTTCTCTTCAATGGACTTTTATTGGTATTTATATCCTTCCTTCAGTGAATTAATACATTTTAATAAGACTGTCAGAAGCCAGTTCCACTCCAGATATAGCTCGGATATATTCACACAAATAAATGAACAAAGAGACGGTTCCAGATAGCATTAATTCCATTTCTGATGACTATGGATAAACGAATCTCAGTAAAATGTTACAAAGTGCCCTTTAGTCCTTATACGTAATGTGGGGGAGTTTTGGCTTTTCAACTCTTAAATAAAGCATCTTGAAGTCTTTTTAATTGGAGACTCGCAATCTGCTACCACCTGTACTACTATTAACCAGTACGGCTAATCATGCCGTTTTACAGATGTGCACCAGTGAATATCAAACTCCTGGCGCCCCATTTGCGATGGAAGAGCATATTGACGGCTACCGACACAGTCTTTGGATATCTACCGGACCGGATAAAAACCGTTTGGGATCAATGGGCCTTGAAAAGTGATATTTAACTAACGGGCATTTCTACTCATCATCCTCCAAAATAGGTTTTAACCTAAAATAATTTGCCAAAATATCTCAAGAAAAACGACAATCTACTCCTACATCTCAGCCAGTAAATGTAAATGAAAACTAGATCTCTTCCTTTTTAACTCTTGATCATAACTAATCACCTTTCGATCAAAGGACAAATATCGATGGAACTGACTAAAGGGGAGTTAACCAACTAGTGAGAATAAAAGATGCCACAATTAGAGATCAGGACTGAAGCCCTCAAATTTCTGATACTCGGTACCTACCTAAGTCTCTCCATTTCCAACTTCTAACTTTACCGGTCGATCAAATTGCGATTTCATATTGATAACGAAAGTTATCCAATGATCAAATCACGAACAAGATTTGTAGGACAAAGAAAAACAAGGATTAATCAGCTAATGAGGAAACAATATAAAACACCTCACTACTAGAGTTCAGGATTGAAATAATCAAATCACTTTTTCTCAGTATTCAGCTAAGTCCCTTGCTCTACTAACTATCGACTGATCAAATGGCAGCCTCATATTGACAACAATAGATATACAACAGATCAGATTACAAGCAAGATCAGTAACACTAAGAAAAAAACGAGTTGATCAACTACAACCACTAGAGCTTACGATCGAAATGCCCAAATTTCCTTTACTTGGGGCTCAGCTACTTCTTTTTGTCATATTGGCAGCCATGGTTACCAAATAGATCAAATCTCAATCAAAATCAATGTGACTGAACAAGAAAAACCAAGAACAGAAGACACGGTACGAAATGAATCACTGACATCACCACAATAAAGAACTGTAGCACATTCGCCTTGAGTGCCAAATAAAGTGAGAGCGAGATAGACCACGTGAGAGAACCCACTATTGTATTGTAATTCCGTTGGTGGTGGCACGCAGCTTATACCATAAAACATGCGCCGCGAATATCAGTGCGCACATGCGCAAGAACAGACAGGTACAATGCGAGATGTATGCGCACGGCGCGGAGTGTAACCAGGCGCGTAGTCTCGGTGATATCCTTCTCCCACTCCTCCGACTATCTGTCTGCTTGGCCGATAACAGATGACTTTAATTGGACGCACCACGACATTCTTATATATAAAGCGCAACCTAATTGCTAATCAATACGTGCACTGTGACGGTTACTGCTAAAATAACAGGAGTAAGAAGACAACAACGGTAATGCAGATTGAGAATTTGCCTAAGAACGGTAATATGAAATCTCATCAAAAGCTCTCAAAATGCAATCCCCATTAAAAAATATATAAAGATTTTAAAAATAATATGAACACGTGATGCGAGAATGGCTAATTACCGTGTCAGTGTTTGTTTCAAGTGCGTACTGATAATTGTCTGAATTGTCCATTCCACGAGTATAACCGCCGGCGGAGTTAAGGGTATCTAGAGACATTCTTGGAGATGGTGACATATTGCCAGTAGGAGATAAATCTTTATTAGCTAAATCTGAATAAGGGACTACGTTCTGGAAGTAAAGGTGATTACGGAAATCGCGTGTACAGCTTACGCGAGTGAGAGTGGGAATTCCTTGCATGACTTCCATAAAATTCGCAGTTAGTTGTGCTTCTTTCTGACGGAGGAGCTCGATTTTTTCTTTAAATTTACGAGGATTTGTGTTGTTATGCGGTTTTCCAGTCATAGTTAAAAAGGACGAAAAATAGATAGTTAAAAACCGCGCTTTGGTTCAGCAAATTGTTGCAGGCCTTTATTTGACCTTGAGATAAAGCAGCAAAAAATTTTCAGTGAATGAAACCATAACTTTCAAATAAATAATATTTATTTTCTATAATTAAAGTTAATTTTACCAAGTAGTTTATAAATTAATTTATATTCTTATGCAGAAATAGACATCTTATTATATTAGCTCATTGAATTCTTTTGTTTGTTAAATTGTCAATCGTAACGAACAAAAAATTAATTAAAGTAATTTACATATTCCAATTTATTATTTATTTTAAGATTCACCTTTTTACTAACTCGCTATAATAATAATCATAATTCCTTATCATCTCCATTTTTCGTTATTTTTGTTCTAGGAGTATTAATAATATTTTGCTATATGTTGATTATTTAGCAGTAGTTCAGTTTTATTAAGTAATTGCTTGTGAATATTTGAGTACAATGTATTAATTATGCTTTGCTAGCAAAAGTGCCTTTATATAAGAGCGTAATTATATTTTCAGTACCTATTTACTGCCATTCAAATAAGCCACTTTTGAATCATGCGTTCTTACTATATGTACCCTTTTTTCCGTTTTTTGCAGAATCTGCCTGTATATCATTACCGCTTGTCTTCTATAATACTTAAACTATGTCCCACGTATACCCTAATTTGATCCTATATTATGAAACCTAATAGAGTTTTGATTTGTTATGTGTAATCACGAGGAGTAGCATGAAGAGAAAAGGTAATAATATGCGTATATAAAAGAGAAATAGTAAAATAGGATAATTAAAATAAGGTAATCAGACTTAAAACCTATTTCATCTGAAATATGGATTTTAATTCCCAAATAAATTGATTCTGTGTTCCTACTATCTGTATTCCTTCTTGAAATGAATTCAGCATTAGAGGTGACATTCTACTACGTGTAGTTTCATCCATCCCTGCTTTTTCAAGCGTCAAAACAAAAAGAAAGTGAGCACCAAATGTTCTTGTTGATCATTTTTCCTATGAATGGTAATCCTATCGACAGTGCAAAACGATCGATTTTTAAGACAAACGTTCACTTGAATTACCTTAAGACGAAGATTTACGTTATTAGAGACAGGATTTGACATCGACGGCTGTTTCAACCACCACGGTGGGTTCAAATCAAAAGCTTCCTTGACGTCTTGATAGATTTCTCTTTGTCATCACTTTATGTTAGCATTCTTTAATACAACTTGTAGTCTGCTGACTCAAAAAAACATTAGGATAAGACTTTTCATAGCAGCTCAGAAGGCGATGCCTTCTTTGTTGAATCTTGACAGTGGGATTTCCGAGAAGGTTCTACGAAGATCACGATAAACGGAACTTCTACACCGTCGAAAATTGCGAACATTTTAAAAATAAACAAATGAATAAATAATAAAAAAATAACTTAATTTTACCATTATATCCGTCCATTTAACCGATAATTTATCAAAATCTGTAAGAAATTATTTTGAAAAATTAATACTGTTTATTTTAAATATTTTTTCCTTTTATCCATAAATGTTGTATACTAGCGTCGTTTAGAATACTTTTAAAAAAATATTTTTTTAATTTGTTATAAATAGAAATAAAACCATATCGTTGTCAAAAAATCGCAGCAAACGTTAATGGAAAGAAGTAGGTTATCGTTAAACAAATCACTTAAAATGCGTAATTTTTCAGGATTACAAACTGGATCAAACATCCTGAGTAGTGTCTTTATCTATGCTGGATGAATGTAAACTTATATAACAGTATAAATTGTACTACTTGTACGATTGGGAAAATAATTTTTTAAACAATTTTCTACGAAAGTCAGACCTTGAATCATACAAATGAGTTGAAATATTATTAATGCACTTATCAATGCTTCCTGAGTAAAGCAATATCCATAGCGTCTAAAGGGACCATTTAATTATTTCTGGCCACTTAATTAACAACTGGTCGCCCCATATACAAATTCAATTAAAGAAAAAAAATATCCGACTTACTTCCACGGTCCTGATAATTTGGTGATTCTTCTTAAGAAACATATGTTTTATTTGTTCATATTATGTATTTTAAAAATACATAATATGTTAGAAATATAGTTAATAAATAATTCTTTTAAATTGCAATAAAATCATTAATATCCAACTTATTTGCTTCTCATCCAACCTGAGTACTAACAAATTTTTTGAAGTTATATAAGCAAAAAATCCCTGGTCACTTGGAGATTTTTGTATATCATCCTAGTTATTCTTCAACTATCGTCATCTGCTTTTTCCAGTCCAGCGTAACAAATGTTAATTTTTCAAAAAAACCAAATTAGTTTAAACTAAATCTGAGGGTCTTTTGAAATATTATGCAATTTTCCAGAAGCGTTCTTTGTTCCCTCCCATACTCTAATTTGGTATTGATTTAGATAAAGGAAAATCTAAAAATAAATTAGCAATGACGGAAGATACTTAGATAATATCACAGATTGATGCCACCAAAAATAATCATGCCAAAAATGATGAATACTTGAAATGCTCAATTGTCAATTTGAGAGTACATAATTCTCATTTTCTCCAATTCCTACTGCAAATAAAAGATAGGTACTCTTCCTGTCTCCCAGAAAACTGAAGATGATCAGGTTTAAATATCAAGGATTTCGAGACAAATGAAAATTACTTGCCTCTATTCTTGAAATTAATGTTAGTATCTAGCAGTTATGAATAAAATACAGACCAGCAGTCTCATCAATGTCTTCTAGAATTAGACATCGTAGCTCTGTGATGGCTTGAATGGTAATGTTAAAGGGAAATGAGCTTTTTCAAAGGATTTCTAATTTTAAATAATATCGTATCTACATTGTTCAAGTGCACTAGGAATCCTCATAATTCGTGAATACCACTGTAATTTCTAGAATTTATTTTCAATTCCATTCCTCTCTGACCCGTAAAGCAGAAGCTCTCTTAAATAAATAGGATTTCACTTATCTAAATTAAATTGTATTGTTGACCGAAAATATATTTCATAAAAGTCCGTCTTATATTTTAATTTTAATATTCAAACCTAAAAGTAGGTAACTTGCCCGTTGATTGGCTGATAATTCGTGAACTTCAGTTTTACCTTGTTGAAATTTATGGATAAGATTATATTTTTCGAAAATTATTTTATTAATAAATGTTTCAAGATTATATATTTTTATTGTTTACCTATTATTCGTGCCCTAATAACTGTAACTGAATTTGAAAACTAATATTAAACAAATCAAATTGTAAGTGAAGTCTTTATTATTAGATTTATTTAACAGTAAGAATTCAAAAGGTATTAATTAAAATCCTGCTCCAGTTATTTAAATTGTGTTTGCAAATGATGCCATCAAACATCTCTTTTTTAATAGCAACTAAAATTAATTACTGCTTATATGTTTCGCATTATTTGGTGATTTTGATTTTACATAAAATATACAATTATTAATCATTATGATTAATGTTTTGTTTATTTAGCTTTAACGAAATTTAAATGATGCTCAAAACTAAAGTAGCCTTCCTATTACTCACAAACATTTGCTGCAGTGTCAAAGGAAGGCTGAAATGATGTTAGTTCTTATCATGATAAAAAAATATTCCGTACTTCTAGTTAATGATTTTTAATTTTATCACGTGGACGAAGTAGTTTTACGATAATTTCTCATGCATCCTCAACATTAAATGGTACTTAATGTGATGTAATTGACACTTTGCGGTGTATTTGATAAAGCCCTTGAATAATTGTATTACACATTCAGTACATTCTTTAATTTTTGTCAGGAAAAAGGTAAAAAATGAAACCTAAATATTACGTTAAAATGAAGAGAATATATGCGGAATGTGACATTTAAGTGGAATCTAATTGAAATCATATGGTAGATTATTTATTTCATCAAATGAAATTCAAATACCATTTCGTTAGTGAAAGCAAAATAAGTTGGCAGTTTGCAAATCTAACGGTAGAAGCCCGAAAGTTGACAGTTATACTGTATTCATAGTGATTTTCTGTTGCTACCCCGTCGATTTTTATTGAATATCTTAATACTATATAACTTATTGTTGCCTGCTTCATAGTTCAAAAGTTTATCACTTCTAATTACTAGAGACGTATCTTAAGGATTGAAACTCGTAAGATAGCTCGAAGTGTTGGCAAGTGGAAGCAGAGAGCAGAAAGTCATAAAATTAGCTTACGAGTTTCACTTTCATCCTGTTTCGTGGTTTTCATCTAGTGAAAAACCGATAATGGTAGTTTTGAATTAGCCAACCTGCTTTTAAAGAATCGAAGTAGAATCTTTGACGCAAGTACTCTTATCTGAATTCCATTTGCAACTTTACTGATTTCCCTTCACCCCTTATTATAATCAACAATGTGGTTTCGTACTAAAGATAACAAAAAATCTACAAATCTATCTATATTCATATTAATTTTTCCTATTATTTATTGTTGATTCAACTGTGAAGTATGAATAAGTAGAATAAAGATTCACAGGTTAGTTATATGAGTAATAATTTTGAATAAAGCCCTATTAGTAGAATATGAATATAATGTTCCAAAAGAGGTTGAAATCAAGATAATGTTGAATATAAGTCGCATTGGAATAGATTAGTCTTTTCTAGAGGAGCATTCAGTCACTAAATGCAGGAAGAAAAATTTAAAATTTCGGGGGAGGGGGGCTGTAGGGGGAGCTTAAAAGATCGTACAATGGGTGATCACCTAAGTGATAATTTTGTCCTCTAGGCTTTGGATAAATTTTAGAAAGAAGAAGGCGAGGAAAGAGAGTTCAATCATCGTTTTCTGCGTTGATATTTGAGCAAAAAATGTAATCGCTCCAGAATTATCAATGTGAAATACAAATATGGTAACCACTAAAAAGCCTTTGAAACTTATTTTTCATCAATTTATTTCAATTTCAATTTTTACCAATTTGTCATTAAAATTTGTAATACCTTCAGCTCATTTCAGTTTAAATACGATTTTTCACAAAAAAATTATTCCTTTATTTCCATTTCAAATAGCAGAATCTTATTATTCATTTCGACATCAGAGACTCCCCAGTATTCTTTAATCTAAGAAAATAAACTTTTTAGGCATTAACACTGGGTCCCAACACAATTTACAGAGTCAATTAAGCAATTGATCTGATTAAACTATATATATAAACGCTCAGGCTATCTCCCTGTCAGTCGCCACTGTTCTTTGGTAAAGCCTTTGTTCATTTGTATCTGTTATTTTTCCCTTTACTCTGGGTGAGTACTCTTCATATATTTGTGGGTATTTGACATTTTAAATAAGTATCTGCAAACGGAGTTCTTATAGAAGGGAGCTTTTGGTTATATCCACCAAGGTATATGAATTGAGTTGTTAACTATAACTGTTATACCTGGAATAAAATCTTCACGATAGACGAAAGAGCAGAGAGTAAAAAAGATTTGTAACAGTGGTATTCGGAAACTAAGGGAGAAAATTAGTAAGATACATCCCCTGGTGAAACGATTAATCCTCTTAAGGGCTTCAAATTGAGCAGAAAGCTAAGATTGGCATACGATAAACAGCAGCAATAATGTGGCGAATTCAAGAGAGAATTGAGTGAGAGAAAGCGTCCGTGTAGTATTTACGAAAGCTGCAAGTTCAAACGAAAAATGGCTATGGCTCACTAAGATGCATAAAGAAGTGCGTCAAATCCCTTAAGACTTTTAAAGCTTCTATCTTTATCTGATTTTTTCGCTTATTCACAATCTGTATCATAACTTATTACCGATAGATAAGATTTCTTTTTCAATTTAAATTTCAGTTTGAAATTCATAGTTCCCGTGTAAACTTGTCCGATTAAATACCACTTTTTAATTACGAAGTCTAATATACGTTTTCCAGTCAGTAAAGCTGATGTACAACTTTAAATTTCCATTCTTTAGAAGTGCAGACCGTTGAAAATTTGTTTTGCTCAATAAACAATTCATAATTCAGACCCAATTTTAGTATGACTACTATTTTTTGCCTCTTTCATTGTATGGTTTATACTTTTACTCCTGTATTTTTATGCTGACGTCCATTTTAATTTTAAAATTTACTTCAATACATTATTTAAAGCAGTTCAGCTTGAGGAGGCTTAAATGAGCTTTGTTACGTTAAAATTGCGTAAGCTTTTGTTGTCCATTGGATTTTATGGCAAAGAGGAAAAAACCCATCTAAAGTGGTTGAATAACCATTCAAATGTAATCAGTGATCTATAAACTCTGGACTCCGTGAAAATGATGTGGCAAGGGACGATTACTAAAAATTTAAACACTGAAACAGTGCAATTGATGCAAAGGAAGGAAAAATCCCAAACATTTAATCACATTTTGAAGGTTCTGACTTTAATTTTTCTTCTTCTAGTCGGTCATATTCCTCGAACTCATATAGGACCGTTTTAAAATTGTGGAAATATTTTTTCGTCCTGCCATGACCAGTCAATAAATTTAGCGTTGCTAAATTTCCCAAAAATTTTTAATTTTTGATTTGCTTTTTATCATAGTTTCACTGTTTCGCATATACTTTTTCACAGTTTACGGGTGGAAGAACTTTACCTTTCTTCAGAGTCACTAAGATGTGATTAAAATACTTTCTGCAACAGGTCTTTCATCTGAATATTTATCAGTAACTTAAACAGCTATAATATAAATAAAATCATTGAATGCTATTATTGTGATTAATATTAAAGTTACAGATTCACATATTTTTAATTTATTTGAATATTTTAGATTAGTTAATAAAAGTATTTAGTATAATAATACATTCATCTAGCTCATATAACGTATTAATGCCGAAAAACTTGGCTATTATTTGAATAACTACTTACATCAGATTTTTCTTAATGACGACAAAAGTACTTTCTTGTCAATTTTGAGGCCTTTATCACTCTCAATCTTTTGACAATGATATATCTTTATTCCTTTTTATAAAGGAGTAATCAGGGTCTTATCAAAAGTCATTACAAATGTTAAATGGCATGACAGCAAGATATTTATGAACGAAAAGAAATAAATGAGCTAAATTGAAATGATAAAAACAATTTTAAATTATTTTGAATCAAAATTAGATGAATCAGTGACTAACTGAAAAAAAAGTGATTTATTTAAAATCGAACATATTTTATTCAATTTATTTAAAAGATGAAATATTTTTAAAAGGAGTGCTTACAGTAAATTTTTATGTTCTTACGATTGAAGTTATAATTTAATGAATACCATTTTTATATGTGAGTGTACTGTCTAAAACTGAACTTCCAGAAGAATTACACTGTTGAAAGTAAGCCGAAAATCGTCGAAAATCCAAGGCCAACTGAGAGCAAAATATTAATTTTACTTTATTACATAATGTTCGAACAGCCATACATAAGGTACATACATAAATTAATTAGAAAGAGCTGTAAAAACGGGAAGGATTATTTCGGTATTCATTAAAAATTTTTTATATGTCGAAATTACGAACATTAATTATTTATATTTTCATTGCTAGAAATATACGTGTATAAAATATGTGGTAAATAACGCATCCCGATGAGGTCACTGAATTTCAAAAATAATACGGTGCTATAAAATCCCCGTTTTTAAATTGATTTTGCACGCAAAAGGTTGAATTATATGATTATTTGGCAGAAGTTTTTTCTGAACTTACTTAACTTTTCTAAAAATTATTAATTTTAATTAGTTAAACTTTTATTGTTATGACCATTAAAAATATAGAAAGATTAATAAATGATGCACATCCGGTGATGTCGCTGGTTGCTACTAAATCACTATTTCAATTAAAACAAAATCAGTTAAAATTATATCTTTAGATTTGTTTCTAAATTTACCCTACGTTTCAAAAAACGATCAAAATGGATTAATAGGGTGGTCGGACGACTCATTTTTCAATTTTTGTTCTCCTCCCTTTAACTGTAAACGGATTTTAGCTTCCGTCCCACAATGCGAAAATGTAAAGTTCGTTTGCCTTGTTCTGGGTTGTAATGATAAATGCTGGATTCGACTAACTACCAAAAACAATTGAACGCCGAGGACTTAGATTGGATCGGAAGTCCCAATGACATTTAAATTTTGAAATATTAGAAAAACAGTAAACAATATTCCTTAGGTAAAACTGAACAGCCCAAGTCTCAAAATCAGTAGAAATAAAAATGATTTTATATTCAGCTTCTATTCTGTCATAACCCAGAAAATTATAAATTTGTTTCGTTCTGCATGGATATGCCATTCATAAGTCATAACTTTGAACGACTGGGTCGAAAACATTTGCAGTACCGCCTAGCTATGACTTAGCCCATCAGACTATGTGCAACACATTCGAGCGTGCATAATCTCTATATAGACACATTATTCTTGCCCTCTCTCACCGTCGCAATTTTAACTCTCCTTTATTGCTTGCATTTAGTTTTTCCGACTCGTAATAATGTAACAATTTGACCTCAACTCAAATCTCGGTGTTTTTAAGTGATCCATCTCAACATAACAGAGGTGAATATTCTTAACATAAATTAAGTGACGTGATATGTTATAAAACACTATCAGGAGTATAAAAATAATTAATGTGTTTTGTCAACCAACTTCAACAAAATTTTAATTTTTAATTCAAATCGGGTACGAGATTTTTAAATTTAAAAACCCGTAAAACCGATTGACCCCGTAACCTAGGTTATGGACCTGTTGAAAGCTGAGGGGCTGTGTACAGTTACGGTACCCCTGTCACATGAGTTGGTGGGAGATCCCATACATTGAAAAAAATTATAAATTGTCCGACTCTGAAGGGTAGCAGTTTATAATTTTATTAATTTGGATCTATAAAAAGACTACTTAAAATTGGGGATATTTCTAATACATTTTCATTATTTGAGTTGCATATTGTTTAAGAAAACCCGATTCTTTTTATAATACTTCTTGTTTATTTCGACTCTGAATAAATGAACCAAATGATTTGGCTTAGTTGGAAACGTATATACTACACAAATTAATCAAATCTCATTGTTATTTAAATTCTGCTTAATTGATCATGCTAAACTTTTACCAACGTCTGTGTCTACAGGCTGCTCATTAAATACCTGGCTCTGTCAAGTGTCTTTCGCACCTATTTCACCTATTTCCATCTGGTGATTACAATGATGTGTGTAACTACTCTCTTCTCCGGAACTAGTCCATCCGTAATATGAGCCAGATACCAATTGACTTGTTTTATTAATGAATTATAAAATTACATTAAGCGTATGATCATTTAGGATGAATAATAGGTGATTTAAAATGTACACATATAATGGTGTTATTGATATAAAACTTAGCAAAATAACAGACAAGGAGACTGGGTCGGACAAATAAACATGTTTATCACGGTATGTACAAAATTCGGGTCAGTAGGTCAGACCCTAACGCCAAAATAGCCCAGCAATCTACCTAACTATTCAACACACCAATCTCACTTACCTAGTGAATTGAAATGTGCCTTTGTCTTCCTCTCTCAATAATGCGCTATCCAACCTATATCCCGTCCTATTAATCTTTGACCTAGAGTCGTTGCTCTGGTAACAACTTTCTTTCGCCGAGTAAAGAACAAGTCCCTTGGTATAATAAGGCAAAGCACTGACAGAGGAGGAAAGGAGATTGGCCAGTCACCCAGACCACTCGCGGTGCCCATGCGCTACCAAAGAGGAGTAAAGAATGACCGCATCTGCTTACGGTACACGCCTTCTTACCATTCAATGATTGGCTAATCATATTTCCTTCCCATCAACACTTTGTACCGTACCGTAGTTGAGTCACTTGAAAAGAGACCTTATTTGTAAAATTGTTTCCGTTCGAAGGATGACTGTTACTAGTTAAGCAGTATCTTTTAGCAAGCCTCCATGCTACATAGGCCACTTCCTCTCTAGGTTTTGAGTTTGTAGTGCAAAAAGCCGTCACTATAATGATACAATGATATCACTAACATTGTACAACGGCAATCGCTTAGAGATAACTAAAGTGGGATAGAGAAAACAGGCTAATAAATCTACATCGCTATTGAAAATAGTACTATTATTTCATCTATTAATTCAGTTTGAACTCAAATTAAGTAAGTTTACCATGGTATAAATTCTCCCCAAATCGAAAATATAGTGACTGACACAATAAGAGTGTTAAGCACTATACATTTTTTTATTCTTGATTAATGTGGTTTCCCCATACAGGCATTTAAGGTCAGTTATCATGACTTCTGGATCCGTTGTGCCCAACCCCACTCGTCGAAATGTACAATTGAGACCCACTTCTCCCTCACCTCATCAACTTTGTGGCGCAAATCGTTTGTCCTCAAAAATTAATACTGATCCTCAATAGACAAACATTTTAAATCTTCATGACTAGTTACAGAAGTCAGTGCATTTCAGATTTGTCGCTGTTGGTTAGATACTTAATTTGTCTTATGATAATTACATTTCGACTAATCGCGTGAAGATATAAGAGAGTATAGTACAGTTGGTTGGCGTAAGCAATAACTCATTTATATTTCCAACTCCGCCTTGTCCTATTTTCAGGCCAGGTCGTGAGCTTTCTCCTTGTGTATGCGATCTACAAAGTATTTAGACACGAATAAACGTAGTCTCGTTCTTATTATTAACCACGACAAAGGAAAAAGCTACAATTCTTCATCGAGGGAAGGCATTTGAGCAAAGGAAACTTAACGCTATTCAATATGGGTTAAGGAGAGGAAATCGGGTGGAAGCAAAGAGCATCAGAAGATTCGGATCAAAGTTTTTTACATCTTAGGTACGATCCACTGTTTCGCTTTTCGGTGATCGAATTTCAGAACTCCTGGGTCCACTCATGTTTGCGGCGATTGGAGTTTGTTGATTAGTTAATGGTCACTTATACATTATTTGACTTCCTTCTTTGTTGAGGTTCCATTATCTAAAAGAGGAATATATTGCATAAGTAGGATAGGTTGCATGCAGGCATGGGTATCTGTTTGCCAAAGATAAGTGGCCGTCTTCAAGACTGTCCAAATTAAAAAACTACATATTTTTAATCTGACTTTTATGGGAATAGATTTTTATTTCTGTCTTTTATTCCTATTTGTACATGATTACAGAATTGCAAGTACTGATGGAAAATTTCAGATTCACCGTGTTTTTTAAGTTGGGATTCTCACACACGGGTAGCAGGGCTTTCTATTTCTTGGTTTGTGCTGGCAGTGCAGAGAATAATTACGTGCACTAATTAAGTCTAGCTAATGAGGAAAATGGCAGAAAGCGAGCGGCTTCATGAATATTCACAAGATGAGAAGCTTTCCTACATGAGCTTCGGAGTTTTTATTTGGCTTCCGGACCCATTTTGAGCTCTCCTTTGTGTTAAACAATTAAACAACTGCAAAGAAATTTTGATGCTTTATTTGTACCACTAGCACCCTCTAGATAAACGAAATATAAGTGTTAGTCTGTTTACCGGTGATTGTGCGTCCAATGGATTCATAGGCTCTCTTAAGACTGGACAAGATGTACAGATTTATCATTAACTTACATTAAAGAGAATTTTAATTTGTCTTGTGTAATTAAGATTTTCATTTCTCGCTTACATATATTTGTAATTCTCTGTCACGCTGTCAATGGCACTCCACAATGCTGAACTTAAATTCCTCGACGTGAAGGTGGCGAGTGTTAAAAAGGCACTTGTATAAAACTTCGGTATATTTCAGATCCATTAGCTACTTTGTTTGCCTGATTATATCACCTCGTACTCAAACCTTTGATTAATCTGAGCGGAGACAAATTAGAGTGCAGAAAGTCAGTTGTCGTGAATGTCTCATTTTTATTCTCCAATCCCGCCTCTTAGTATTTATAGATCAAGAAGTAGGCTTTTTTGTATGGATAATAATAAATAAATTTTTGTGGACATAAGTCTAGACAAAAAATTTATCACTATGTACGATGGTTAAGAGGGGGAAGAGACCATTCGCATTTTTGACCCCACGGTAGGGGTTGAGCGTAAGCTGCTACGCTACTATTTCTTGGTTCAATCCGCATATCTACTTTCAAATCTGGAATTTAGCCAAAATATTTGAAAGTCGAATTGCATTTCACATTTTACCCCTATCTCTCTTATAAGATTATAATAATTAAAGCGGGAGTAAATGTTGCTGCAGCAGGATCGATGGCAAGAAAATCAACTGAGCGTGGATATCAATTCTCGAGAAGTACCTGCTAATCTTGAAAAGCTTTTGATTTAATCTAAACAGTGACCGCACATTTTAGAGTCTAAATCTGAAGTCGCTAACCAGATAAGTCTATCTCTTAACGATAAGGAGAAGGAATTTCATCTGAAATCTTTTTAAAATCAGTTTTTTTTTCATTCCTCTTTTTCTTGTGGGCAATTTTTCAAAACTTATTTTGTTTTGCGCTGTGTGCTGATTGTGCTCGCCTTTGAAATTGAAGGTCACGGATTCGGTATTCAATGGAGTAATCAGCGCAACGTAATGGCCAGCGGCACCATTTAAATAAGGATAAAGATGCTGTAGAATTAGAATTCCACACCAAGATTATTCCATGATGCTATATTCTGCCGGAACTGGATTTAATAAAGCTTTCATAGTTGGATTTTGAAGTTAGCCGGCTTCTGGATCCGCCGTGAACTCCCGAGTCGAAACATGTATTTAAGGATGTCTTCATGACGTATGTAGAAAGTCTTTAATTAGCGCACTTCGCTTTAAACTCCTCTATCCCCAAATATTATTAAAATCCAGTTCATATAGTATTCGCTCAGTGGTAAATGAGATAGCACAACTGATCGCTAGTACGCCTAGTAGATAAGGGGAACATGGTTCCGGCGCTAATTAGTTAACTTCAAGAATTCCTCCTTTTGTTTAAAAACTCTCACTTATTTAGTTGGAAATACACTTGAATAAATTTATATTTCATCGAAAAGGACAATGAATTTCAACTGTAATTCTTTTAAATCTCTTTTTTCTTTTATTCATTTTACCAATACACTATTGTATAGCTTCAAGTACTGATGGAAAATTTCAATTTCAAATTACTGTTTTGACTAATTTACTGCGTTCCCAACACACCCGTTCGGTAAGATTTCTGAACATTATTTTTAGAGTATGTTTTAATGAAATTTACAAAGAGTCATGCCCTACATTCATTGGATGCCTATCGCCATGAACTTACCGGTCTTAACCTGTTTCCTGACTTTTCCCTAGGTATCACCAATGCTTTAGTCTAAATTATCATATTCTTCCTTTTAATTATCGACTGCGTTTTGATCTCGACTCTTTAATTTTATCACAATTCTGGTTCATTGACTATAAGGCTATCTCCTCTTCTAGGTAAGGCATCCTGCTCTCTTCTGATGGTGACAAGGTTTGTAATTTAGCTTGTTTTCTCCTTCCTATACTGGTCTCTCTTTGAGACAGAGTATAATCCCCACTATAGTTTAATATATACAAACGTGTTCGATCACGTATTTTGTCTAAATAGAGTGAGGAACATAGAGTTTAATAACTAATAGGCCAAACTGTTAAGGAGAATGAAGATGAGAACTAACAATTAATGATCGTTATTCTCATGTAACTAATAGAGCATACTTTAATAATGCTTTATCTCTGTTTCTCTTGGTGTGAAAATAACGCTGGAGATTACGGCTGACTGCATTAAATTTTTATTCAATTGCTAGGGGAGGTCAACTTTATCTTTAGAGAAGAAAGGAGCAATTCCTTCTTTATGTAGCGGTTTGGAAATTTCAATAATTCTTGAACATGGACATTCATGAGTCTACGAACTGAAGGGGACTGTGATGTCTTAGGAAGTAGCATAACAGAATATTCCTGTGAAAATGACAGAATAGGATAAATTCTATCTCCTTTGATAGTATTGTTGAATTTTGCAATTCTATCCTTATTTAAGTTGATTACAACATCACCTGAAGAATTTTTTCCCTACTAAATTTCACTCATCACATTCTTTGTCATCCGGTTTCAAAACACTTTATTTTTATCTAGTCTGTCATCAATCATCAGTCATATTCCCCTCTGTTTCCCAACCTTATTTCCTCTCTACCAAAGCGTTGTATACAACACATCATATTGCAATTTGGGGGCCTTGAGTCCTAATGTATTCACTCCTTTGTAATTCTGCCAGATGAGTATTTCTAAGCTTACAGCAACTAAATTTCCTCTCAAAGGGAAGTCAAAATGGCCCTAATCTACGTATTGTGATACAGTCTTTTTTACAAGCATGATAGCGATTGCCTGTCATTAGAAGATCGATATCAAATTTCATGCTCGAGATTCTTCAACTGAGTTATTTTAGTGGGTAGATATAAACGATATCGATAGTAATAAAACGGTGATAAGAGAGAATGACGCTTTTTGATTGGTGGCAGAGAGATAGGTGAAGTGTCATTCATTATATTTATGGTGGTCATTGAACCGATAAGTGTCGTATCCTGTCTTTCATTTAGGACACGGAGTATATCCTGGAGAGTTATTAATGAGTTGTCAGTTAAAATTACGTGAGCCAAACCCCAAGACACGGCCCTTTTTGTACTTTAATTGAATCAGGGTATTCACTTACTATTAAGTCTGCCTTGGGGGTACAATGGGGCTGACAATTTAGCACCATGGGATAATTTGGCGTTGAACCATTCTAGGTTTTATGATTAGTAGAAGCAGTTGAAAGCTCTGTTCTTGTACGATAGTTAAATATTTATTGGTTAATGTAGATAGAGCCGTTCTGATCTGCTTTTGCATAGCTAAACTTTGTATATACCATGCTGAAAGATATTTATTTAACCCAATTTTTCCCGCTTTGTATTAATGATCCTTGAATGAGTATATATTTGATGGGATTTTACGCATGATTCCAACACATCCACCTGCTCCTGTGACTCAGAGTATATGAAATAATAGAAGAGCTAAATAGGAGAGCGCGGTAACATACACCTTAGTAACATATCAAGCGGAAGTCGGTGATGCCGACTTGAAAACAGGCCATGGTGTTTTGAGCATTTTGGGTCGTTAGCGTAGTTTGAGAACATAAATTTTGAAGATTGCAATGATTTATCGTGACCACTCCAACCAAATATTAAATAAAAGACTAATTTAAAACGGATGAATTGCCTCAGACACATAAATAATACTAAACAAAGGATTCAAAATTTAAAGTTAAATACTAATAATACAAATAAATTTGAATTTTTATTTCCTCATTCGCTAGTAATCTTGAGGTAATTATGTTTCCGGATAAATGAAGCACAGAGTCGGCATGTTTTATAGCCAGCCACATGTTTTACTTTTGAAATGTGCTGGAGCTTCTACTAGTCGGGACTAGTTTATGTGCTGGACAAGAGAGAGTTATCCTAATGCGACCTTAGTATACATAGCTCAGGAGTTCTCAACAGGATACTGGGTCAACCACTTTTGCAGAGCAGCGTAACTTCGATATGATAGAGCATTTCAAATGTCTATGTGGAAAACAAAACTAGAGCCTATTAATTCAGTATCTATGACTTAAACACCCCCTTGCGATGGAAATAGCTAGCCACACTTGTTAATGACAGCCAATATGAGGGACGAGAAAATGCGAGCTTCCACTGAAAAAAGCGAAGCTGCATTTATTTACTCCGGTTGTATGTCGTTCATCAAACTAAAAAAGGACTTGAAAGTAAATATGTGTATAATGCAATTGTGTTTAGTTTAAAACCAGTCTATTTTACAGAGGAATATATTTTGCGGGGCCGTTTAACATTTTTAATCAAATGAAATAATAAAAGCGGAGGAAAGTGGAAATACTATAATTATCTTCAATTAAGGACGTTTTATCATTAATTTTGTTGTTAGGCTGCGATTTGAAAGGAAGAACAAACATCCCCGTTTTATCCATAGTCTTATCATGGAACGCCTATCTCATAATTGAATACGTTAGTAGGCAGGAGTTTGTCTCTGTCTGTATGATTACAATTAAATGTGTTACTAAAATGGTATTAACTTTTCATATCCAGTCATTTTTTGATGTTTCGCAATTTATTTATTGAGTGCGTTTAAAGAGAAGATAGGATTTAAACATGGGGTACTGAGGGAGATGAGAAAGACAATTTAAGGATATTTGTATTGGAACCAAAATTTTTTCATAACTCCGGTTACGGCTAGAACCTCATTGCGCTTGGAACTTTATTCCTTGAGATTTTGGGAGTATTTGGCTGAATTTCAGTCGTCAGCATAACTGGATGAAAAATTACTAAATACTAGTTTTCAAGTACGAAGATTTGTGTCTTTTGAGATTTTCTTAACCTCACTCAGTTCAAATTTGTCCTTTGCAAATAATATTATGAATTTCACAAATTGTAAAAAATTGAATGAAGACCGCGCTCTCATCTTAAGTTTATATGAACGCCAGCTTAAATATACACGTAAGAATTTTCTCTGTTGGTAACTATAATCCGATAGAATAAGCTTACCCGAAATTAACATACCATAATTCACATCGAGAAGCCTAATACTTAGTAAATGAAGTTTAAAATTAGGAGATAGAAAATCATCAGTTGATGCAATAAGCGTTGCAGTTAATGTTATAAAAATGTTGCATATATATCATAATTTTTGAATGGTGGATTCACTTGAAATATTTTAGGGGTTTTAAGGAACATTCCGTAGGAAGGTTTTGTTGATTGCTAGGTGGATTTCAGGAGTTACAACATTTCCAAGCGATAGGAGGCTAAAAGTATCCAAGGTGATGTCTAGAGGATCCGTTTCAAGTTTTAATGAATTTGATGCGTACCGGGGACGGAGGTGGTTCTGATGATTGCGTATTTCAGGACTGTGGATGTTCATTATCTATTATCACAACAAGATTCAGAAGTTGGAAAGTATAGATAATGTCCATCTTTCCTGCTGAATTTCATTTGTGAGTTTTTAACAAACACAGCATACAATATGCTAAGCGGGTGCAAAGCCACAAAAGAAAAGATGTACCTTGAAGAATGAAGAGAGGGATTTGGTCAGGATAACTACTTCTCATATCCGCCAGAAGAACATATGCTGCTCCTTTTCTAAACGTAATTTGAGGATGCTACCACAGAGTAAGATTTCATCAGGAAGAACAATTTCCGATATGTGGCGTTTTAACCAGCTTTGTCTCTTATTAATTTTAAGGCAACTGCTAGCCTAACACTGGAAGTCCTTGTTGATCAGTGTGCATGTGGAATAGTTATTCTTTAGATAGTACACAAGTATTGTTTTCCTCTTCGCGAAAATCACGTGCAGTTAGCAGCTCTACACTTCACCGTTTTCGCTCGGATTCTCTTTGAGCTATTAGAAACAGCAACTGACGTTGTTGGACATTTCAGTGATTACAGCCTAGTCGAAGTTCTTCTTGGAGTTTTAATCAATTTGCCTTAGTTGTGACTATGTGCAAGCCTTCATTTAGGCATTACTTATACTCTGGTGACTTAAAAGAACCTTTGAAATAAGAGAACTGGGGAAACCTTACGTTGCATTTTGGTTACTATTTGTAGTAATATTTTGATCATTTGAGAGTTACTGTCTTGTTAGAATTAAATATATTTATTAATTTATGCTGCTTAGCCTTATTTTATGAAAACAAATCCTTATTAGAAACTCATTTCGTAAATTCAGCTGTCCTCAAATTAATCTCGTGCTAACATTGTATTCGAATATGGACTTGCTTTCCTTTGCATGCTTCAACATAGACTATCTCTGAAATCGTTTGATTGTGTCTTGTTTATCTTCACACGTTTCAATATCGAATTTGCATCCCAAATCTGTTCATTTAACAGGTTTACTGCCATTCTTCTAGCGAATTTATTCTGATATCTGACTTTCTTCGAGGTGGTTTTCAATTCCGTCATGTGTGAAAGATGGTTTTTTGTGGGCGATCTACTTCAACGGCTAAATTTCGTCCAATCAATCGAGACTTAAAAGATCCAAGACAGACTGATTTCTTACGAAGCGCACTCAATTACCTCCATATCCGGAGAAGTTCCTACAAAATGACCTCTTATTATACGTTTACCTCCAGAATATATTTTTCAATTTTGAATCTTTGATGAACCATACCCGTCTGGTTCATCTCAACTGATATGGTAGAAGAGAAAGGAAGGAAATAGTGCATCAAACTAAGCCGAATTTTAAAAAGGGGGGTGTCACTCAGAAAGTTATGATCAGTCAGGTGACGAAACCAATAGCCAGCTCGAATAAAATATGGAACGGAATAAAAATCCGCAGTTAAATCCCCACGTGTTACAAAAAAGAGCATGAAGAAGGAAAAGAAAAGGAGGCAGCATCTTGAACTAGTTCCTTTCCATAGAAAATGCCCCACTTTAGTCCCCAATGGGACATCTATTAGTTGTTTAAAGCAGTTCTAGAGCAACCTTAGTTTAGAAGGTATTGTTAAAATCGTGAGGATGGGCAGCAAATCACACTCTTTCCCTAAGTCAACGAAGATAAGCACTGTTCCGCAATGCCGGTCGATAGCTTCCTAAACTGCCGTTCTCACAGCAGGAATTGTCTGTTTGGTGAACAAAACGCATGTTAAGCATTTGAGTTTCGTTCAATTACATGTAGATTAAGCCCTACACACACTATCGATGAAAAGCATTTCCTCATTGTGTCAAGAAGGAGAAGAAGAAGAATACTTTGGCAGTTATCTGAGCCAGTCCTCACCTTCCTACCCTTGTAAATACCGACTGCTTCGGTGTCTAATCAGGATCGCAATAGAGGGATTCTATTCCGTCTACAATCATTAAGGAATTTCATTACACAAGTATCCACTGATGGTCTACTCCACTTAGCACTCTATTAAGTGAAGCCATTGGCTTCAGAACCTCTCGAGGCTTTCTATATTGTTTTTGGTCCCTTTGGTTCGTCTAGTGTTAGAATTTTGTATTTAGGCAGTTCTTTAATGTTTAAGGTTGCATCAGATTGTACTGGCCGATAACTAAATAGTTAAGTATAATTTTTCGTCAGAGAACTGGAACCAATGAGAAATTTGTTTCGTTTAGAATTAGAGCATTTTCAAGAAGTTGTCAGCAGTGCTTTTCGAACTAAGTTGTAGGCTTTTCTGGATTCATTACTAATCAACAATTCCGGAACTTTTGCCAAATTTTCTTCCTGCATTAAATGCAAGTTCACTTTATTTCAACACCTTGAAGGATAACTCTCTATGCATTTTCCAGAATTACCTTTTATTCGCATTC
>CAADRB010000008.1:4196597-4213873 GCA_900708905.1 Hymenolepis diminuta
TCGATTGAATGAAATTGTGGTCAGTGCTTATTGAAGGTTGAGGTGGCCATGGCAGATATTGACCTCAATCTTCTGTGCATGGAGAAACATATTCCTGAAAACAAAGTGTACACTTCCGTACACTAAAAGCACGTAGAAACTTTTTGCTGTAACATGTGTGATGTGTTGAGCGGAGGATTCAAATGGATCTTGCAGTGGATCTTGCAGTGGATCTTATATATATACATATACATACTGTGGCGTATAGTCGCCTATTTTTAATAGAGCGTAATGAATCCGAATTTAAAAATATCTTCAACTTCGTTGAGAAGGTGGGTCGGATGCAGACGAAGGGAAGGAAGGAAATTATTACAAGACAATTTTTGGTTCCCGGCATTACGAATTGCAAAGATTGAATGTATCTAATCGGTTGCGTTAAGTGTGTCCTTGAATTCGGAGCAAACTAAACTGGGAATTTTCGGATATGTATTAGAAAACAATTTTGATGGCTTAATTATCCAAGTCCTACTGAATCCAGTTAGTAGCAATAGAGTTTAAAACAGACGCGTTTTAATGAAATCATCAAATGACAATTTCTTTGATCCTTACGTCGAATTAATTACCGTTAATCCCACTCTTCAGAAAGAGAGATTATTGTTACCAATCTATGCCTTAGAATGCCACAAGTGAGTAAATGTAGTGAATTTAGTTCTCCCTTTCGCTAAATATTACTTCTGATTCTCAGATTACCATAGAAAATAATTGTTTGTGTCGGGTGAATTTGGACAATTATTCTGAAGGATAAAATTTGTAATCCTGATGCTTATATTCTGCATGAAAGAAAAACTTGAGTCATCAAATCACTCTGTCACACATTCCATTACAACCCATGGAAACTCTGCCAAAGCTCGAGTCGCCTTTTTCGTCTTTTCCCACTCGTTATAAGACTGCCAAGGACGATTCGAGCACACGCTTGATTTTGGCATTATTCGTCGTTCTTCCAGCAATTTGTCATCCGCTCTCCATTTGGTCCCCGAGAAATCTGGTGATTGGCGTCCTTCTATAGCGAAATTGGGCAAAATACCTCATCATTTCTTGGCCATACCCTATCTCCCAGAGGTTTTTGACCAATTGACAAAAAGTAAAGGAGATTCGACAATCCCCACAACCGAAATCCCCTAACCAATTCTCTTCGTTCTTGGGCAGGATAACTTTTTAATGCCGTTTTCTCACCATTTATGCAACTGTGACTTTCCCACGCACAGAACTTCTAAAGTCCATGAAGGCCGATTTATCCTCCACCTTCATCCCCTCCCTCCCCGAAGCTGTAGCAGCAGTTGAAAATGTTAAAACTCTGTTAGCTGATTGCTCAACGCCCACGTACCAAGAACCGAAAGCAACCCAAACACTATCCACAAACGCCTCAAAGGTTGCTGTTAGGGCAGTAATGGGACACAGGACAGGAGATATAGTACGACGACCCCTTGCCTTCTTCTCCACCAAATTAATTCCCACTCAGACACCTTAAAGCACTTCCGATCGAGAGCGTTTGGCGACTTACGAGGTGGTGAAACGTTTCCGATATCTTCTGGAAGGTCGTCCATTCACGACCCTACCCGACCTGTTCTCACATCTTTGTTTGCCACGACGCTGTCCGTAAGCCTCTCCAACCGATCTATGATGGCTCTTTCAAGATCCTTCAAAGACTTGAAAAGACTCACTATCCTCCAAAATGGCAAAGAACGTGTTCTTTCTATGGATTGCGTAAAACCTGCCTACCTTGATAAGCTAGTAACTGAAAACGCTCCTCCAGTGTTCCATCCAAACCCTCCAGTCATGGAAATAGAAGAATCAATACCAATTACTTGTAGTTAAAGGCATATATCTTTCCCAGATCGTTATAAGGTTCAAAAGTGGTTATCCACTATGCTTCCCTTCAAATTCCGTCGGTTGACTGGTCTACTTCCTACGGCCTCCCAAAGAGTAAGGTATTTGGCTTGAACAGGACAATTAAACTTGGACTAATTCACAGCTGGATATTTGTTTCCACTTCACATACCTGAAGGCTGGGAGGAGGCTGAAGGATAACTCTCTATGTATTTCCAGAATTACCTTTTATACACAATCACCATGACGGTATTTCGACTTCCGTCCACGAAGCTGGAGAGGCGTCTTTTATGTCTCTATGATGCATAACCCCAATCTGTCATGTCTAAACGCGCCCATCGATTTCCCCCCCTTTTCTATAACCGCCTCGTTTCCCCTTAAAACGAGCACATCTGTGCTCATGATCTCGCGCGTCCTTACTCAGGTGACTCACATGAAGCTATCGTTGTCTTCCACTCAATAACAGCACACACTTGTCAGTTACCGGCTCCTACGCTTCCTGCTCACCTCCTCTCCTCCTCAGTATGCTCCCATCTCTACCTCTCTCTCTCCCTCTCTCCCTCCTTCACACTCGTTTCAAAACCCGTTGTGACCTCCTTGAATACATTTTGGTCGAATCAACTCTTGGTGTTCTGCTTCATGAGTGTCATTTGCTCTTACTCAAACAGCTACCAATTGGTGACTGTTATTGCTGTTGTAATTTGTTAGCTCTGAACCGCTAGTTGTTATCCCAACTCTAGCAGGTTCTCTTACTTCCACACATTCTTCCTCATCAGCCGATGTGTGGATGATACCGATGAAATCGATTTATTACTGCCGCCTCAGCATGCAATAAAATAGTGTGGTCTGGAGTCACAGTGACGGATTAATTCATTTTTTCACTTCACTCTACTAAATGCAAATAATGGTTGGTCAAATATTTTGAACTGACTAAGCAATCGTCTTCTGGTCAAGGTACGACACAATAACTGTTATTGCACTTATGTTTTGGCCAAATTAATTTAACATGCTAACGTTATCGTTTTGCACATATTCAATACAATGGGAATATGAGAAACAACACAGTTGTATTGATTGGCAGTTTTAAATGGATGTGTTGGATAAAGTCGCTAGAAATGACATTGTGTGGCGGCTTCGGGGACATGGGCCACATATATGACGAAGAATGAAAAGATATGTGCACCTTCAAAAGCATTCAAGAACAAGTGCTCTTGATTCGCCGTCACCAGTTGCATATATAAATATAAATATATATATGTATGTATGTATGTGTGTATGTATGTATGTATGTATGCATGTATACATGTGCTTGTCAGTTTGAGAAAATCAACACCATTTGGGAAATTTCTTTAACATTTGATGAGGAGCAAGCCCTTAATCGCAAATATAATGGAAGCATAAATGAAAATAATGTGGGTATAAGATGTTGAACATACAGGCATCAAATATATAGAAACCAACAGTGACAACTGAAAGGCGTCATTGAAACCTCGAAAATGGGATTGAAAACGAATCTTTATTATTTGGCAGGTATTCTATCTTTTAGTAGTTGCTACCTTTATCAGGCTTTCGGTTTGCTGATACTCCTTATTAACTCGATTTGTGAGCTTTGCATCACATCAGCGTTAAGTTGAGCTTCTTCAACTTAGGCCAACATCACGACAATTAGATTAAAATTTAAACTACATTTGACGAAAATCTTCACAACTTATACTTTAGCTTCCGTACTCTTCTTCTATTTGACAGGCATGCTTGGTGAACCGCTTGAGGCGCGTGAAGTATTTTGCCATTCGGATCACAGACTGGCACGCATTCATCTGAGCAGAGTTTCGCGAAGCATTCACTCGTGACTGGGTGAAAAGAAAGGACTTTCGCAACTTCCATTCCACTTATTAGCGGAAAATCACACTGTTTCTCGATTGGACTGCGTGCTTTAGTATCACTTTTAGTCGCCCTTATCACAGTATCCCACCATCACCGCATTTTGTGTCATAATGAGATCTCTTAACTCTTGAAATAAACTTATGGCTCAAACAAATTCCTTTGCATGTATCCACCCAAATTGTGAAACAAAATTGATTTTCAAGCTTTCTTCGTGAGTTCGAATTTAGTGTAGCAAATAATTTTGGTGAAAGTGTGATTTTAAAAGAGTGGAATCATCCCAATTTGAAAATGTCATGATAATAAAGTAAACTTCAGTAAATATCTCATGAAGTTTGGTAAATATGTTGAAGTATCTTCAATCAAATCCTGGTTCAGCCGGGCGCTCATGTATGTGCAGTGATTTTAAATATCTACCACATTGCTTTTCTTCAGCTGATTGGATTGCAAATGTACACAGAGAGGAGAAATGCGAAATCAAGACTTTGTGATGTTGGGATGTTGGAATGCATTTCGGTCTCATAAAAGCAATCCTGGCCTCGACGAGAAAAGAAGCATCACTGCTTCCGATCATGTGACATCCAGTTATCCCGTTCAATATAAGGACGAACAAAAGTAACTCCAAAGTAACTTCTCGCTACAGTTCATAACAATTAATTCCTGAGAGGTGTAAAGAAAAGGTTATTAGTCCAAGGCATTTGTTTATTGATGAGTCAGATCCTTTGGGTCAGATTTGGCATAATTAATCATTGCAATGCAGTTGAATTCACTTCTGCATAGTTTCATGGGAGAATCTGATGAGAAATATGCCAGTTTTGACTGATGACTTCAGACACTATTTTAAAATTAAATGTTCCTACAAAAGTGGAATCAATCAAATGTAAGTCATACTCATTGACCTAGTTAGCTTTCATTACCCAGTTCTATTTGTGCTGCAAGAAATAATACATAACAGAGAAAACATGTTGTGCCAAGCCAGTTGGTGCTACGAAAAGTCTCGCTATTCCTCTTATTCCAAAGGATCAATTAAGTCACCTAAGCGTCTAAGTAAAGTAATTACTGAAACAGTCAACAAAGTCTATTGCTGTCTCTAATGGTGCAAAGGGAATTCGAGCTAACAACAAAATCTAGATTCGGAACGTTCGTAAACTGGACGAAGGCTTGTCAACCGTGCTAACGGGCAAAAGTTGATAAGCCATTTTTTCTCACATACTTTCCGAACCAACTCATTTGCTTGGCGCAAATCGGATCCGCACAACGGCATACCATGCACAAGCTAATGGTTTTTCGAGCGTTATGGACGGGACCAATGTATCTCAGGCGCAGCCACCAAAATAGGTGCCCTATTTCTCCACTTATTCATAGGTATTCATAGAGCAAGGGTATTTAAAGCGTCATATGTTCGATGTTTACTCACGAAATGAAGTAAGAGGAATTCAATGCGAGCCTTTTCAAAGGATCTGTTGGAAAAAACACCAATGCGTATTTCCCAGAGCTAAATAGTGAAGAGGCGAAAACCCTATAACTAAAGGACCAACTATCCCTACTATTTTCGCAAATTATATTCATATACTTATGGATCCGCTTGGTCGAGCATTGCAATGCGTGCCATCTCGATTAAAACAAGATTGTTCTATTATATTTCATAGTTATTAATAATGGTATTTGCTCCACACATTTTCATCATGTATTCGTATACATATGTTTACAACTAATTTAACCTCATCAAATTTTGATGGACAATGAAAGACTCACTCTGAGGAAATTTAAACTGCAAAGTTCAATCTCTTGACTGGTCTTGAAGCAACCATCCACTGGACAAGTGAGTCTGCCAGTTGGTGGATTCTTCGTGCATTTATGACGGTCAGTGCATCATTACCTTCTCACATTACACGCGTTTAGACAGAGTCGATGAAATCGATCTGCAGTGGATCATCGTTCCTTATTTCTCTCGCCTTCAAATTGTGCTTAGCGTTAAATCATATTGTGGGTTACTGCACCATTCGAATAATAAATTCTGTACAAGTGGTTGGTGGAATTCTATTTTTAGGTCTCTTGGTAAATTTAATGTTAACAAAGGTATAAAGTGCATCAATGATACACTTGACATTTTTATGCGTTAATGCGTGGGTCGTTTTCGTTTTGATATTTTGTAAATTAAGATCCGGTTTGTGGCCTTTTCACGTCTTTTTGTGCAGATGATTGACCATGCACACACCCTTGTGCGTCGACACATTAATTTTAAATTGCCATCTTTTGATACTATTTTTAACATCTTACGATAAGAGATTTAAGGAGAATGCTGACTAAACTATTGCGTCCTTTTGCTGATCCGTTCTGTTATGTTGGATAATGTTTTATTTGGACTTCCAAATATTTGTGGAAGACCATCTCAAAAATGTCTCCTTCTTAGGGTAACATTCAAAAAGTGAACAGGTCGCATCGAACAACGTTCATTACTGTTGTTACGACCAGTGAACACAATTGGTTCCCGATGAAGTAACCGAAACAAATTATTTCCGAGAAAACCTACATGGCTTCATGACTCATAATTATGAACTATCACTTGCACTATCAAAAGAAGTAGGAGAATGTAAAAATACTCAATGATGGAGTTTATTTTAAATGAAGCCAAGTGAGATTGATGCCTGATTAAACGATACAATCAAAGCGATGAGATGCTCCCCATCTCATACTATATGTGTGTGTCTTTTCGATCCCCCAATCTGCTATCATGTGAATTTCATTCCATGTTCATTCCATGGTTAAGTGTTGCAATAGAATTAATGTTGATATGGTAAGGTAATTTCAGTTCATATGAGATACGTTTTATTGGTACTTATGCTACTTAAGAAGGGAACTTATCTAGGTGGCATGACAAAACTCTTTAATAATCAACCGCTGAATCATCTAAAAGTGAATGAGTGCAATTTAAGTGTGGAGATTTAGAAACACCTAGGGCCTTGTGTCTGGAACCCAAAAGGAAATAATTGATTTGATATTTTTCCTTATGTCTACTCGGTTCTTCTCCTCCATCTCCTTAAACTATATTACTCCTTTCTATCTTAAGTTTCCCTAAGTTACCTTGTCAAAGTAAATATTTGCAATTCTTTCTAGCAAAAAGTGGATGCTCAAACGTCCACTGACACTTCTTCAAAGTAGGACTTGAGAATAATTCTTTCTCATCTCATAGGTGCCAGCAAGTAAGCTTCTATGAAAGGATGTTTAAAGAAAACCACTGGAGCAAACCCACAAATCAATTCATTTNATGTGCAAAACGATAACGTTAGCATGTTAAATTAATTTGGCCAAAACATAAGTGCAATAACAGTTATTGTGTCGTACCTTGACCAGAAGACGATTGCTTAGTCAGTTCAAAATATTTGACCAACCATTATTTGCATTTAGTAGAGTGAAGTGAAAAAATGAATTAATCCGTCACTGTGACTCCAGACCACACTATTTTATTGCATGCTGAGGCGGCAGTAATAAATCGATTTCATCGGTATCATCCACACATCGGCTGATGAGGAAGAATGTGTGGAAGTAAGAGAACCTGCTAGAGTTGGGATAACAACTAGCGGTTCAGAGCTAACAAATTACAACAGCAATAACAGTCACCAATTGGTAGCTGTTTGAGTAAGAGCAAATGACACTCATGAAGCAGAACACCAAGAGTTGATTCGACCAAAATGTATTCAAGGAGGTCACAACGGGTTTTGAAACGAGTGTGAAGGAGGGAGAGAGGGAGAGAGAGAGGTAGAGATGGGAGCATACTGAGGAGGAGAGGAGGTGAGCAGGAAGCGTAGGAGCCGGTAACTGACAAGTGTGTGCTGTTATTGAGTGGAAGACAACGATAGCTTCATGTGAGTCACCTGAGTAAGGACGCGCGAGATCATGAGCACAGATGTGCTCGTTTTAAGGGGAAACGAGGCGGTTATAGAAAAGGGGGGGAAATCGATGGGCGCGTTTAGACATGACAGATTGGGGTTATGCATCATAGAGACATAAAAGACGCCTCTCCAGCTTCGTGGACGGAAGTCGAAATACCGTCATGGTGATTGTGTATAAAAGGTAATTCTGGAAATACATAGAGAGTTATCCTTC
Source organism: Hymenolepis diminuta (assembly GCA_900708905.1). NCBI lineage: Eukaryota > Metazoa > Platyhelminthes > Cestoda > Cyclophyllidea > Hymenolepididae > Hymenolepis > Hymenolepis diminuta. Next base: position 4,204,452 of record CAADRB010000008.1, read on the forward strand.
AGCCTCCTCCCAGCCTTCAGGTATGTGAAGTGGAAACAAATATCCAGCTGTGAATTAGTCCAAGTTTAATTGTCCTGTTCAAGCCAAATACCTTACTCTTTGGGAGGCCGTAGGAAGTAGACCAGTCAACCGACGGAATTTGAAGGGAAGCATAGTGGATAACCACTTTTGAACCTTATAACGATCTGGGAAAGATATATGCCTTTAACTACAAGTAATTGGTATTGATTCTTCTATTTCCATGACTGGAGGGTTTGGATGGAACACTGGAGGAGCGTTTTCAGTTACTAGCTTATCAAGGTAGGCAGGTTTTACGCAATCCATAGAAAGAACACGTTCTTTGCCATTTTGGAGGATAGTGAGTCTTTTCAAGTCTTTGAAGGATCTTGAAAGAGCCATCATAGATCGGTTGGAGAGGCTTACGGACAGCGTCGTGGCAAACAAAGATGTGAGAACAGGTCGGGTAGGGTCGTGAATGGACGACCTTCCAGAAGATATCGGAAACGTTTCACCACCTCGTAAGTCGCCAAACGCTCTCGATCGGAAGTGCTTTAAGGTGTCTGAGTGGGAATTAATTTGGTGGAGAAGAAGGCAAGGGGTCGTCGTACTATATCTCCTGTCCTGTGTCCCATTACTGCCCTAACAGCAACCTTTGAGGCGTTTGTGGATAGTGTTTGGGTTGCTTTCGGTTCTTGGTACGTGGGCGTTGAGCAATCAGCTAACAGAGTTTTAACATTTTCAACTGCTGCTACAGCTTCGGGGAGGGAGGGGATGAAGGTGGAGGATAAATCGGCCTTCATGGACTTTAGAAGTTCTGTGCGTGGGAAAGTCACAGTTGCATAAATGGTGAGAAAACGGCATTAAAAAGTTATCCTGCCCAAGAACGAAGAGAATTGGTTAGGGGATTTCGGTTGTGGGGATTGTCGAATCTCCTTTACTTTTTGTCAATTGGTCAAAAACCTCTGGGAGATAGGGTATGGCCAAGAAATGATGAGGTATTTTGCCCAATTTCGCTATAGAAGGACGCCAATCACCAGATTTCTCGGGGACCAAATGGAGAGCGGATGACAAATTGCTGGAAGAACGACGAATAATGCCAAAATCAAGCGTGTGCTCGAATCGTCCTTGGCAGTCTTATAACGAGTGGGAAAAGACGAAAAAGGCGACTCGAGCTTTGGCAGAGTTTCCATGGGTTGTAATGGAATGTGTGACAGAGTGATTTGATGACTCAAGTTTTTCTTTCATGCAGAATATAAGCATCAGGATTACAAATTTTATCCTTCAGAATAATTGTCCAAATTCACCCGACACAAACAATTATTTTCTATGGTAATCTGAGAATCAGAAGTAATATTTAGCGAAAGGGAGAACTAAATTCACTACATTTACTCACTTGTGGCATTCTAAGGCATAGATTGGTAACAATAATCTCTCTTTCTGAAGAGTGGGATTAACGGTAATTAATTCGACGTAAGGATCAAAGAAATTGTCATTTGATGATTTCATTAAAACGCGTCTGTTTTAAACTCTATTGCTACTAACTGGATTCAGTAGGACTTGGATAATTAAGCCATCAAAATTGTTTTCTAATACATATCCGAAAATTCCCAGTTTAGTTTGCTCCGAATTCAAGGACACACTTAACGCAACCGATTAGATACATTCAATCTTTGCAATTCGTAATGCCGGGAACCAAAAATTGTCTTGTAATAATTTCCTTCCTTCCCTTCGTCTGCATCCGACCCACCTTCTCAACGAAGTTGAAGATATTTTTAAATTCGGATTCATTACGCTCTATTAAAAATAGGCGACTATACGCCACAGTATGTATATGTATATATATAAGATCCACTGCAAGATCCACTGCAAGATCCATTTGAATCCTCCGCTCAACACATCACACATGTTACAGCAAAAAGTTTCTACGTGCTTTTAGTGTACGGAAGTGTACACTTTGTTTTCAGGAATATGTTTCTCCATGCACAGAAGATTGAGGTCAATATCTGCCATGGCCACCTCAACCTTCAATAAGCACTGACCACAATTTCATTCAATCGAACCGTTTTGCACAATCGTGTCTTTTCCTTTAGTCTTATATAGCAATGAAGTTATTGTGAATAACAGGATGAATATTTCCGAAAGAGAAGTCGGAGGGTTTTACAAGTCTCAATTTAGAATATTGAGAAATTCTTTGAGATTAAATCAAAAATCGATCATGAAAGGTTTCCATACAACAGTCTTAGTCTGCTTGTGTGAATCTTCCTTATCTTCCTGCATAAGTAAATGCATACTGATCTCTGCATTCTAATGAATTAACAGTTTTAAACCGATTTCGTATTGCGGAACTGCAAATACAGTGTGTTATTTTCAACAACTTACAGATCTATTTGCAAAGTATTGCCAAACGGTTTCCAAGTGCAATGTGCTGTGGTGATTGATGGAGCGAGCATATGAATTACGTAAAAATGAGTAAATAATTTGACATAAAAATGTGAATAATAATTTCACATATGAGTGCTTTCACACAGCTCTTTCCCTTGACTGAAATCGTAAAAAAGGTTGAATATTCTCCTTCCATTATTTCCTTTAACTTTCATGCCCTTCTTTTGCAATTGCACTACTAGTTCAAACACCGCACCCACTTCTTCATTTTACCTTTATTCCTTCTCTCCAAGTTTGTCACTTTTAGTGTTCCACTCATCAAATTAGATCACAAAGTTCTTTTACGCCAAGCATCATTCTGTATTCCCGGTGGCGCTTTTGGAGCGTGAGACCAAACATTAAACAATCCAGAGCCCAAGAAATATTCCCTAGGTGGTGTTCAATATCGTTCCGGACATTTCAAATATTCAAATTGAATATCTGTCAGCTTCTAAGGCAAAGCACTGAAATAGACGATACATGAGTCCATAATACTTTGTTTAACTTCTCCAATTTCCTCTCAATTGACCCTGGAAGACTAGATTGTCTGCAGCATTCCTTCAATAACTTCCTCATTTACAATGTTCTTCCTAACTGCTTTTCCCTTATTTCTAACGCCAGCCTCTATCACAAAACATATTAACATTCTGTCTGTCAACACAGCACTATCATTTTGGCGTGCAGATTATTCTATTAAATATTCATCTCTGAGAAGGCAGTATTTGTATTATTTATGTTCACTATTTGATGTTATTGGCCAACTTCGAAAGTGACAAATTAGAAGGTTATAGTTGCATATTTTAGTAACTCTTGGTTTGTTCTCCTCTATCCGATTAAGGATTTTCAGAATATCCACTCAAGTCGAAGATTTTGCATTGGGTTTAAAAGTGTCGGAACCAGTAGAAGATTTCCACTTTTACTCAACATTAATTGAAATATCGACTGAAAAACGAAATTTTGTGCTTTGCTGCAGCTTTATTCGCAATCGCAAAAGAACCGTCCACTTTACAAATTCTCATTTTCGCAATTATTCCCGTATAATTACGACACATTAATGTACATATCGGCGTAATTTGTGCTTCCTTTAATTAAAGTCACCATTGTGAGAAGCAAATTAGAATGTGGACTTCTTATCAATTGAATTGCATTGCTTCATGTCATTTTTAATCACACTTATCGCAATACCTCTGCAGTACCACGTTGTGTACCACAGTAAACCTTCTGAATTCTAGATAAAGTCCTATGCTTCTGTTAAATGACTAAGGATTCATTCGCCCAAATTATGATACGAAAGTGGTTTTTAAACCCTCCCTGTGAGTTCAAACTTATTGTAAGACATAGTTCTGATGAATGCCTAAGATCAAATGGAAATAGTTTTCCCTTGAAAACGCTTTTAAAATTTATAGACAGAAATTAAAAGTTTGGTAATTATTTGGAAATATTTTCAATCAAATTTTAGTTCACTTTGGCGCTCATGTATGGGCAGTAATTTTAATTATCTATCACATTCCTTCCCTTCAGCTTGCGGAATTCCAAAATTCACGCAAATAGGAGAAATAAGAAATGAAGGTTTTATGAGGTTGGAGAGCAATTTCGTCCCATATGTGCCATTTCGGCGTCAATGAGAAGAGTAAGTACATTTATTTGTATACACATACAAGTCTCACATTCAGTATGTTACTTTATCTTCCCCATCAATTATTCAGGAGAAAAATGAAGCATCGATCTGAGTCCTCTGCTCAAGGCTGCCAATTTAACACATCGTCCGTGTGGCAGCTAAAGTTGTCTACGTGCATTTGTGTGCGAGAGTGGAAATTACATTTTCAGAAATATGTTCCTCCATGCGGAAACGATTGGGCTGAATATCTCCTATTGCCACCTCAACCCGCAGTAAATACTGACCACACCTCGTGCTTTATCTGCCTGTCTCCTCCGCTATTTCTTTCAATTGATCTGGTTTTTGACAACCGTGTTTTCTCGTTATCATTTATTTAGTGGCCAAGTGTAGCGAATAAGTGGATGAATCTTTCCGAGAGAGAAATCGGATACCTAGCAGTCGTAGTCTTAAAATTGAACCAGGATGAAGGATTCCTTCTTCGTGAGCAAACTTGTTTGTCAAGACAAAATTTACTCACGAAATTAATCATTTTCCTCCCCTGTAAGTGTCATCCCTTACAGATGGTTCTCCAGAAACATTTAATGAAATCCGTTTTGTAAGTGACAGAAAAGATATTTTTTGGTGGAATTCCAAGTTATCACGCGTCTAGAATACTGCAGATGAAGAGAGCGAATGGGGCAGAGTAAATTCGACAAGACACAATTTTAACCTCCTAAATGCTGCTATTGTGGTTTGAGGAATAGTTTATCGTCAGTCAGTGCGTTGGGCCGGTGAGAGGCAGGAACAAGGTTAACTAATCATGGTATACATTTGGGTAAGTGAGATAGGTCCGTGTGAAAGGTGGGAGAGAATAGCTAATGAGAGGTTGGATAAAGAGCAGAAGGCAAAGAAGAGATCGGCGGTGAACTATCAACAGAGACTCACGAAAGTGTAAATCACGTACATTGGAATAAGCAGGAGATTTGCAAATAGGGGAACTATAGATCTGCAATGCATAAAGTTCAATTTTTATAGAACGATATGCGCTAAAGTTAGGAATGCATGGGGGCGATACTCACCTTTGCTGATTACAAGTGAACCAGTAGAACAATCTCTACTTTCAAGGTGAATCTCTCAAATTTATTCTTGTGGTAACAGATGCAAAATCAACGCCTATTCAATCTATCTTTCTCTCACTTATGTGCAATGCACTCCTGGCATTTTGCCCCGTATTTTGACAAGTCCGCTTCTGAAATATTGACACCAACCTGGCAGTTCCATTGATCTAGAAACCCTCAAGTTCGCCTCAATCACCTTATCCTCTCACACTATCCAAATCGCGACATATTATATGAAAAAGGCTACACGCAATTACAAATATTTATTAAACAGCTTTTACTGAAGGCGAAATGAGTAGTGCAAGCTGAGTCAATCATATGTGTCACTGCTGGAAACTTTGGAAGCGAAGGAGACTTGGTCAGTGCCTAAGCATACGAGCGGATCAATTGCAAATCGAAGGTCAAGTAATCGTTCAATATATGAAGGTCTTAGGTCACGATATGCAAGCCGAATTCTGACACTTAATTTCACGCACATTGGAATGTTGGAACAGTTTCATTGGCTTCAAACTACCAACTCAGACCCACTTGATGGAATAATTAATTGTTCTGGTTAAAGTCTCCATTCAGAACTCCAGAACGGATGGATAGTTAAAATCAACTGAGGTTTCAATAAGTGGGGCAAAAGCAGGCGAAGAAGTGAAAGGAATATTTCAACCAAGACGCCACAAAATACTGGTCCAGATATCCAGTTCTCTTCAATTTGATTTCGCAAAAGTAGAGTCACATTTAAACACTGATAGACGCAATGCTCAGTACAGAGGAGAGCTTGTTGACTTTTATGGTCTTATTAAGACTTTACAAAATGCGTATATTGCTATTTCAAATTACTCTGCCCTTTTGTACGTAATTCATATACACCACTATCAGTGATCACAGCACACTGCACCTACACCTCAGCAATACGAAATCAGTTTAAAATAATCCAGTATTTCCTCTGCGGTCAGCACTTCAACCTACTGATGGTTTATCAGCTATAACTCTCTCTGCGCCTCTCCCCTCCTTTATCTTCGGATCTAACAACGATATTTCAGGACGCACTGGGAGTTGAATGGCCTCCATGACTATGATCTCCGCATAGAATATCAAAACACAACAACACCATGTCTCATCTATAATCTGAAATGTCCTGACGAAGAAACCGGCTTTGGCAGTGTGACTGTGGAAGACAATACCCAACGTCTATTCTTCGAAGCTCAAAACATACTTCCAATGACATCAAGTTTTATGCCGTCCTTCTCATGCATCTTCATGACTCTTTTCATCATATTTTAATTCCTAATGCATGACAATGCCAGAGTAGGAACTCAGATAAAATTAGTATCCACATGCCTATATATTAAATCAATGTATTTTTCAAGGATTTTGTGCAAATGGAAATCATCTAATTTGTGATTGTTGTTGAAACGGACATGGCTGTTGGGGAGTTGATGCGAATAAATACAAAAAGGAGAAGTAGGACTGTGTCTACTCATGCAATCCTGTTGCCAACAAATAGCCCCAAAGGGAAAAAGGATTTGTCACCATTCTACCAAATGTTCAGAAAATATTTGTCATAACTTGGTGCTTTTTCTAGAGATCAACCGATTTGCTCATCTTATCATCACAAGGCAAATAAGAAACCAGTGAATATCTTGACTTGATCACCTTTCAGATTAACTTCAATTTCTCTCACTATTAAACTTACTCCTGAGAGCATTGAAATGTATATGGTGGGAGGAGGAGGCTATCCAAACAACAAGATCAGTAAATGAGGTCAGTTGCCACATTTGGCCTAAAATTAGATTGGATCTGCCTGTATGCGACACAAAAGTAGGACGTGATTCACTGAACTTGAAATATTATTGGAAAAACTTAGATGTGCTAAGTGAACCTTACGTGTTCAACATAACAAATTCAACTGTTTGTCGTGAAAGAAGATAGCAACGGTAGGGATGAGCCACTATTTATCATGGGAATTGCGAATGAATAATGTCTCGGCTTGGAAGCCTCTAGACCTGAATACCACTTGGATTTTTCACGCCCGTGAAAGAGAAAAATAGACAAGCAAATCACACGTCGGGAAAAAATCTGGATCAGCATGGCAGTGATCACAGATTCCGCGCAAGATGGTCACGTCATATCCAACCACGCTCTGATATCCGAGTGATGTGTAAGTTCAGCACTTACAAAACAACTTTAGTAATGAACATAAAGGTAGATGGCCATTGAATTAGTATTCATGCACATCTAATGGGGGTCAAAGGTGAGAAAAAGACTCAGTCAATGCTTATACAAATGGTATAAGTCACAGCTTAAATTTCAAAGAACGGAATTTGATTTCATTCAACCTCACGTTAAAAACGGTTATTGAATAGATTGAATAATTTATTTTGCAAGTCAGTTCTGCGGCCGACGTCAGCCTCTATCTCAGTACATGTTGACTTCTTTCCGTCAAGACAGCACTGTTATATCAGCGGACAAATTATTCTCTTAAATATTCATTCTTGAGAAAGCAGCATTTGTGTTATTTATATCCACTATTTGATGTCATTGGCCAACTTGTAAAGTGACAAATTAGAATGTCATTGGTGGATATTTTAGAACCACCTAGTTTGTTCTCCTCCATCCGATTTAGGGTTTTTCGACTTTAAGCGCCTTCGTTTACATGAAAATGACCTATTTCATTTATGAAATGAAAGCACATCTCCTCTTTGGTACCTTTGCAGACTAAGAGTCACAGGAATTTGGAATTCGAAAAATTGTGATCTTCAATGTTACACTTGGTGTCAAAAAATTCCAGATAAGTGATATTTATCAAGCAAACTGTGATGACAATTGTGAGGCAATAAACTGTGCTTCAATTTAGTAATTAATCAAGACAGAAGATGCGTAAATGTAAAAGACTGGCGCCACGAAATCTCAGTGCATTTCAAATGGAACAGTTCATTTGTGAAAATGTAATTTTACCATTCAATAAGCCAACTAAAGTACACATTATTAAGAATTTTGGGGTCCATGCATCACCACCAGCACATTGATTTGATTGCATTTTCAATCCACTCACCCCTCAAGTATTCCATCTGTTAAATGGTATTTGTGGCGGAAGAAGAACTAATGTCGCAATATTTACTGCAGAGAAGAACAAAACAATTTATTTTCGCAATTGGCGGGGTACGGAAGTTTGAAATTAGAAGTAATAAAAGTTTCCCAATCTCCTCCCAAGGCGTCAAAAAGGGCAGCATTGCATCCATGCCTCAAGCTCATATAAAATACGTTAAATTCACGACTGACAGCACCAATGCTACACCAAAATGGGTGGTGCTTTAGGCATCATTCCAAAATCAAGATTATGCAAAACGACGAGAACAGAATACCCTAGTAATACTGACGTGGATATAGAATGATGCTCGCGAGAAAGAGACTTTGTTATTCAATTTAATGATGATAAATTATGCGAAAATCGACCTGCATAAACAAACCTGTCAATTAACAAGTAGCTTGGACTAATAAGCTTTCTCTTCCACCTTCCCAGATTTACTTGCGTGAACTGGGGAAAGAAATTGTTCTGGGACTTCTTCATCCACATAATAACGGAACTTCCAGATATTACACAATCAGGAAGGAGGGATGCTTCTTTTACTCGATTACGCCAAAATGGCGGAGTGAGATGCTAGTGCACTCCAACATTACGAACTCCTCATTTTGCGTTTCTCGTGTTTGTGTGAATTCTGCAATTCGGCGAGCCGAAAAGAGGGAATGTGGCAGATATTTAAAATCACTCCACATACATGAGCGCCTAAGTGAACTAAAATGTGAATGTAAATATTTCGAAATAATCACCACATCTTAATTTTATAGTAATTTTAGTTTCTGCCCATAAATTGTATGAGGTATTGGCCAAAGTTACTCTTATTAAGTTAGCCTATTAAACGCTTTCAGGTCTGGAGAAACCTACTCTTTCATACTGGACGTCCATCGTAACTATGTCTTCCAATAGGGTTGAACTCACAGAGGAAATTTACAAATCACTTTGGTATCATGACATGGGCGAATGTATGCTTAAGCATTTAATGCAAATTAAATCACGCATTGGTGATGACAACATGTTGTCACTCATGCCACAAGTCATTTGCTTCTTTAGTGAACGATTTCCGATCATCAAAACACCTCATGAATGTCATGTAGCCTTTATTAAGAGATATGCACGCCCTGTCGCTTTGCATTAAGAAACACACAAATCTGCACATCAAACCTTCACATTGACTTCAATGAGCCATCTAAAGTGCACTTTGCTAAGAGTTTTG
>CAADRB010000008.1:4245955-4376953 GCA_900708905.1 Hymenolepis diminuta
CGTGTATATTATAATGAGTTGTCGGTTACCTGGATCATTGGGAATTGGAGTAGGTTCCGTGGGAATAAGAGTCACTATCACAGTGAAAATCATTTTATTTAATTATTAAATTGCAAATTGCTCTTGCTTTTAGGTTAAGAAAAGCATATGAGTATTGGTGACGAAAATAAAATATTTCATCTTCCAAGTGATAGAAATACGCAAAATGCGTGGATTCATTACCTCCACTTTCTAAAATGAATAGGATGAGCAGTTTAAAGAAGTAATTGAGTTATGGGTTTTTGAACACCAACGTACTTTCACATTCAGCGACTTCAGGAGCAACACCTGAAATGAAAATAAAGAATAAATTATTGCTCACCCTGAGAGCAAAATGATGTAGTATGATGAAGTGTTACCATCGTTTTCCCAGTCCACGGATACCGTCACAAATGAATTTGGAGTTGTCCACAAATAATTATCTTTAGTATTTTGTTCTTCTTTTGAAACCGTAACTCTAGTAACTAGGAGCTTGCCATCTGCACTGGATTCCAGGTCCTCTTTTGTAAAAATTATTCTGATGTGTTATTATATTAATTGATAATTTTTGAGCACTATTAAGTACAACTTTACTTACTGCACAATTTAAGATCATTTTGATTCAATGTTTTCCCCAACCAAGAGCAGACTAATTTTCCATTACGATACAATTCAACCTTCAAATCCTCATTTCCTGGTCTCAAACCAAAGTCGAGCTCTACTTCATCCTGTCCTTTCACAAATCTTGTTAATGGAGCTGACGTCTTTAAATCAACATTTCCTAAATTTGTATTAGTTTTGCTTAAATGAAATATAAAATCAAGAAGACTTCCCCTCTGGGTCCCATAATAACTCTCCATCATTTTCTTAAAAGACAACTTCCATCGAATTACCAAATATCAATGAGAAATAGAAGGAAAGCATATACAAAGTTTTGGTCAAAAAAGTACAATAAAGATCACTGTTTCGACTGGTCGATCATGACTGACCGATAAAATTGATTCTGGTTCTCAAACCTAGCGGGAAATCTCACAACAGCAGTGAAGTGCTACGTTACCAATTATATGAGGGTGTTCTCAGAAGATAAATCCCGTTGACAAATTAGCTGCCTCTCAAACATTGGAGTTGACAAGACTCCATATCCTTAATTTCGCCTTACAAAAAAGCAACGATGGACAAATCTCACTGAACAACAATTGAATTCTTAATCCTGACATTAAATGAAATGACAGTCTCTCTGAGGAGGGTTATTGAGATAATTCATAATATAGACTGATAAACTTATCAAAATCTTTAAAACTTCCAAAAACAATATTCCCCAGCCTGATCTGAGGAGTGGACGTATAAAATTCCAAACTCTTGTGAACAAATACCTCTTCTTTTTCCAATACTGAAAATCTTAAATCAATGCGCCTGATTGTCCGAGTAGTACTATACTTACTAACTTTACAAATAAACAGACAATTATTTTTTCAATAATTACTAATTGTGGCAAAGTACAGTGACGACATAATGACTCAATATCGCAGAATTCTTTTTCCCCTGATTAGCCAGCTCACATTAAGCAGACATTTTCTATACTGTGTCGTCTTTGTTATTGTATCTTTGCATCTTGATAATTTAGCTAGACAAGACAAATGAATACTATTCTCGGTCGAGTTTTTAACTTTCTGATCTTTAGTATTCAATTTTATAATAAGTAGCAGTGATTAGAAGTCGTAATTTTTGGAACATTTTCAAGCAGTAATTGCTATTAATTCAAATAAAACTGATTTGGCATATAAACGGTTGTAGCAATATGAACAGTTTTTCAAGATACATACTTATTACTTCTTCCATTATTTTATACTTCTGATTTGGGAACTAGCAGGTTCAAAATATAACATTTCCCTACTAGCCCAAAGTCTGACGGCTCTTAAAGTAGCTCACCTTATCAAATTGAATTACTGTTAGTGCCGCAGGAAAGGGCTGCGTTATAAGATTAAGAAACTTCGATTCACCTCTTATTTTCCTATCTAGCCACTGTGTTTGGCTATTCCACTCACTGGATGTTCAGTGACAGTAATCAAACCCGTGACCTCGAAGTTCGCCTGTCAAGACGCTAAAACAGTATATCAAGTTAATGAATCGGTCACTTCTGTTTACTCCATATTTATTCAAATTGGTCTAAGTTAACTGAGGCCATAGTATGACTAAAGTGACCTTCTAGTTAATATTATTAGGGCAAGGTTTTAATACCTGTAGCAGTGCCTGAGTCATTTCCAAAAGCGCTTTGGCGACGAAAAATCCTCCGTCCCGATGCACAGAAGAGATTGCTGGCACAAGGGTAAACATGCAGTAAAAAAGGGTAGCTAGCAATCCAATTAAAAGTAGGTTATCATCAAAGGCATCTTCTTCAGAGAGTTCTCGTAGGGCGAGATCCTTGATTCGAATCAGAGCTACAATTACACAAATAATGCCTACGGTTATGAGAATGATGTTGTTGATGAGATAGAGATATATAGCTGTTTCGAGTTTTTTATTATGCCGAAATACGTAGAAGAGCGCCAGCGCAACAAGAGTTGTGAGAAAGAGTAAAAGTCCAAGAAAGAGACCTTTGTGGGCACGGTGACATTCTGTCGGGTCGTCGGAACTAAGGAAAAATGTCAAATAAATAGCTTATAAGGCTTTCTGGCATTTTAGAATGCATTTAAAATTAATTATTTTCAAAAATTCATTAATTATCTGAAAAATCAACGAAAAAATGTCTAAGCTCGTAAAAAGAGGTGTTGACAATGCCCTGTTTGGTAGAGAAAAAGTATCTTCGAGATACGTTTTGCTTATCCTCCACTTTATCGGGATTAACTAGTGCTATCCACAACAGTGAATGTTTATCGATGAACATCGACTTTCGACTTGGCAAACATGCACATTGAAAACTGCACTGCATGAAAGACAATAGTACCCTAAAACCTTCAGTGAATCATTAACCTATCAGTTTCAATCAATCAGAGTATAACGAACAATGATTCCCTGCGCATAAATGGATTTTGGAGCAAAAGGAACAAACAGATGAGCTCTTTATATAGACATAATTACCCGTTTCTTGATGGCATTGTGGTCATCATGTATATTTGTAAAATCAGAGGTTACTGGCTTGATACTTATTGGCAAAAATACAGTGAACGGCATCCCCAATTCCAAAATCTAAAATTTGTCAACTGAGAGTTGTCAGAACGTGAATTTCTAATCAGAGAGGTTTCAGAATGCCTCTTCCTTGTCCTAGAGGAGAAATGTACGACGCTTTCTTTCCATGAGCTTGGAGCTTATTTTTCAGTCCACGTTGGCTGTATATAAGGTTTAGAGATTATTATAACTACTAGAGGCTATAGTAAATCGAGTCCTAATCAATATATAAAATACGGTTGTTATTGACTATATCGAATGAAAAAACTTCTTACACTTATTGCCTACAGCATTTAGTCCCTATTGAAGCTGGTGTATATTTACGCAGACCATTGTATTATCATCGCAAATGGTTAAATTTATTGATGATCTTTCTTATCAAGCCGATCGTTAACTCCCTAATCTACAAACATTGCCTAAATATCTACCTTGTCAATTATAGATTGCATTCATTGGTTAACCTAGGTCACCTATCTATTATTACCAGACAAACAAACCACAATCAAAACTTGTGTCTACAATGCCTGTGTACTGAGCTTCCCTGCCAACTCCCAACTTTTGATACATTAGGACATGTAGCTAAGTGGTTCTGGGATGAAGATTTCGCCCTTCCAGGCTCTACTGCCAGCAGCTTAATAATGGGAGCAGCCACATGGCATTAGAAGTTTTACTGATACCGCCCAATAGATGTTTGCCGGTTCATATCATATCATAATGAAAACCGGCTAACTCCTGCTTGACCGTGTTCTCCTCGGCCTTTACTAAAGGTGATTAGTGTTTATACATCAATCATATATGCAGATTTAATATGCGGAATATGTGTGATATTCTATATATTAAATACTTCAGCTTGATGCAACGTAATCTGTACCAAACTTACGTTAATCCAACAACGTGTTGAAAACGGAGATATGATTTTTCCGTTTTCGTTAATTTATGCTGCTCTTTTTCAAACTGAAGTTGCCTCTCCCTCACGCGGCCAATCCGCTGAAACATCTTATAGAAGATAGCTCCAGCAATCAAACTATACTCAATTCCACAGGGTATCAGATAGTGCACAAATAATACCGCTGGTGAACGACAATGTTCTAAAATAAAATGCAAAAACTACATTGCCTGTAAAATAATTTAGGTAGGACCTAGTGGGTAAGTGAACAAATGTGTTGAGTTTTATCGAAATACTTGGATAATATAATGGGATAACGAATTTTGTAAATATGGAAGATAAGATTTCTTGCTTTTCTATTTATTTTCAACTTTATTCTGCAGTTTTATTGGAAAAATTAGAACGTATTCAGCTCTACGATCTCTGCTATGTGAATATCATGTAAATAGCTTTGCAGCTTTTCAGCTTGTGAAAGAAGAAATGAATTGGAGTAACGAGAACGACCATCATAGTCAAACAATCGGTCAATAAGCACTGGAGATTGTGGATTAAAATTTGATTTTACATCCAGGAGGCGAATTAAGAAATTTGAATTTTAGAACTTGAATTGCCTTTTCAGTGAATATTCTACAATCTAAATTCAAGAATCAAACAAAATGACGCTTTTGTCGCCTTTTTCAATCTCCTTTCATTATCTCTTATTGAACCTTACTTTTCTGATTTCAGCTGCCTCACCACAATCGAAAATTGTAAATTCCTATCCCGCACTGCCGTGGATTATGGTAATAATAAGGATAAACACTATCGCCATTAGAATTTACATTAAACGAAATTTAATGACCTCTGTTATGTTAACAACACCTTGTCAGTCTCACTCACTGGCTTTACAAAAATACAACAAATCAATGCAGAATGACCCAGAACTAAATTAAATCAATTGGTACAAGAATTCTGATGAGCATAAACCATCTCAGACACCACGAGTCAAATCAAGGAAAGTCTGTTTAAAAAATGTGGACATTACAAAGAAAATTACATTAGAAAGTGAACAACTCAATGCTAAAATTCAGATAAAGTAAGGCTTGATATATTTATTATCTATGCACATACGATCCCCTTTCATTTAATGATACACTACTTTATCACTTCATACATTCAATGCATAGAGGGCAATTTCAACGAGCTTGGAAGCTTTTAACTACATTTATGGAAATTGAAAACTTAAGCTTTGTTATTTTCACATGATAGTGGTGACTAATGTTTGTTCTATGCTGACAAACATCTAGTATGATCTGTCGATTCATATTTATGGGTACCATGTTTCCACAAGCTGCTTCCAAAGTATAGTTTTCTGGATAAAATTAAAACTGCTCTAGATTTCTCTGAATATAACCATGCCGCCCTGTTTTTCTTCCAAATACTGACATGACGCCGATATGCAAAATTCAATGCCACAGAGTTCGTGTCTTGTCTCGGGTGATGATCAATTTTTCCCAGCTGGTCTTTGAGCCACTCATCACCTTTATCAATTTGTAGGTGCATGCAGCTCGTGGTGGCTTGCCAGTTAGTCAGTACAAAGGTCTCCAAGGTCAGTCCCTCAAACATCAATCAAATAAGGACTATTTTAATAATATTAAAGTTTTTATTGAATTAGTAAAACTTATTCTTTTGCCCTGTATGACTGAGATAAATTGTAACCTAGTGACAACTAATCGTCACACAATAGATGAATATATGCCTCCTAACATTATGACGCTTTAACATTATGAGTCAATGACACTGGCGAGTTTGTCTAAGTTCGGTCTCTCTGACTTTCGCCAACCAGTATTTGGATATATGGACACATTCTGATATAGTTTTCCATTTTATAACTCGTCTAAAGGCCTTGATTAATTAAAAAAGTGCCTGTTGAAAACGATTATTAGGTGATCATGGAGATACTTCACATTCCAACTTGTGCAACGTTAAAATCATCTTATTTAGAAGTGGCTAAGAGTTCTCAGCTATTAGAATAGACACAATAATTCCGATGGAGGGACCGACGGTTCAGTTTAACCAACTGGTCTGGGCTCCATTACCAACCTACGGAATAAACTCCAAAAATAAACTTCGGTACATTAAAGCATGGCGTAGAAAAGCATGTCATGAGCATTTTCTTGTTAAAAATTTATTAGTTCGGTCGTACCATCATCTCTTTCTGAACATTATTTCTGCTCCTGGTGTGCGTTTTCCTTCCTAATTTTAAACATTTTAAAAGCTTTCTGAATTGCCATGGGTTATGGTAATATCTATAACATTGTCTTGAATTTTTTATAAATTTGGTGGCTGTTGATTATGTGGAGTTAGATGATACTTTTTAAATTGTAATTAAATCTTGTGTAGTTTGCATCACCCGATTAATGAAACTGTACATTTCGTCGTAATAAAAATGTTAAGCTACTTAAACAATTAAAGTAGCAAGTAGAGGTTGTTGTTAATTTTATTTTACTTTGTTGTAAAATCGCAAGATTAATAATCAATGTTTACCTGGATGAGACAATCCAAATATGCCTACAATTTTAATTTTTTTTATAAATTCAAATCATGTTTAAATCAAAGGCCTAATCGTAGATTAGTGACCCTATTCTATTTATAACTCTTAATTCATGAAATCGGAATGCATATATGCATTCTAAATTTAAATGCCCCTAATTGGTATCTATCTGTAACGGAAAGGCGTATGTACATATATATTGATAATAATCCAGTTTAGGTTAATAAATAACGAAATACTCCACTGTCTCTTTTGCAGTAATTCCTTTAATTGCGGAGATACACAGTTGTGCCAAAAGCTGAGCCAGCATGACCCAACGAGTTTGATACAAACCGGAGATGCTCTGTTTTGCTAATTGCGCCAAACTGTTTAACAAGAGTAATCATAATAAAATAGATTTATAGCCTATGATATTGAACCTTGAAATAAGCTTTTGTCATTATGTCGAAATAGTTCAAATAAATAAAATATTTAACTATCTTGTGCATTAAAATATGCTTCTCTTACTTGTAGTGTGGTTATCGAGTATCGCGTGACTATTGTGGCCTCCAGTTGTGGAAGTAACATTTAGAAGTATTTTATATTCCAGTTCCTCTTCTGAAGTTATTACCTCCTCGACAACAGTGCTCAACCACTGACCCAAGTTGGATACTGCCATATGACACATTATAAATCGAATGGAGAATTTTTGCACGTTGAACGTGATCTGAATAAATGACAATGATGAACAGGGCCCGAGAAAACTGTGGCGCAAAATTAAGTTGTATGTACTTACCCGATGATATTTAAAGAGGAAATATGTTTGCATAAAGATGTAGATGGCGTGAATAGAATTCATTGGAATCCAAAGGAAACTATGACAATTGATATCGCTGTTAATTGCTCGAAACTGGTCGGCGATACGAAAAACGTCCATTATCATTACTCCAAAACCAAATACTGAAAAGGAAAAACGAAAAATAAAATAAAATCGAGTGTATAAGTCTTAATATATATTCCACTATCTGTATACATTTAAGCTTATTAAATGTTGAAATGAGCTTAAATATGACTTAGTGACCCAAATAAAGATGATTGAATGAAATTCAATGGCGTATATTTTTTGAGTAACTTATGAAACTTAGAAAAAATTCCCAAGTTCTTATAGGGATGTGTTTAACATATTTGACTTGGATAGTGGGAAGTCATCCTTTGGCCAATCCTATGAGAAATTCACATTTTGTCACTCGTCTTGTTGATCAGAATTAACCACTACGGTTGGCTACTCATATTGCTGTGTGTGCGCAGACTTGTGTCTATGTCGTGATCTTTAACATATTTAGGAACAATCTACGATTTGAAAATAATGGCCAATGAAGTATGATATTCAGTTATATCCCATTTTTTAGGTATTTTCTATGATGATGGACAAAATTTGATATTTTGAATTCCGTGAGCGGAACTCACAAAACGTATTACTGAAGTACACCCTTCGGGTACTGGATTTTTTTGGTTAATGTTCTTCTCCACTCATACCTGTAAAAAAGAAGTCTCTTCAGTGCTTGATAGACAGTTAATCAATCTCTTGTATGAACAGTGTGATTTCATAACAATAAMAAGCGAAGAATCCACCGTTGAGTTACACGGCTTCTGCTGTCTTCCTACTGGAGCTGAGCAACTGCAGTCATAGTAATATCTTAGTGAGCACCTCGAGATATTTTAGTGACAGCCACAATTTTACCAGTGGCTACATATCTTAATACTAACTTAGTTTAAAAATTGGAAAGGAAACTATTTATTAATATCGTGGATTTAATTATTTTTGGTTAATCAGCTAGCATGATCCAACATTGCATCGTAATTCTTTATTTCAGTCGTCTCTATAGTTTTATTGGGGACTACGTACAAAGGTCCAAAAGACTCCAGATGAACATTTAAGTATGCTGTGTTAATTACCACCGTTGAGATAAAAAAATGGGACACACTTGATGAAAAGGGGAGGTCACTCATACTGAGTTGTCCCAAAGGGAGTTTATCAAGGACTCAAATATTGTGAGTTTGGATACCAGAGTATGTGAACGTTAATTGAGATATGATGATCGATCGATTCTTTAATATTGGACCTATGTCAACGGACGTTTGTCATGATAGATAGTAATTACCAAGCTGAAAATATCTTAGTCCAAGTCGATCATAGTCTTAGCTTTGACAAGTGATCACTTTGGATTATCGAGGATATACATAGAGCACTGGTTCATCCTTATTTATGTTGCAAAAAGTGCTAATTAACCAAGGATTGAGAATAATAGTCTGCAATTCCTGAGGATAACACAACGCTTATTTCCACATTTTGAGCTAACCAAATAACTATATGAATAAAATAATAAATTGCAGTTTGCTATATTACAAATAAGAAATAAAAAATATTTAAATAAAGTAATTTAAATTGAAATTGACTGAGCTCTTCTTTGGGAAAAAATACTGTCACCATCAAAGATATAAATATCTACTTATAACAGCTAAACGCTCAGCAGAAATGGTGTCACTGTCCAATTCTTAAGCCCGCATAATCTCATATTTCGGACGAAATGGAATGAAATTATAAAATGCATAATGGCGACAAGGGTAGCGAATGTTATGTAGTGAAAACGATACATCAACTGAAATGAACTTCTTCAGCTTCCCGAAGCGCTATTTAAAATCTAATTTAACTTTCCATGTCGCATTCCTTTCCCTCTCCTCCTGCGTAAATTTAATGTGAAAAGTCCAAACGACATTGTTAATATGAACATTCACATATTCTTTTTTGACCAAATGAACTTTTAATTAAACTAAAGTCATTAATAAACTTACGTACAGTACCCAACCGCAAGTAGAGATTAATTCCTTCGGGATCACATGTAAATGGAGGCTTCAAATTATCTATTACTCCATCTGTATCTCCAAACATTCGACCAATGTAAGTTGAATGCTGATGGAGATCAGGAGCCCTGAAGGTCACATTTCTGTTTTTAAGTACATTTTCTTGGCTATCTTCGCTTAAATGACTCTCCTAAATGAGATAGAAAATATTCTTAGCCGATTAAATTAAAAATGTGTTAAAGATACGATTTAGACTGGGACTGTATAGCTTTTTATATTGTATTTACTGAGGAAAGGAAGCTGGTTTTGAAATGGGGAGATTTAGGTTCAGAAACAAATCATTTGTACGTAACGAGACATCGCGCTTTGATCTTAAAACCTCCATGGCTTGCCCAGTTGAAGTATTCCATTAGTTAACGCTCAGTTTTGAAGGAGCTTGGAGGGAGTTGCACCATGTAGTTTTTTAAAAGGGCGAAGAATTTTATTCACCTACATTTTCGTGTTTCTGCGTGTCACAACTAGTTTGTATTCGTCTGACAGGTGAAGAAGACATACATCCATACTGGGTGCTGACGTCGCTCCCATCTTTGGAGTCACATTTAATTGATGTGCAGCTAGTACGTTTTATATTCTATTTGCAAAGTTATTAACTCATTAGAATTCATTAAAAGTGAACTCAAATAATTCCAAACGAAATAAATTGGAAAGTGAGGGAAATAGAAATACGTGAATCATCGTTAATTGAGTAACTCACCGACGAGCATATGAGAATGGGAGAAACGACCGATTCTGACGATTGACCAGGAACTGATTTTTTTGGCGAGATTTGCATTGAACTAACCTGATCGGAGTCATTGTTTTTGGTATCGTGATGAATTAAGGGATACTGGTTTTCATTTGACTCTGTTTAATGATAAGAAAAGATAGTTTAAGACAGCACGCATAAATATGGATGAGTTCAATCATTCAGTAACAGTTCAATAATTGACCTATAAAATGTCCCAGATAACTTATTTCGAAAGTTCTTTCGAGTCATTAGACACCAATGAGAACTAAAACGAAAGCTTATACCCTGCCACGACCATGTAAACTGATCAAGACGTTAAGAAAGTCTTTAGTTTGATTAAACTATCATGGCTAAAACCGCCAACAATATCTCTATAAGCGTTTATCTCCTCATTAAAGGAACTAGATCAATGACAATAAAGTTCAAAGCTGCAAATTGCTTATGGCAAAACTCGATAATTTTACGATACGGATGGGATTAGTGCTCTTCAGAGGAAACTATTTGCAAAATCTTATAGTATCCATTTTCAGTTACTTTAAGTCTAATAAAACACAAGGATGATTGAAACGCCACACATCAGTATGTCACCCTCAACGTTGATGTTAGATTCAATTCTTGTTGGAATTCTCTTCAAAGATTCTTACAAAAAGCAACAACATATATTCTCCTAAATTGAATAATAAAGAAAAAAGAACTCAAATCACACGGAACGAATTTCCCTATCCCTTACCACTCTTATCTCTCTGTTGCTATGCTTCGACTTATGCAAATAGCATAGTGATCCTATACCTTAATTATAAAGCAAATTATTTGGAAATCTAATTTAGTAGCTAGATTACTAAAGAAACATCGAAATCACTCACCATTACTTGGAGCGAATGGAGAACTTGGACTAGTTTCTGTACTTTTATCAGGAGTCTCTATGTTATCGCCTCGTAAACTAGGAATACTCTCTTCACTTTCATCATCGTCATCACCATCATCATCATCATCATCATCATCATCATCATTTTCATCCTCTTCTCTTACGCTATCAGTATTATTTCTTCCCTCCAATACTTTCTTCCAAAAAGACGTTCTTTTCTCCATCTTCCTTCGATAATAGAACATGAGAGTCTGCAAATAAACTATAGCTGCGATTGAGCTTAAAAACTGCACGATTTGAAAGACCTATAAAATGGACAAAAATAAAATGAATCATCTAAGAGCATAAGGAGCAAACGAGATCTCTACACGTTAATATCATCTAGTTCTTTGGGGTGGGAATTAACGAAATCATATCCTATTAGACTGTAAGCTAACCGCTTCACAACTGAAAATATCTCTGAAACTTACTTACCTTAAGTGCAAGAGAAGGCTTCAAATGGAAAAATATCAGTTATACTTTGTCAAAAGGAATTATTGTTATCAAAACCCTTAGGCAACCCATTTTACTAAATAAATTGAATAAAACCGCTTCAAGATGATTTAGAACGTTTAATCCTTAGGAAGAGCGAATGAGCAAATTTTTTTCAAAACTCAACGGCATCAGTGAATGACATAATTTCCGAGCCCATTAAAGGATACTGCGTTCTGGCATTAGCCGTGTGCAAACGAGAATTACTCTAGAGCCTATATGAAGATATTTTTATTAAAAGATTTAAAGTAACACTGATCCCAATACAGCTACTTTAGTATTTAACTAAGATATCCCTTAAAAAATGAATGACCTTGAAGGCTGACTGGAGCAACAATCTTCAAAAATCAAGTAAACGAGAGTTGAGATGAACACTGAAAAATAGCAAGGAGAGAGGAAAAGGAGATTGAAGTAAGAAGTAAAGCTGGTATTGTGTGTACAGACTAACTAAAGTAAATTTAGAGAGGCTGGCTGATTTTGCGGTCTTTGTTTAATGACAATTAGGTATGAGTCAGCAATTGCGGAATATATAGCGAGACCATGGAAACCCATGAGTCAAGTTTACGTGAATAAGCTTTAAAACCGTGACCTCTGATTTGGCAGACATACACCCTTGATTCCAACGCCATGATTGAATGCAACTTAACATCAATAAGGCTGCATAATTACTTATTATCTTGTATATTTTTCTCAATGTATCAATATTTTGCATAATACTCATTGAAAACCTTCGATTGGCAATTTTTTCATTCAAAGCTACCAATATTCTTACCCCATCAATTATTAGTTTGTCTTTACTTGAAGAGGTTTCACTATCCGTAAGAGAGGAAAATCCTATTATCATCTCTGATCGCCCTCGTTGCGGTTATGAAATCATGATAAATGCTCTTAATTTCTCTGTTCAACTCATTTGACGTAATGGCTTCGATTTCTGGATAAACAGATTAACGAGTGAAAAGTAGCTCTTGAATACAGACACTGATTTGTTACATTGGACAACGTTGGAATATTAATGGAGTTGATGGAAAATGGGATGCATCAAACTGTAATAAACCGTCCGTTCGCACTGCACTTGCATAAAGGGGATAGCTTAAGATGTGAAGACTGAAATATTTAAGAAAATACGCAATCTTGTACACCACCAGCGTTGTGGTTAATACTCGCATCTACCAATTCAGAGAGCATAGGTTGATGCCCTTGGTTGTACATCCATTGACGAGGATGACATATCATAAGATTTAATTCTGATTATCGAAGGGGCGGATAACTACGAGTTGCTCATTAGGGTGGCTCAAGGGTACCTTCCCTCTACACCAGTTGAACGGATTTAATCCTTTCTTTAATCGATTTGGAAAGTTACTCAGCTCTAATTCCCATTCATTGCCCTGCTGTGGTTACTTTGAAAGAAATCTCAACTAGCATTAGAAGTATAACGAATAATATATTAAGGAGGGAATGAAAAACGCTCAAATAAATTTAAAATTGACTGGAATTGATGATATAGCCTCAATTTCCTCAGTTTAGTGATGCCTTGGTGTATCGATTATCTTTCTGTGCATGCAGTCGTGAGTACGTACCCGTTTTCTCTTTGTTAGCTTCCTATTATGTGATCTACATGCACACTGATGACTCACACGTCCAAACAACTCTATACTTAATTAAGCATCCAAAACTGTGCGGTTTTTAGTGAATAAAATGATTAATTTAAAATTTCGAGTAAAATATAAATTATGTCTACTTCAAAATAGAGTTGGTGCTCGATAAACTTTAAAGGACCAAAAGCGTCGATAATGGGAAGAGCAAAGGAAGCAACACCTTCCACAATTGCAAAGAGTAGCAAGAGCGAGGATTTTACTGAACTCCTAAATATGAAAAATAGATATAAATTTAAGGCTATATATCATTTTACTATTAAAGATAGAGATTTAATTGCAGAACTTACTCCTTGTCCTTGATCTCGTATTCCGTAAAGGCTACGCTGGGCCGTCTGTAAAAAAATTTACAAAAAATTTTGATTTAATATATAACAAGCGGCAATAATTTCGGTCTGAAAATGTCAAGTAATACGATAAGTCGAAATTGCCCACTTTAGTTTCCTTATTTTTCAATCACTCCTTCAGTTGACTAGTATGAGAGTCAATATGCATGTCTACAAGATCGTTTCTCATAGGTGCACATCCAGTGGTAAATGGAGGTCATCCAACTGCACATGCTACTGCATATCGACAAGAGAGATGATACAATGCGGATTTATCATCAGATAATTCTTTTCAAGTTGAGTCTTAATAACAATTTCTCTTAATGGGTTTGGAACGATAAGGACTAATAAAAAGCGATTTAGTGGGTATTTTTGTGGTTTTTTTTTTAACTATTGCTGTAATAAAAAATAGAAATAGAAAGGAGTAAAGAATAACTGTATACCAATTTCCCCAAAATCATCTTTCGTTTATATGCTTTATCAAAATACTTTGCAGTGATGTCTATATAATTCTATGTCTCAGAACCTCCAACTGTCTTTTCTGTCACGTTTACCGGCTCTCTTTTTATTTTCTATCTGCCTCATTTCATTTAGAAGAATACCGTACTTATACCTTGGATAATGAGACAATCTGCTTAAGTTACCTCCATAAATAATCCCTGTATTTTAAAACATACTGGGAAGCGTGTCTTCCCTCTTCTCTGCACTCCTCTGTCATCTCCCTCTTACGCTCTTGGGTTTAAACTCCTATTGTGCAGTAGACTTTAGACAAAATTCAACGCTTGGTATTCTGACTTTTTTGGTAACTGTGATTTTCTACCGTTAGCAACTGATCTTAAGCCTTACTGTAATTTCCTTTTAATCTGTGACCTTGGTTCTTGTTAATGCAACAAGAGACATAATTGATATTTAATGATACTTAGATAATAGAATGATATTTAGAGAGCACAATGAATCGCCCACTCAGTAGTTAAAAAGGGTAAAAATTACGCAGTGAGAGGAACGGATCACATATCTTAGAAGGAAAAAAAGATTTGAAAAGACAACCACGAACTTATTATTAAGCATTCGGACATTATACAGTAAATTATGTCCCTTGTGAAAGCTTTGGCAATTAAGCACAACCAGAATTCAAAGAAAACTCTTGACGATCTGGTTTTATTAACTTCTCCTTGAACCTCTCCCTTCTGCATAAATAATTAAACTCGTCTCATGTTCCCCCTACTCAGACGCTTCCCATGATTAAATCCTCTGAAAAAGATTTTTAAACTATCATGACAATATTCACAGTACTAAGCCAATCAGTACATTTCTATAAAATTTTTGTGATTGAAATACGGTTGTTTTAATTTAAAATCCCTGGAAAGTTCATATGATTTAAATGATAAATGGATTATTCTTATATCATATAAAGTGGGAGAATTGGAACTAAAAGGCAAAACATCAAAAAATATTGCATCATGAGATGTTAACTATAACTAGATAGAAAGTCTACACAAAGCCATGATCAGGGCAAATCAATCAAGATCCCAAATAATTTTTTGGTTTGACAGAAGTGTTGTTGTTAAAATAGCCAATGGTGTCGAATCACTGTCCCATAAACATAAGTCTCCGCCTTAGAATAATTCGAGCAAAGGCAATGAAACTCGGAATGGAAAAAGTTTTCCGAATGTTCAATGAAAAGAAAATAATTTTTAAGCATTATTGAGATGACAATTGTTCAACCAGAACTTCAAGTGCTTAATTTTCTGTTTCTTCAAGTTTTGTAAAAAAGGTTGGTTAAAACGGTATATCCGCAATTTGACATTAAGTTCAAGGTGAGACACCTCAAAGGAGGTTTTGCGGACGAAATAAAGTCTGGGTATCAAATATGTTTCTGGGCTTATCAGTGAAAGGGAAACTATAAAATATAATGGATTAAATCTTCTTACTCTTTCCTTTAAAACATACCCACATAACTTACCTGAATATAATATGCATACTAGCTTTACAAATCAATTAACTCTGGATTCATCAGCTTATTCTCTTTTACTTACTAGTTATATTTCACTGCTTTATCTTCAGAATTCAGGTTTGACCTTTTTTGACCTTTGATTAAATGAAACAGCTGAAAAACGTACTCCCTCTAATGTCCTAGATTACTTGGTATTTATTAACTAAGACCTAATTAACTTAACACATCTCAGTAAAGTCTACTAAAAATATTCATTTGTCATCTTAAATAATAAAGGCTAAGCGAGGAAATGAGGGTTTAAATACATTTTTCCATTTAAGAAAATTAATTTGCATCATTGTAGTGAAAAAGGGCTACGTGGTTGGGAGTGTAAACATCGTTTTGACTTCATTTAAGGGTGTCATCTCCATGTACATTAGAAGGTCCACGAAGTTGTAGTGAATGTCAAGAAGGCAAAGGAAATGTAAATATTAGAGAAGAATTAAAGAACCTGAGAGAAGGGAGTGAGGAACCAAGGAGTTAACATTATGAAATTATTATTTTAAAATGACAATTGATCTTTCTAAGTTAGTAAAAATTTGAATTTTCGATGATACAGATGCTATGTTTCTTTTGACAAGGTTTACCTGACTGTTTTAATTATTTCGCATTTTATTTACAAGTATAAAATTACTATTTTGTCTCAGTTTACTTGCAATATTTTTTGCATAATAATAAAACATTAACACAACCTTAAAGTAAATTGGCAGCTAAGAGATATTGCCAAACAGAATTAAAATCAAATCAAACTGTTGAATGAATTCTCCGAAAAATAGTCCACTTAAGGCGCAGAAATAGAATATGTGTTTTGAATACAAAAGAATCCCAAAGAGATTTGGGCTAATGGGTGACCATCAACATAATTATGACGTTGCAGTATAAGCATACTTCACTCTGCAAACACAACCATGACATAGGTGTCAGGCACATAACGAGTGATCAGACAAGTCTGATAGATGTTATAGAGAGCAAACAATAATGTGTTTAAGTGGCTAAATAAACGCTGACTAACGATGAAGCCTGCTAAATAACCACACATAGTTCTTGGAATGCATAACATGACACTTTAATTAGCCTTTAATTCAAAACCACCATCTTAGTTGGAATTAAATTAAATTACGTGTTAAAGATCAAACGAAGTACATCTTCTGAGTAAATTGTTTTCACCTTCTGCAGGTTACACTCTATGAAATTCATTTTGAGATCTAAATAGTTTTGAAATTCTTCAGCTGATCTGATTTGTAAAGATTGCCAACTGTTTTTAATATCATCTAAGCGCACTTCGATTGTCAGAAGGAAAAGCCTGGCAAACCATTCCATTCCATGAACTGTTGTAAATCCAAATGACCGAATTCACAGCCCAAAGAAAAGACAAGTCAGATATGTATTAACAAAAGTCACGTTTAATGGTTCCAGAAGGAAACAGTTAAATAATATTATATATATACATATATAATTTCCATAGAAAATACAACAAACATAAAAAATAGATTTGTTGTTTACCCTAAGGAAAATATTTTACAGATAACATTACTACAATATTTCCTTCTTGACATGAACTGATCAATCAGACATAGAATATCAAATTTGTATTAGAAATGTGGAATATGAACTCTGACGTTCTAGCCAGAAATTTGGATATTAAGTCTTGTAATCCTGAATTTGGAACACTGAGTTTTGCTGCACAGAAACGGAAAACACGAGGAATCTAGAAATTACAAGAAGTGCAACTTTTTTACATCTCTGGATTTGTTCTGCTATTTTAAATTTCTTCCTTTTACTCTCTGCATAACAACTTCTTTTTCGTACTCAGGTGTTTTCCTTTGATTGTATCACGAATTTCAACTGCTTTTCCATGAAAATTTTTAATGCATAATGGAATATTTTTGCCTAATTTGGACAGTTGGAAAAACCATTTACCTTCAAAACTACCAACCAAATCATTGTAATTCTATCTTATACCATTTTGAAATCCTCTAAACAAGTACAATTTTTTATAAAAGGAATTTTTAAAATTAAAAGAGGTATTAATGTATTAATTAGAACTTGTATTAGATCTTATACGAAATTTCATATCATCAGCAATTTTAGTGAATTTATTTGCTGACCAAATTTGTGAGAGAGGAGAGGAAAGTAATCATGATGCAGAAAATGTCGAATCTATTCTCTGTTCACTTAATGGATTTCGAATGTTACATTCGAGGTGTTTAACACGGCACTTTGTCATTTGGATCTACTTTTTTGATCTTTCGAAAAAATTAATAAAGTCAACTGGTCCAAGAAGAGGAAAACTTTCCCTTCATTTCAGTTTACTTTGACCTTGTGAAGCTTCCTATTTGCCCTTATTTCTCTCTAATTTCAACTATTCCGTATGCAATTCAATGAATCGCTATCTCCAAAAGATACTCACAAGCCCATAAAAGTATTGTAATTTAGCAATTATTTATCGTCCATTTTAGAAATACGTCAAGATTGAAATCGTGTGAGATTTGTAGCGGGGTTACTAAGGGTCATTGTGTGTCAAATGACGAATCTACTGTCAGTATTTCTCCTTACCCTATCCATTATTGACTATTCTTTCCTTTTGGATTATGCTGGTGAATATTTCTTATATGCACCTGTCTCTTACTTGATAGTGGAGCCACAAATGTTTGTTATAAATGGGCTTCTTTCAAAAAAGGAGCCCATTTTTCCGTGAATCACCAACTCCTCGGAGTGTAAGAATGTCCATATTCAAGGTGAATATATTGCAAATCAGTTAGAATAATTTTACGGAGAGAAAATTTATGATGAATAAAGTAAAGTATTAATGATTGGAGTAGGTGAAATACATATTTGAATGAAGGTGATAATTCTGAGTGGCATAGCATAAATTAAACAATTTTAAGATTATTGAATCGCACTTCAATTCTGTGGGATAGATATTTATGTGTGTGCTTTCTCCAATTTTGAATGAATCAGTACCGTTTTAGGAAAACTCAAAAGTCTGGCAACAGTAGTTTGTGTCAAAGACTTCCAGTTCTAAGCTAAGCTGCAGCAGATCTAGAAAGTATTATACATTCCAAACAATGCGGCTCGCATAGAAAAAGGAGTTTTTATAAACGAAGCTTTAAATAAACTCATCTCATTTAGTAACTGAAAATTTTAAACTTAACTTACCTCTTTCTCAGACAAATTTTAAATTTAAAGCAATACAATTACTAGACAAGATAACAACGAAATGTGAAAAATAGCTCATTATGCATTTATCAAATGGACTTAATAAATTAAGTGAACGGATTCTTCTGTTAAAAATAATAAACTTTGCAATGAACTTAAAAACCATTATTAATTTTAAAAGTGCCAGTATTTATCACAGAAGGAAATATTTTGGGCAGTAGCACTTTAGAATAGTTATTTATTTATTTAATTGGAAATTATTTCTATTGGATTATTATCTTTTTACTTTGTGAATTTACATGTTATCGCATAAGTTTAAAATTACTCTCGTACAATGAAATGGTTAGTGGAAATATCGATAATTTTCCGGTGTTCATTTTAGAACACAATTAATGTAACCATATTTTAGCAATTATTTTTAACGTGAGAAAATTTTAAAATAGACCTCAGATTATTTAGATTTAGCATCATGCTTAAATGGGGCTTTTATATTAAAATTGGATTAGAAGACTTTGCATAAAAAGCGGATTTTAAAGTATTTGATCCAATTATTTAATCTTAAAAATCTCAAACCACAACTTTTTAAGGCATCACTGAGTCAGATGGCAATTTGTAAACTCTTAAACGCATTGTGATCCATTTCCAGAATCACCAAACACTTGAATTGAGTTCTATCAAAATGCACAAGAGGTTTTATTTTGTGAACGCACAAATAAGGTGAGATAGTGTTTTCTTATAACTTTATTAGCCTCCCAAATAACTGGAAATTTTCCGAATTCAATAATGACACAGGATTAAGCAGACTTTTGACAGTTACTCAAAATCGTACCAGACAATTTGGCGCATTTTAACGAATATGCAAATTTTATGAATACATAACGATAAACTGTCAGTTTAATCTTTAAAAAATAAAAATTATCCATTTTGTCCAACACATACCATACTCTTCATATACTTTCCGATAGTTAAAAAATTGCCCAAACAAATGCGATGTAAATTCTCAAATCAACCAATAAGTATCTTATTAACTATCACCGACACTTTTTAGTTAAATTATAAACAAATTAAAAATCTAATCAACTTTACCATTCTGGAATTTAAGTCAAAGAAGATTGGTTAGAAATCTACTTTTATCGGACTACCAGTTAGGCCTTTCTTTTAACCAAAATCTAACCAAAGTGGCTGTTCTCTTTTGGTGTAAAATAAATGCTGTTTTTATTAAAGAAGTAGACTAAGTAAATTCTTATGAGAAAGTAACAGACTTTACACATTTTATCTCGTCAATTTATCGTTCTATAGCCCTGAAAATGATAGAGGTGTGACAACCGAATCTTTGGACGTACAGTCTTGCATATTCACTTACAACATGGAGTTGTGTAGATAAAATTATTTACCTATACATATTCTAGACTTCTCACGGGAATACTGTTATGAAAGCAGATGCTTAAAGGAAGATAGATGAAAATCCTTTGTTCAAAGAAGGTTCCTCTTCGTCGCCTCTTTATGGGAACGACTGACTTTTTGATTATCCAGAAATAGGACAGAGAGGAAAATTCATTTTCAGGAGGAGCACATATTAGTTAAGACCGAAAAATCGCATTCCCGAGTAACAAATTTCTTTCACAGGACTTTCATAAACTCTACTCAAAATATGGAAACAATTCTAGTGTGCCAATGGGAAAAGGCATAAGCAAAAACCTGCTTTGTTTAATAGTTCTATAACCTTTATAAAATGGTACCTATTGCCGTTAAGTATTTCAAGCCAAGAAGTTTTGACTTTGCAAAACTAATAGCAAATTCTAAAGTTTTCAATTTAGTTATTTTGGTAAAATTCTGCAATTTTGTCAAAACGTAAATTCAAATTAATTCTCACGAATTTTAACCATCAATTTTACAAATTTACGTTTTCTCTATGGCATTGAATGACAATGATTTAATTAAATTGATGCCTCATTCTGCGATACAGAATGGCAAGAGGAGATTAATCATCCTATTTTATTATCAAACATCAAAATTTATTTCGCAATACCTGCGATGTTGAGCAAACTTACTTTTCCCAAAAATGGGATAAAATAAAAATATATTATACTACCTTATGCAGTATGAATTGCTAGTTAAAAATACATTTGCTCATCAGACTGTAAGAAGACATGACTGATTCGAGACATTGGGGGTTGATTATGAAGTGTGAACTACTTGTGCAGAAGTGAAAAACACAAAGTATCAAAATTTCAAGAATCTTGTTGACCTGACTTTTTATGTCAACATTTAGTCAACCTCTTCCTTCCTGTTTCATTTTTTACTGGTCTTTTATCTTGTTCAATCCGCGTTCAAATGTTTTCCCGTGCTTACGTCTGATCGGTAATAATAGGGGAATATACCTTCTACAAACCAACATAATGATCCGAAATCAGAGCAAATATCTTTTGGGAATTATTCACATGCATAACTTCGGTTTTTAGAACAAAAAAATTTATTAATTTGTATTTCGTCTTTCACACTTTAATGAAATTACGAAATTAAATAAAAGTGTATGAATTTAATCGACCATAATTGACGAAAGGGGAAAGTCCCAATTGAAATGTTAATGAAAATAGGAATGGAAAACGTACCTCATCATATGAGAATTGTGTTTTTTGGTGTGCGAAAATTCGTGCTTGGCAAGATTGCGGACAAATTTTGAAGTACGACGAATAGTATCAAATTCCAAGTGAGATTTTATCCTCTGACGAATAGATTCTCCATTCCCACAACTTTGAAAGGTCATATTTCTGAAAAATATCTGAAAAGAGGTCTAAAATGCGTGAGCTAAGAGTGTAGATTGGTGATAGTATCAATTTTATAGATTTCGTCTTAAGGTATCCTGATTGGTTAATGACATCACTCATTGGAACCCATGAGAAAATTGCTTCTTTCAACTATTTACCATTAGATTTTGATTTCAGTTTTGCACTAATTTCAGCACTGAAATTTGGGGATGTTTGTGAGGTTGGCAAACATTTAAAAGGATAATATCTGTGAAGAGGAATCTAAATTAATTCAAGTATGTTTGATGTCTTCAATTTAACTATATTCAGGTATTTTCAATTTGTTCCACTTCTTTTTTCGGATACCAAGGATTTAGCGCTTATTTCAGGTTTTCACATTTTCTTTAATAAATGCGTAATCTTGATATCTGTTATTCTGTTTACATGTAGATGTAATAAATAAATAATGTGTAAAGTGATTTTGCTCCTTTTTAATTTTACTATATTTTGTGATTTATTAACTATGTGGGATCATACAAAGTATCTTTATCCTCGCCTTTATTTGAAAATAAATTTACTTTAGGTGAAAAATATATGCGCTTAAAGCCAGCGTTAAATTTTTTTTATCAAATCAGTTCCAATTTCTTTGGTAATTTCAATTTTAAACTATGCGAAAAATGGTGAATCCGGGTATATTCTCACAAAATTTTCTTAGTATCATAAAGCACGCATTTAATTAAACATCACACGAACGAAACATATGTGTAATGGATAACATAATATGAACATATCATATTTTGACCATTCTTTAATACAAACGCCGCAGTGATTTGTTCATTCAGAGTTCCGGGGGTTGCATTGGCACGTTGTTTACTATCCGCCTGGATCTGAAATTAATAAAAGGTTAAAGCGGTTGGAAAATTGATGCTTGAAAGGAGTTGGTTTCGTACAAATAGCCACTAGAGCAGATAGTTAACAACAGCAGTCGATAATTCTAAAAGAAGAAGTTGTGCAAACCAAAGTTTTATTTGGCAAACCATGATAAGGATTTGAAGGAGTAAGATAGTGGGCGATGGAAGGAAGAAGAAGAAGCATAGAAATGGGCAACTGTTATTAATTGTGTCGTGGTTGCATAAAAGGGGTTTTATGGAGTTTCAAGGAAAGGGGTGTAAGTATAATATATAGATGGAAATAGTTTCGACATAGCTGTCGAAAATTGAGTTTGAGGATTGGGCAACGCGCCTTCGAGGTTCATTTAACTAGCTTGTCCCGCTTATTAAAATAAAAACTTGAGGACACACTAGGGTTTTATGCGGGAACTTGAGGTCACCGCATGGTTAAGGTCCACTGTAAGGTATATTAGGTCTCAGAAATTGGTAATGACTTTGTTAAAACAGGTACCAGTTCATCCCTCGGTACATGAATATCGAGATAATTAATTCTTCTCTTTCTTAGCCTGAAGAACATATGCCGCTGCTTTTGTAAACCATTATTGAAGAGACTTATTGCTCTTAAGAAACAATGATCCTGTCGATCATGCGAAAACATTATTTTCTTCTCGGCAAACATTCTCATACTGTTTGCAGCTCGATCTCCCTTAAAATGGGGATTTTCCCTATTACAGACTGGAATTGACGTTGTTAGCTATTTTAGCCAACGCAGCCTGGTTAAACCCACAACTTCCTTGGTACCCTGATCGATTGGCTATAGCCATCACTTTATACAATTTACGAAGAACAATGCCATATGGAACTCGATTGATTGAGATGAAAGTCAGTGAGTGCATGGAAAGGGCAGAATGCACACAAATCCTGTGATACTAACAATCCGATTGGTTAAGGTAACTTTTTTAACCTTAAATACTTACATCATCATCGTGCCAAAGAGTAAGTGATATTTTAGGAGAAGAATACATGTCCGCAGATTAACAAAGCTAGAGTTTCTCGCGCCATCGTCTTTCTTCAATTTTAAAAATCCATAATGAGATCTATAATATACAAGTTAATAAAGTGTGAAAGTGGAAGGCAGTTAAGCGTGATGATCGTGGCGTATGTAACCTGTATTTTTACTCAAATATTGCAGTACTGTTTTTGTTCTGATTCTCATTGGGAGATTAAATGATTAAAATTCGTGAATTCTGATTAATTAAAGCTGGACTAGGTTATTTGTTAATTTATGCTAACGTATTGATTATCTTTTTGCATATATGAAGAAAAAGGAGTAATTAATATTTACATCAAGATTGTGAGTATATGGAAAATGTCTAGCTGCCAGTTTTGTATTTCTTTGAAGGAAAAAACCTGCAGAGTTTATTACTTACAACAAGGCGAAAAAATTGGCAATTATCAGTTAAGAAATGGCATGTGAGTTCAATAGAATAGTTTTACATTTCAGGGTATTGATGTTTAGAAAAACATTTGACCTCCTTCCTAAATGCAGATTTTAATGAAATGGGTAGAAATAATTAAGTTGTTGTTATGGCAACGAAACTAAATTTTCATCACTATCTTGACATCAAAGATTCTATTGTTTATCATTAACTTTGACATCGAAGGCAAAGTTAGCAAAGTTAAATCTTTCATTCACACTGGTGTTAAAATAAATTTCAAAAGAAACATTTCGCGCTTAGATTCCTTGAACATTAAAACTTATATTATTAATATTTCAATTTTCCATTGCTGCAAAAGTTAAGGTCATTACGTAGCAACAAAGAATACATTATGGTGCGAAATTCGCTAGTTAAAAACTACCTTACTAATAATTAGTAAAGTGAAAATATTAACCGATATTTAATAAATTATTGCGGCGATGCAATTCGATAACCATAATATTAGCAGTAACTTTCGTATATGTCCTATGTTAATTACCCATTGAGACGGTGTAACGCAAATTAAATCATTAATCAAATATTGTTATTTATTAAATTAAAAGCTCAAAATGCAATATTGATGGCCATAGGCAAGAAAATATTTAATTTAGATCAAAATAATTTTTCCAATTTATTCAGATAAAACAACATAACAGTTTATTCATAAATATTGTAAATGATTCAAAGACATTATGTATATAAGAATTACCTTAACTTCTAAATTGTTTTAAAATATAGATTGTTTGCACACACCTTCAAGGCATTCCACTATCGAAAGGTTTTTTGGTTGTTGTGAATCAAGTTTGTCTTCGGTCAGCCTTCTTGTTATAATCTTGCAACTTCGGTAATACACATACCAACCTAGTTTAATAATTTACCTTCAGAAAATCAATTTATATAGCTTTTAAATGAGTTCAGGTGTTGACAGTATAGTTCCAAACACCACCGATCAGGAGTTAGAAGCTTGGTGGGAGAAGTTTATAGCTGAAAAACGAAGGGATGACGCTCAAGATGAAGATATTCGTCAACAATGGGACAATTTTGCAACAAGAAAATTGAAGTTCATACGCGAGTTTCGGATTCTTACCGATTTATATGAGCCAACGGAAAAGGTTGTTAATTCAATTCTCTCCAACGACTACGCGCACAGAGGTCAAAAACTATACTCTGAGTGGTGTACGTTTTGTAAACTCTTGAGGAATGTTTATTTTTCGTAAAAGTGTAGTCTTATTTTCTCGGTGTAGGTAAAGTTGGAAAAAAGGAATGTCTTCTTGCTTATTACGATACCCCCGTATTTCGCGCAATTTATACCTACTATCGATTCCTTAGTAGTGCTACGAGCTTCTTACAGGTAAGTTTATATACATTATTTGATTTTTATCAATAAATGCAGATATAAATTTCCTTTGGGCAATATTTTTATTTCCTAAATGTTGTTTGGAACTCTTACTCTGTTTCCATTCCTTTAGTCGAACTCACCAATTATATTTTTAGTGAGCTATATTTAGAATGCGTGAAAATGATATGAATACTCTTTTTGGCTTTGTTCTTGTTTAGATGTAATGTAATGATTTAACTCTGAATATATTCCCTATTCTGTCGCTTTATTATCGCTCATTCATTAATTTTTACGTACATTTTCTCGTTTCGTGCTAAAATTTGTGTATTGGAATTCTCATTTATTTATAAACTTTGAGATATATTTTAGTGGTTTCCGTTTGGTGACACTGGAACAAATGTAACGGTACTCTTTTTCTTTTCAAAGTTTCACTGACAAAGATCGCCACCATGCTTCTTAAACAGTTTTTGCTAGTATAGACTAGCTGCTTTTGATTAAAAGATGGAACAGATCTGTCGATGTGGCATAACCAAATACTCAGTTTAATTAATTGCTTTAATTATCTAATCTTGTGTGTGATCGCACATCTAATAGACTTATTTCTAGTTAAAATGTCTGCTCTTTAAGCAGTTTTCTTCATATTTTAATTTCCGTCCACTTGATTATTAGCTGCTAAGTTCGAAACATTGATTCCTCTATGTTACTTTCGATCAAAGATCCTTTTATACAGACTACCCATTGTATTCTTGCCTTGTTTGTGGTTGATAATTGCACCATATTCCTTAATATTCTAAAATTATATACTCTATTTTTTTCCACATTGTTGTCTGGCTTGAATTTACCACGAGATATTTGGATGCGTAAATTATGCTAAACAGTATTAACATATCTCAGGTTTTGCACCCCTGTTTAAGATTTTTTCATGTGTCGACGGCATCACGTTTATTCTGTCTACAAGTTCCTTTTGATATACCAATATTATCTACTAGAGCTATTGCTTGTGAGTAAGCTTATTCACAGCCATCCGATGGTTTCTTTTGCATTTAAATTTTATTGTCACATTTATAAGTAGACAAGTAAATAAAACTAAGGAGGTCAAATAGTGTGTTAAGTTTCCTGTTTCAGTCAGTCCCGAGCAGAGTTTTTTAATATAACTTGTAATTGTTTGAGAATTTCTTTTGCATTCAGCTCTTCTACTCTTCATAAAAGGTGGTTAGGTCTTCCAGTTACATCAATTTTCACTGCACTCAGGGCAAAAATTATGGTTAAGACCAATGGACCCGATATTCGCTCAGACATTTAATAATTAACGGCCACTGGGGTACGTGGATTGAATGGTGATATTACATCAAGCGTTAACTTGAAGTCATTAGAACCGATTAACAATAGATATCGTTTTTTTCTCTTCAAACATGATCAAATCACAGCATTAGTACATTAATTAGACACGAAGAGACGTTTACGATTCTATTCCTCACAAACCAGCCGATGAATGAAAATTGAGATGGATAGATTTCTCTAACCTGTACCTAGTTGATTGTAAGGATATTCCATTTTTCAATTAATCGCTTTGTTTGGTTAATGACTGACTTGAGTGATTATAAATGGCTAGAGAGATTACCTCTTCCTTGGTAATTTCATTTTTGCACAGGTGATAATCTTAATTTGTATTAAACTGGTTGTACCCGCAGTTTTTAAAACCGCAGTCAGTTACTGGGTTTATATCATAAATCATACCTGTCGTCAATTTCATGCATTTAATGCATGCATTCGTTGCTTGTCTGATAGAGATGTGCCAATGCTATTTGATGTTGGCTTTGCATGAAGAAAGATAGGCATCGTATCTATTTCAGTCTACCTTTCCTATCATGTTAGTAAAATTCTTTTAGGTAACCATTGAACCGTCTCTCTTTTTGATTAAACTCTGTGTTTTGCTTTAACCTCAATGCTGTTTTCTTTCATCGGCATATAAGGCTCCTTAATTTGGTTTTATAAAGGATTAGATTAAGTTATTAGAATCTTCTAATTCAGTTAGTAGTCGCTGTTTCTAGTTTTGTAAAAATTCTGATGGAATACTATCACGATATCTGAATTAACTCAGTGTGCGGTGACTGAAAACACTACGAATTCTGAAGCTCACGAGTTAGATCCTGAAATTTACCTCAAGTCTTGCTGTTGTGAACTAGGTCTCTTAAATATAAAGGCAGATAATCTCGTGAATTCAGTGTTTTGCCTGTACCTATTTTGATTCCTTTAAAGTCACTGAAAAGTCTTATTGTTCCTCACGTTTTCTCATGATGAAAATTGTATTTGTTTTATTTGATGTGAGTAATACTAACCATTCCGACAAATCTAACGTTCTTTGATCACTCCTAACCTGCTCTTCAACTCGATGCACCCCTTCGAAAATGTTTCTCTTAGACTTAGTAGTATCATGAATGTAAGTTATTGAAATTTGTCTCTAAGGTGTTCTCTCACACGCAAAGGACGAATGTAGAACATCTTTAGGAGTACGCACATTCTAGTAATATAAGAGAGTTCTTCTATGACAACTTTGTAGTTCATTCCATGTTACCACTTATACATCCACATTTGCACAACGTTCTTTCATGTAATATTGTTTATGTTGACGCCTATTAAACGGGTGGATGTTTTTGCTGATCTTTCTAAGCATAGTAAAAATACTACTATTGTGATCATTGTACAGTGAATATTATGTCAATAACTATTGTAACTATCGACTTCCGCCCAAAATATAATAATTACAGGTTTGAACTTGTTATCGGAGGTTATCTTCCTGAAATTGCGTTTCCATCGTTCTGTTTTGTCTGTAGCTTTAGTGATACCTGTTCGTTTTCCGCTATGAGCTTTGATAAATTTGTGACTGAGTAGGTTACTTTAGAATAGTCTAAATCATCCAGCTAACCTTTTATTTTCAGATGCCAACTATTCTCTGTTAACATTCCTTTAAGAAAATAATATAATTACGGTGTGATTGAGAAGTTACCATAAATTTTGGTAAAAAAAATCTTCTTTTTGCATGGATTTAGCAGTCACTCATATCCAATCGATCGTAGAACACACAAAGTCTAAATTCTACTTGTATAACAAGCTGAGGTTAGCTTTACTTACCACACGTTCCATTGATGATGCTATCGAACTGCTTTCTATTTCAGATATTTAAGTCTCGTATTTGGCTTTCAAGATAATCTCTTTTATAATTTACGTATTTGCCAATTATTTCTGTTTATTAAAGGCCAATTTCAATTCATAAATGTTTCATTCGTTTAGTAAATCATTTCGGTGAATGATTAACAGTTATTTTTCCTTTCACTTTTGGGCAAGATATGCTACTGTTTTCGGTATTTTATTTACTGGAGGTGGGAAAAAGGGAAATTAACAGATTTCGGTCTCGAAGACCGAGGATTTCTCCTAAACTCACATAGTTATTATTTCCTTGAGATGTATTGCGTGCTTACAAGCAAAGCTGAACTTTGTTGTTATTTGGATAATCACCATATATGCCAGTATGTTAGGAGCGGAAGTTTGTTGGATATCCGAGAAAAATTAAATTAGCGATTTATTGTTGATTATTAATGAATTTTGCATGTTTGTTAAAGTGCGCTAAGTTAGAGGATCGTTACTTTGCACAATTTCTGGTAAGTTGCAGAAGTTTA
This sequence comes from Hymenolepis diminuta, assembly GCA_900708905.1. NCBI lineage: Eukaryota > Metazoa > Platyhelminthes > Cestoda > Cyclophyllidea > Hymenolepididae > Hymenolepis > Hymenolepis diminuta. The sequence goes on from CAADRB010000008.1 coordinate 4,274,843, forward strand.
TCTGATCTTGCATTATTGTTGAGTTTGGAAGATTATGACTATTTAGGGATAATTAGGTTCCATAAAATAGTCCCAATTACTCTGGCAGCCTAAGGATGCCCAATATTATGAAATTTGATGAATGAACCTATCATATCCTCATAGTGACATATCGGTTAACTCTAATATAAACTAAGATGAATGCTACAGTTTGTTTCTTACTGTCAATTAAATGTCTTATCCAGTACAATTTACTCTGATGTCTTTAGTTATTATAATGTGGATGATTATATCAGTAATGTTAATCTGTCATCATTTCCTTTATTCCCTAAATAGGTTTCTTGCTTAATATCAAAAGTGGGTACGATTTCGTCAATGGATTTTGTAGGCACTCTTATTATTAGTCGTAACGAACGCTCCTTCCTCCTCCTATTCTCTAGTCCGCTGTGGTTCTAATTAAATTATCTCAGTCCGGTATATTTATCTTGTCCTCAAGTTAGAAACACCTTTTCATATATGCACTGCTTCCTTAATCCCTTAGCTTGGTAATCACTAAAATTCTTATGAATGTGAATCTGATTTTGGGAAAATAAAAATTTAATTACTGAAATTTTCCTGTCTTACCTTATTCTTTAAGTATTCTTTTTTTTCTGTTGCTTACTCTCGAATATCAAATCAGTTTGCACTAAGTCGTGGCCATTTTGTTTCTATTTTAAATTCTTTTCTCCTTTTATAGCGCACATTGTCTGCTTACCGCAGTTAATTCTTTAAATCTTTACCTACCTTATCAATTAGTTCTGAACGAAATATCATCTGTTACTAGAATTCATCAGTAATATCGGATTTTCTTTATAAATCTCTGTAAATGTTAGCCTTATATACTGAAATGAAAACATCTATCATAACTAATCGCCTTAGGTAATAGCTTTTCGGGATTTCTTAGCAGAAGTCCTCACAGCACTTGATTTGGGTAGAGGGAAGGAGTACTGGAGCCGCTATAGTATTTTACCACCTCAATCGTTGATCAGAAATAACCATACCGCTGGATGCGTACTGATGGGTATCGATCTCATGACCTCTGACCTGTCAGACGTGCACGTTTACCAGCGACACACCGTAGGTAATATCTCTTTGATCCCACTAGATGAAAGGTAATTAAAACTGTGATAAGGAAACTATCAGTCGTTCACCCTAAGTGATATTACTGCTACCTTTTAAATTCAGCTCATTTTCTCTTATTAGGCTCTGGTGGAGCGTCTAATTCCAGAGCATCCAGACTTGGAGACTTACCTCCTACAGAATGTTCGTCGAGTAATTAGTGTGGGAGTTGGACCGGGTTCAGATATTGCCGCTTTTCTTGCCTACATTCGTTGTCGAGGCGTGACAAATCGTCTGGTCTACTATGCCATAGATCAGAGTGAGGGATGGTCAACTTTTCTCAGCGCCTTTGACCGCCATTGGTCCATGGTACACAATTTCTCCATTTGGTTCAAACCGTGGCGGTTTGGGAAGAGAGATGATGTGGCCTGCTTGCCCGATGCTGATATGATGGTGTTCAGCTTCTCAAATACTACTCTCATGGATAAGGCTATCTGGCCTCTCCTGATCCAGAGATACAAGTTCATTCTGGTGTTGGATGGAATGAAGGATGTAAGTTTCCTTGAGTAGATATCAATAATGGAAAATCAAAATTTTCATCGAAGTCCATGCAAGATGTAAAAAGGGTTAATCTAATTTGTCTTATAGAGATATGATTGTTGTGCCCTCATATGTTCTATCAAAATTGTTCTGAGGATTTTTGTATTAATGCAGTTGTTGGCATGGGTTTCAGATTTTAAGGAAAATTTATAATATATCCACCCACCAGATATCGTTTGGCTACAGCTGACTCAGACGAAGGTAGAGAAAAGGACGAAATAGAATGCAGTTACTTTAGATACTATTAATTAAAGTTTTTTACAGCAATACAAATTATCTTCGTATTGTGGGTACTTGGAGATCAAAAGACCCGGACTAATGACAGTTTTAGCCCCAAATAACTCTCAAGCTTCCGGGAGCGACGTGTGCCTGAGCTTTGATAGAGTCCACCTGCGTGAATTGACTGTCCCATGACCTTTGTTTTATTGGCTTCCTACCATAAACGCAGTGCTTTTACGGGTTGCGCTCCATTTTTGATACCTCAGCGAATTAAGTAGTGTTTAAGGGGAAGATACGTGTATAAAGCGGTGAAGAATATTTGAGGAATCAATAAGCCTTAATTAATTTAGATCCGTCGTTCATGACATCCTGATCTAACGTTCAGCCATCAAAACTTCAGGGTCTAGCTCTTAAATTAGTCAAGAATGTTTTTTTGCTTTAAATTCAGCCGATTGTTTTCTCCTCTTGTGGTGTTTAGAGCTTAGTGACCACTAGATTAAAATGAAGGGTTTGACTTGCTCATCTCGATATATCCACTGGCAGTCAAGATACAGCCAATTTGTACTAATTTGTATTTTTCCTTCGTCTTAGCGAGTTGTAACAAATTTGGGTGCAGCTGGATTCTCTGATTTCCGCTTATCGGAGAAGACGACAATCTATTACTACTTTGCTGGTCTTCAAGAACCCCAAACGGATACTCTTACTGAGGCAGCAGGAGAAGGTGTATCCACTGAACCCAAAGAATAAATACGTACTGTAAACATAAATCGTCTGCAGATTTCACCTCTCTTTCCCTAAATTCTCTGGAACGTTTTATTGAAATTCTTCTCTTTCTCAACCTATATATTTTTCCCGTCCCTCCCGCTCACTTTGTATTTAAGCGTATTCCTGACCACATTTGTGGATTGCATTAAATAGTTTTTAATTACTGGTATACACTTTACTTATTTCAATTAAGTAAAATTCCAATTTTATAATAGATTTTGTTAATACATTCTATCTCGCATACAATTCATCGGTCCTTCTAAAGCCAAGTGCTCACAGATCTAGCGGAATTGCCGTGTTTATTAATTGAGCAATAGTGTTCCCCAATTTTAAACTGCTAACCGTAAAACATGGGACAGTTCAGCATCCTCCCGTACCATGCTGCTAAATTGCCAGTTACAAGTCAGAAGATTGGGAGTAATTGAATACGCCTGTTCGATTAAGTCACAAAGGGTAGTGTTGTGGGGAGGGGGATTGCATAGTTTTAACTCATAAACAAAGGGGGAGTTTCTAGGACGTACTCTATGTCCTAAATGTAAGACGGAATATAAAACTTATTAATTCCATAGACTGCCGAAGATATGATGATTGAAATATCAACCGAATCGGCCTTTCTGAATGTCAATACCATACGTGTTATCCGTAGTAGTACGGCATTCGGTGCTTTTTCGTTTCAAGACTAAGAAACATTTTGTATTTGAGTCATGTTGGTCGGTGTCTATGCGATAATGGACAGGTTCATTATACACCAACGAGCCCGTTGCTGCTGAAAAATTGAGAGTAGGCTGAGTCAGCAACTTAGCCGGTCCATGAGAAGCACTTGTCGTCAGGCAGACAAATAGGAACCTACAATGATTTAATGAAAAACTAAGATCTGAGAAATACCGAGCTGCAATCCGTTGCTGATTTAGATGAAAGTAGCCATTATATCAAGGTGGCTTCTTCTCCATTGCATTTACAAATATTTCTTAGTCCACCTGAATACCTTTCTTACTCTTGTAAACTTTTGTGCGCTTGCATTGTATCTGGCATATAGGTTATGGCATAATAAAGCCTTATTAGACTGTTCTTTCTGTATGTCTCATTAAGATTGTATGAATATACCAGAAGGAAAGTATAAATTCATTTCTCAATCGTATAGTTCCCCATCTCTCATTTTCAGAGGCTGTACATGAGGCTGTTTGATTAGTGTTTTTAAATGTTACCCCCTAATACATCAAAAACAATAAAATTCATACTTGGCTCACGTGCATATTTTTAAAAATTTTACACGTAAACTAGCGGTGCTTTTCTTCACCTGATAATCTCAAATTCTCAGAATAGGCGCGGAATAGTTTTGGGAATGCCTCAAAACAATCCTGTTTCTTTTGTTGCATTTGAAAATTGTGGCTCAACCACAAAAGAAGGCTTGAGTACTCTGAAGGTGAAGGGAAAAAGGCTGTTTTTATATTTATAAATATCAATCTGATCTCAAGAATGAACCCGTTTGTGTCTTGTAGCATTTATGTGAGAAAATAGTAGATGATGGATTGAGTGGAGTAGACTAAATGCAAATCTTAATGTGCCGTGGAAAAATCAATAATAGGTGGAATTCGTATTTGAGATTTTATTTTTAAGAGACGTCTTTAAAGCGAACATGGTAAGTAATACCAATCTCGTTAGTTAAGCTACTTTAATAGTCCGACCAAGTTAGACTAGACATTCCCTCTCAGAACTTTGGATCATGTTAGAGGTTGACAGAAAACAGTAAAATAAGAGACCAAGAATTGACTTGAAATAAGTTTTATTAGACATAAGAACAGCAGGAAAATAGGAATAAGCAGGAAAAAGAATTGAAATGGAAGAGAGCATCTGAGTTGTGATAGAGACCACATTAAGATGTTTTTTGCTCGTTAGATTAGTAACCAAAAATGGATGACCGTCTGACAATTACGTTTAGGTAAATACAAATGAATGCGACAATGGAAGACAATTAACTTGGCAAGCTTCTGTGAACTTTATAAAATAATATAGGAAGGGGGCATATTTGTGTTAGAGGAATATCAGAGATAGAAACTGAAAAGTGTCTGGAATAGAATCGAGAGAAACTCATCGTGGATGAAAAAGGCAAATTGATAAGTAACTTGGTGGGAGGTAGACAAACATAGGTCGGAGAAGTGAAATTTAACGCACTATTGGCAGAAAACATCATTAGTAATGATAGACTAACTTACTATAGACGGAAGCTACTAACTTCCGAGACTGGATGATCACCCTCTCACTTTAATCGACTAGTCAATAAACTTTGAACGTCGAAAGCATGAGTTCCTCCTAGTGCTTAGAAATCAGAATTATGAAATTCGGATTTCATAACTTCAGGACAACGTACAGTGAATTGTATTCATTGAGTGAAAAGCGATCAATTGGATGGATTTAAACGATGTGAGACGCCTAACGCTCTGAATTATTTTATATTTCCCTTCGATTCTTCAGTCCGTCTCCCCTTATTAGATTATTTTAAAGTTTTCCTTGTTTGGGTGCTTCTTACAGTTACACATTGTAAAATATTTTGGTATTAGTGAAAATGACAACAGCTGATTAAGAAGGTAGGAAACGAAAAGAATGATAACCTGGATATTGTGGAGAGCCTACATTTCCTATAACACCTGAAATATCTCATTCTTCCTCGGGTTCAGATGCTTCCTCATGATTAAGAAGGCAATTTTTCTTAAATATTGGTAGTACAGATTCATTTATGCCTCCCTCGCTGAATTCCAAATTCTTAAATAGTAGCGTAGTTACACCAAGCATGCATAGATATTAATTCATGCACACGTAGATATTTTAAAAACGAAACAAGTAAAGATCCTCGGTAATTAAACGTAATTAGAAAGGAGTGAAGTAGAAAGCATCGGAGCTGAAGGGAAGGGAGAAATGAAGGGTCATGGTGAAGTAATCGAAATTTTTATTTAATAATAACTTTTATTTTATCCCGTTTCATATACTAGGCAGGATATCAACCTCAGTTGGAGAGGAGATGAACTTATTTTATGAGGCATGATATTTTAGCTACATTATTTGGGTAAAATAGGAGAAAATATGTTGAAATCTTTTTAATTTTTGATTGTAACCTGAGATAGTCTACCATGTTCATTCAGTTTGAGTACGTTTCTCAATGTAAGCCTTTTAAAGACGTGTTATTATTTCCTTTTATAGGTGAGAGGATGAATCGATGACATTCAAAGGTTGATAGTTGATTTTTCAAAAATATATACTACATTTTATCATATTTCCTTATATTTCACTTAAATATTCCTCCTAAACACGAACGTACATGATCCAGTCATATTACCAATACATTTCATAAGTTGAAAGTAAACATTTCTACTTTTATAAATATTATGTCTAATTGATTAAAATATGATCCATTTAAAGTGGTATCAAAAATATTAGTCGAAGAGAAAGATGTAAAGAAGTTAATATTTCACATCAGTAATTTATTTACTTTGAGGTTTTTTATCGATATCTATCTACTGTAATTGGGGATTAGCTTAGTAATTTGCTATTTATCGCCATTTTTCCAGCAACGGTTTTAATCATGTTCTTTTGTTTCGACTTCATCTCTTTTCACAAATCTATACTTACTCACATATTTCCTACTCAATAAATTGCAGTCTTTACGCCTATTCTGTTTTGAAGCATACGATATTTAAAAAAACAGTAATAATAAAAAACAACGATTTAAAATGATATTAATCTCATTTGAATTTGACAAGTCGCTGCCGCATTTATTTGTAATATTCACTCACAGGTTTTAGTGATTCGCACCAATTCGCTCCATATTATCTTGAATTTGTTATGCTCGGTTTTGATTTAAATTTACCCTTCCTAAGCGCTGAAACACAACTTTCGCAGGTTTCTAAGGAGAAAAAAATGCTCATAAGACCGCTGTTTTTCCAGATATGAAAACTGAATGAATTTAAGAGACATAAAATCTAATTTTTAAGTACAGCGCTATATGAAGATGCAGTAGTTACTATTAAACACAAGAATTTCGCTTAAAATTTCCGAAATTGGGATGAATAAGAAGCTTCGATTCAAAAATATACGTTCAGGAATCCTATTATTAATACTTCTTTTAAAATTAAAAGTTATTAACCTGTGATTCATTGTAAGCCTGTTATAAAGTAAGGTATTTTTGAGGAGGATGAAAATGTATGATGAAATATCGGTTTTGAAAGATAACAGTTAAAATTTTCTTGTCTTAATGTTAGCATATTGACATTGTTAAAAATAAAATTGCACAATGATGACTCAAGCCGGCTCCTTCTTTCAGGTTTTACAAAGGTAGTGAAGCATCTTGTGGTTACCAACCACTCTCCAGCCTGTAGGTTTATATTCTTCTGTCAGAAGTAAAATATTTTATTTTGTTCTCACATTCGATTTTCGAGCTTTGCAACATAATATGACTGAATTTTGATTACTGAATATTACAAACTCGCCACGTAACTTTCGGAAATGTAAACTATGGTACATATCAATGGTAGTCATTACATACACATTTCACTCGTCTATGTAATTGCCATTAAACAAACTTTCATATAAGGATCTATGACATTCACGCTCTAAACCGTTTTTGTCAAGTCTCATATTCTTGATGTAATACGTTTGCTTTATGGGATTTCCAAAAAGATCCCGAAAAGGCATCTGACTTGCCATTTTCTAAACTCATACCATTTTAGTATCACAGAGTATGAGAGACGAGAATTCCTGTGTTAAAGCAGCCCTCTGTGGTTCTTAAACATCTCGGGTTCAATAATCATACTTGCGGCCTTAAGTCTTACATCGACCTGAGCATTAAAATAAACTACCTTCATTTTATGTCGATTATTTGACAAATTTTGAACCTTTAAACGTAGAGATTTGCATTTGCCAGGGGATAAGGTCTTCAAACCTCATAACGCTGATAAAAAGTGTGGTATTATATTATTATAATAGATAATAAATCTGTTTCATAGGAACCGTTACATGAGGGTTATCAGCGGACTTTATAATCTACAGTCGAACAGATTTAATTTCACTTAGCTCTTTTGTACTTCAAGAACCTAAATATTAAAAATCTCATACTTGTTAAAGTGGAGAGCTTTAAAGAAACGTTAAAATTGATATTTAATAATTAATTAGGATAATGTAGGAATCGGTAGTACTTTTTAGTAAACAAATAAAAAACTGATAACAGATGAGTAAAGTTAACAGTAAAACAGGGAGAACAATTTCGTAAAGAAAACTGTCATTTTTATGGAAAACTGTCAAAGAATTGTTCATTTAATAGGAAATGGAAAGCATATTACTGTAATATTATTCTGTATAATTATCAAAATAGTATAATATGGTTATGAAACATGTGCATTAATATAACACCGTCCATGGCAAAGTAATTATTATTGGTCTAAATGAGAAGATGTGTAAACCCATTGAAAGGAATTGGATTTCAAAAAGAGAATGAGGTGATGAAAAGGTTAATAACGACAGGCCATTAAAAGTTCAAAAAAGCCTTGCGAAATATTAATTGCCAAATGTAATAACTATGTTTTGGAATCATTTTCTTCTTAAATAATCGGATTCGCTTCAATGTGACACCAGCATGTAGCCCTTATATTCATGGCGGGAAATTTTTGACTCGTGATTCACTTATTTTGATAATATCTTAAGCCAAAACATGTTTAGAGTTTATGAAGATTTTATGAGGAAATCGATTATGTCTTTCTCGATGCATTTTCTTCTTACGTGGTAGGGTAGAAAAGATCTTAAATTTCCGATCTCGATATCAAGTGGTACTTTTATGGACATTTTCAAGACACAGGCGTCAATGATACCACGAGTTTGGGATTAGAAAAGCAACAAACAACATACAACTTTAACACAGTAAATTTTTCATTGTCTGCAGCCTCTTGGTAATAATTTTTATATAAAAAAAACAAATGTAAAAGTTATCACATTGCTTCAGAAATAATATCTGAACCAGATATATATACAGATCATAATTCAGAAATTATATACAAAAAGGTCTTAATTTAGAAAGAATGAAAGGGATTTTATTATGAATGGTAAGTAAAACAAAGATGATTTCATATTTTCGTGCTATGGAGTCTAATTTCGGAGGGATTCTCTCAATGCCGTTATGACAGTGCTGCTGTTTTATAGGACTTCCATGAATTTAAATATTATATTATGAATTTGGAACCACTTGAAAGACCCATGAATTGCACGGTTAGACACGGTCGTGCTTTCGTCAATTGTCACAAGGTACAATTGTGAGAAAACTGTAAGGTACCGAATATAATGGAAAATTATTTCGCCTTCTCAATCATCGAAAGTAAAATGACTCTTTTTATTTAAAGACGATCAGTTAACATTGAATATTGCAGAAAAGAATTTGGTGCAATTCAGAGGACAAATCATGAAATCTTAATTGTAGAATGTGAGCTTTCAATATTCTCTTCCTATTCTCTCTCTCTAAATACAGAACTATAAATCTCTGAACTTAGTTAAGAAAAGCCCATTCTCAACAGACACATAATGATAGCATTTAAGAAATTTAAAAGCTCCTGTAAGAAGAAAGAGCGTTCCTTGCATAGGAATAGTGACAATTATTAAAATGTGTTTCCTATACAAAGTAAAATACTTCTTTCAACAGTTGGAACGTAATATAATGCCTCTCCTCAGTAATAATCTGCACGCATGTCATGCCTTTGTCTCAAATTACTTCAATGCACATCCATCAATTAACATAAACTAAAGTCTGTTAAGATATTTGATTTGTCTTCTCTCAAAAACAATTAATGAAGTGTCTTTCCTGAATTGGCTCGAATTCAAATTGATTTAACAAATTCAGTATGCATTAACTTATTAACGGCTGGCAGCACTTGCACGTCATATTAAATACCGTTTATTTTTTACAGCTAATTACGATATATTCTTTGTTCATTCAGTAAAATGATCAGTTATTTTTTTTCTATTGGAGTACCATTTAGAGAGTGCTATGTGAATCATCTAATGTTAGAGAGAAAATTGAAATATGATTATTTCTATCCAGAAAAGTGAGCATTTTCCAAAAACTTGAGTCGCGATTGCTGCCTACTCGTCCTCTACATCTTCAGAGTACTTGAGAATTTTAAGTAATTTATAAATCATTTGCAGTGGATGTTGGATTTCATCATAGAAGGTCTGAAGTGACTTGTGATTTTTACCCATAACATTTTGCAATCCAGTTACGGACTGGTGGAAATATGAGGAGAGCCTACAATTCAAAGTATACTAGTTGCAGAGGGCCTAGCTAGCATAAGCTGGGATTTGCACCATTAATACTAGCCACCTCAATATTGGGGATGTATTCATTGCCTCCAGAGAACTGTAAATGTGAGTGGGAATTCCTACTGAAGAATGAGACAAAAATATACATATTAAAGCAGAATCTACGATAATAAATAATTATTTTGTTTTTTGTCGATTAATCCTACTCGTCTGTCAATGTTAACATGAAATCCACTGAGTCCTATCTGGTTATCTGAAGTGAAATGCAAATCACAATAAATAAAACACATTTTTGTTACAATCAGATTGATTTTTCACTTGACCAGAACCGACATTGACAAATTTCTAAGGCCCAATTCTGCATATTTTGAAAGTGATGAATATTTTGTATAAATCTTTGAAAGTCTTATTGAGGCAGTAATAAATATATTTTTATCTACAATGGAAAATTTAACCGCGTTTGATATTTTATCGGTATTATTACCACTTTTTTATTATTTCATAATATAGCAATCCTAACATCAAATTTCTCATATAAACGGGAATAAAGTCAAATACTGGTCACTCTATAAAGCGTTTGTTTATTAGTAAGCTGCAAACTACTTGAGAGCACGATAAGGTGACAGATTAAAACATAGTGGAAAAGCAGTGACATTGAAAAGGTTCATTTGTCCAGTGGATATTTTGCGTCCAGACGCAAAAACAAGAAGCCTACAAAAAGTGTACTGCCAACACTTAATACAATATATAATATTGATCTCCCTAAAAGGGATAAAATCTGCCCATATCTTAATCCATAAGATTAATTCACAGACCTATCTTAAACAGGCCAAGTAAATTACCTCATTTTTCTTAAAAGAGATCATTACAAATGTTATCTTATAGATGTGCATTTTGATTTCCTCTCTTTAGTTAAGAACTCATGCAGTATAACCGGGAGTAGCAACTCTAATTATCACAAGTACGTATAAAAATGCTAAGATAATTGCAATAATTAAGTCACGATACATCTAGGGGTATACAATTCATACATATTTTTATTAGGTTTAGAACGTTGATTCCTAAAATCGACATTCTGGATCGATCTTCTAAACTAAAAAGGGAACGCTCCTTGTTAAGCAACTGGGTTGTGTTTATCATGTTTCAAACTTGAAAAAAACCGCTTAGTTTGACTAAATAAGCATCCATATCGAAATGCATAGAATGTAATCTTCACCATTCATTGTCTTTAACTATAAGAACTGAGTCTGATGTATAATAAGTTTATATAGTGCCATTCACGAATTTTCACATTGGAAATTTTTCTAGGTCGGAGTTAGGCTGTTCGTATTTTGGAAAATAGAATAATCTTCAAATTTAAAAAGGCAAAAAACTGTCAAGTGGTCGAGTCTGGGAGTAATCATCCAATTTTATAAATTGATGAATTTAGGATGTACACTTTCTTCTATCATTAGATGGATTTAGACTGGTTTGTACACCTTAAGTTGCAGAAATAAAAATCTTCCCTCGTTAAAATCGACACCAAGTGAAATTCACCAACCAATCATCTTCATTATTATTTTCTTAAATATACCAAGCCGTGTATATTATAAGTGAAAACAGGGGCCCTAATCACAACTGGTAACATTTACACATCCTAGGTTTCACGAATTGTCCTCCTTTTTCAGTTAATTCTAAGTTTAATATTATATTATACACTCCACACTTTCAGATCTAACGAACTATACGAAAGAAAATGCATCCATGTATAGCATATGGAACACGTCGTGATACACCACAAACAGTTCTGTTTTATTACAAATGGAAAGTAATTATAACTAAACTAACGTTGCTGTTATCATTGTGTTATTAATTTTGGCTTGAAGGAAAAATGAATGTAAAAAGTAAATCTCAGTTGATACCTATCTTGCTCCTATCCAACAGGTCATTGCTAGAGGTACTGTGCTGTGCGAAAATCCCCCTAAGCGTCCCCATTTGACAATTCAACTTCTGTCTTTGTGTTCATTTGATATATTCTTATATGTTTATCCAGGTGTACGATGATCGCAGTAGACTTAACTGTGTAAACCCCACTGTGTCAACCCAATATGATTTAATGTTTCACATAATTCCTGTTTCTTTATTAAAACTAGTTACCTCCTATGCAAACACCGCTTTACTGATTCCCTACCTTTTACTAGAATTAGGGCTAGATACTCTACGGCGTCCAGGAGACGTAATAATAACTTAGGTTTCCATAACTTTGGAGATCATAGTGACACCAATATCCAATGATTTAAATACATGAATGTAGGTGTGCGATTTCGTAAACTTGAGATTAATATTTATTATAAAATTTAGTTCTAATTGAATAAATGAACTTTAAATATATCTAAGCGTTATGATTTTAATGCCCAATAGGCCATATTTTAAACAAATGTCAGATTTTCCAGACTGAAAAAATAGGCGGGACAAAATTAACAATTTATCTATTACAATTAACCTTATGGGTTTTAAATTCCTGCGCAATTCTCTTCTGTATACTTTTTGATTATTAGACTTTGAAAGAAAGCATAAGTTTAAGCGATAAGTCCGACTATCCTACTCATCCACCCCACCAATAAGCACTGAATATCATGGACATAATTTTATTCAATAATTCATGGAAGAAGCCATGAAATAAAGTATTTTGGATCATAAAGACGTGGAACTACCACTAAGTATATGAATCAACTATAATAAGACTACCTTGATACTCCGATTTCATTCATATTATCTTTACCATCCCTTCATTCTAATTCACCCAAAACTTTACATTTTTCCGAGTTCAGAAACTTTTCCAGGATCAAAAATTGTCATATATTTTTGCCTTGTCGCGGGTTAGAAATTTCAAGAATAATTTGTCATAGGTAAAATACATTTATCTCTTAACTTCCAGCGTCCAAGGATTGTATAATATATAGTTATTATATTATATTAATATATAAGATATCCTAATTGGCTTAAAACCTGGGAAATAGGAAAATCCTCCTAAGCAGGCAATTTTTTTCTGATTAAAGTAAAAATAGAAGATTTAAGACTACCGAGAATATTCCTATAAAATTAAATGGGACAAAGAAGATTGTCTAAATAATTCTCAGATCAGATATCTGATGAAGTTGTTGTAGAAGAAAATCAAGGTCAGTGATTGCAAGATCATTTGCAAATGAAACTTTCTGCAAGAGTTTGGTTACTTCATAATTGATATATTACGCTGTTCGACAGATTTTGTTTATTTCTCACGAAAATTTCTTTCCATCGGAAAATAAATGGGGATTCGTCAGCATTACATAAAGTCAATCTATTCATTACCTACACGTTAGATTGTTTTGCTGAAAACCAGTACATCGTTCTTTTTCATTTCGCCGTCGTGAGAAAATCTTTGAAAAGCGTGGGCTGATGCATTAATACTAACACTGTTCGGTTAAATTATTAAGTTTGACTAATAGTAAAAATATGTTTGAATGACCTTTCTGAGGTGTTGCATTAAATATTACAAATCAATTCATTTTAACTTGGCTGAATTTAATTTTCCTTCTAACTTCAAACCTCAAAGATTTTTTAAATGTTTCAATGTAATCATTTTAATTTTATTAAATATAAAGTCGGCGCATCGAATAATATGCCAAAGAGTTGCACACATTTATAATGCAATATATAATCCTTACAATTCTCCTTCCATTCAGTCCGTTTTATCAAAAAATAGGCGACTTCAGTAGCGGTAATTAGTAAATATACTGAAAGGTGAGGAAAATTAATTAGAAGGCGTTGAGTATTGAAACTGAGGATTTTCGTATAAAGCACTTTACAAATATTTATTTTAGCTTTGAAAATATTGGAGGGAATTTTATTTTTTATAATTCAACTTTGAAGGTCATTAAATAACAATAACACTTGGTTTTGTTTATTTGACAGCAAAATGTGCCAAGTTTTCATAACCTCGTATACATCAGTTACTGACAACAAAGCACTAATTTCATCTTTAGAGTTATTGAGCTCTTTATTGTTCTCATCGAGATAATTTAGCTGGACCATGTAAATAAAATTTTGATCTTCCCTTAAATTATGGTTAATCGGTCTTGTTCTCCCTCTCTTTGATTTAAATTTTTCATAATGAATACTTGTGAATGTCATTTAATATTTCAGTTTTCACTTGTCAATTATGGTGGGAAATTTATTTTCGAGGGTCATGTTCTTTCAAATATTCCCTCATAATATGCGGAACAACTTGTGATTTAATCGTAGTAGCATTAATAACCGCATTCCTTTTATAAAAATAAACTTATTAAATGGCAATATAATATGTGGATAAAAGAGAGCTACTGAAAGATAGTTATGCGGTGTAGGAATATTACACATAATCGATATATTCTTATAGGTGATCAGTATTAAGTAAGTAATGAGTCAAAGATCTAGTGAAGTAAAAATGAATCCTTTTTGTTACCCCACCCATGTCTTGTCCTATTTGTAGATCAGCACGTTTAATTTGTAGTAACACGTCTCCGTATGCGGTCTGAAACGAGAATATGTGTTGCAACAAGTCATTCGAGTAAAATTATCCAGAAATATAAATGATTTAAGAGGGAATATTCGAATTATAGTGACACTGTCTTTCGGAAGGGCAACAGAAAATTAATCTAAGGATAGGCAATCCACTGTAGACTACTAAGAGGCCTTGGGAAGAAAAGAGATGAATTGGAGCACCAAGACGGACCATCGTAATTAAACACCCGAATATCATAAACAAGAAGTTGCTCAATAACCCAGTTAACGAATCAAGTAATGCAAGTTTTGGTACGTGAGTCGCGTACAAAAGTTATTATGCATTGAAGATTCAAAAATATCAGATGGAGGAAGACTTTTCAACTCCACTCTAAACATCTTTTCGATCCCCTATCTGATTCTAGTGGTACACGATTACCAATAAATGCCGTTTTATTAACCATGTCTCATTTCAAGGTTCTAATATAATTGACGCATAATTCAGGATTCATTACTTCCATAGTACAATGTAAAAATAGCACGACATTAAAAAAGAACAATACGTAAGTCATTTGTATTTCTTATTATTAATGTACATATTTGAAAGATCTAGTGCCCATTCTTCAGATTCTAGCTAAATCAGTGCTTGTCTTATCTAAATCTGTACCGGATGCCACTCCAATAGGTCTTTTTGCTACGCCTAAGTAATCCCCCTAAGCAGTCCAAATAACCTCTATCAGAGCCCTCTACTATCAATTCACGCCCAAATTTATTAGGCTATGCCCAAAGTAGCAAGAACAGGCAATGTGTTGAGGAGAGAGAGTTTATTGCTCACTTCCTTGTATGTGATTAAACAGAAAACCACGCTAGGCTGCTGGGATCTTGATTGTTGATTGGTTTAGGAGGTCTCTGCACACACGTCCGCGTTTGTTCTCTACACGATCGATTACATACCGCACTTCTCAGAAAGTTCTAGCGCACGTGATTCATTCAGCCTTGTTAGCGTTGTGAACCCCACACATCAGTCCCCCCTAAGCAATTAAACGGAAAGAAAAGAGAATAGGTTAGAGATGGATTTAGTGGTAGAATCAGAATAAATGGGAGATGAATAGGGATTAAATAGATTTTGGAATAGGATGACTAAGAGGTTTATAAGGGTGCGAATAACAGAGAAGATCTAATTTTAGTCACTGATTGTATTAACTGAAGCCTCTCTAGACACGCATGTGGAGTCATATTGGATGATTACGTATATAATTAATTATAAAATACCCTACTGAATAGTTTATTTCAAATCAGATGGAGATAAATTTATGTGTAGAAAAAATAATAGAGATGTTGGAGTATTGACATAATGCTGAACATATTAAGCTGTAAAGTCAGAGATCCCTATTTGGATATCCATCAATGTGCACCTAAGGACCAGAGTGGAAAACTGCAATGATTAAGTCTAGTAAAAATGAAGTAAAATATAGTAACAGGAATTAGTTTTTTCACTTGAAAGATTCAAGTTGTTACCTCTCTGCTGAAGATAAGTTCTGAAAAACGCTCTTCTAAAGTGGAAATCTAAATGGTTGCATTCGGGACAAAAGAAGTTGCAGAGACGAAGCTGAAATTCTAAATTGAAAACAAAACGCCGTCAAATAAACAATCATCAAAGAATAAAAAATCTTTAACTGGTGGTTAATATTAACGAGTCTGAGAATTGAGAATTGAAATTCCGCAAGACGAAAAGGAGTGAGACTTGATGTACACCATTTTACACCATCGAAAAGACAAGGTAAATGGAAGTTAGCAAATGGTAGCAAACTTCCTATTTATATTTTACTTTATTTATTAATGTTTGACAAATGATTCGCAGGATGAGTTGAAGATGATGTTTCCAAATAATTAATTATTTAAGGTATTTGCTACTTGCTATTCGTGAGATTTTTTAATATTTTGATTGATTTTAATTTTTTCACAGCGAAATGAATCATTTGAACTCTTGAAGATAAAATAGAACCTACCATGAGAAATTTTGAGCAAACCGATGCCGCTTGGTTTCTAAAATCGGCTGCTTTTGTGTTAAATATTCCAAGCTCAGCGAATGTTAAAAAAAGTGGTAAGGGCCATTTTAGAGTGATTTAAAAATTAATAAACATCAAAGAGCAATTTTATTCTTTAAAACTTTTCCCTTCTTATTTGCAAAGTTTATTTATTTATTTCATTTTCACAATTTTTCGAAAATCACAAAGAACTCATTATGACAGCTCTTCCAAATCATATGAGATAAATTTTTTGTGGCAGATACAATTTTAGATCGATAGGTTGATGTCGTTTAAATGCGCCTGTGTGTTTGTATTGATTTTATGATCCACAAGCGTCTACATCCTAACAAATGTCCCATGTCAACGACCCACTTTAAAGTTCTTAAACCATCTGTTTAAGTTTGAGTTTCTCTATTGACCGTCCCAAATTTTCGTACCCATTTGTTTAAGAAACCATAGGTTACTGCATTTTTCTATAATATTAAGTTTCACATTTCTGATCTGGAATTACATTTTTTAAATGTTTATAACAAAATTATTTTTTCTCAAGAGTATGAGTTCCCTTTTGATTACTTTTTCCAACTACTTGCATTTATTTTCTCTAAATACAGTGAAGCTTTATAATTTTTTTGTTTTTTAAGCGCAAATTTAGTTATCCATATGTACTTGATAGGCCATTTTCATTAGATCATTTTTTGAATTGTTTCATCG
Organism: Hymenolepis diminuta; assembly: GCA_900708905.1. Taxonomy (NCBI): domain Eukaryota; kingdom Metazoa; phylum Platyhelminthes; class Cestoda; order Cyclophyllidea; family Hymenolepididae; genus Hymenolepis; species Hymenolepis diminuta. The sequence continues at coordinate 4,292,038 of CAADRB010000008.1, forward strand.
TACAACGATGAGAATGAGTTCGGATAATGCATAAATATTTCTCAAATTTAATATCTTTGAGAGAGAAAGTACGACTCTGTTGAATCGGATATGAAGTACCAACTACGTGCAAACATGTTGACTCATATCTTTATCGTCATTAATCACCAAATAACAGTAAGATTTTACAAGTGACTCTTTAAAATCAAACAAAACATGCTAAAACAATCGACTCAGCCGCCCACCATAACTCTATAGCAACTGTCTATCAAAACTCTGCCAATGAGCTGATTTTTCCGCCTTCTTTTCACCCCTCTTGTCCATCTCCGTTAGAATCATTTAAACCATTGGTCTCGTACTTCTTTTGCATAATATTTAAAAGACCCCAGTTTATTTAGAAGATATGTATTTCTTTATCTTCTTGCAGATTACTTAGATACTAATTTTAAAAAATTCTGGTGAGCATCTATATTTGAGTGGTGAGCTCGTTTGTGCCGTCTGAATATATGAATTCAACCGGGTGCCTACTACCCTCTAATAAATTAATGAAGGTAGAAAGAGTGCCAGCGTTTACGCTTTAACCTAAGTACGCATCCAAACATATACTTTTGATTTTTAAGCAAATATTATTCCATAGAGAATGCAATGTGTGATTCTAACTGACAGATAGGATCATTATATTTAAAGCTTATAAATGGGGTGCAACTGAAATAATTTTAATAACATTAGTCGATGATTATTTGAAAGTGTGAGGAAAAAAGCAGTGCTCACTATGAAAATTGTTTAAATGTTTGAGTATACTCTAAACATATAGTAAACAAATCAATATCAAATTCGAGGTTATTTTAATAGCTTTTAAAGGTTTTGTGGAATATCTTGTTTTTTTCAAGATACCCAAAGCTTGTATTTTCAATTTCAGGGTAGTTTATCTTTATGAACCAAGTTTCATTTGTTTGATTGCTAACGAAAAGTGTATTTTTGGAATTCCATAAATTTAGAAGACTATTGCGAAATCGGTTGAAAATTTTAACCATGGAATGACTTTTGAATTTGAAAAATGTCAAAATAATTCAGAAAGGGGTATAATGAGGTCGTAAATGAGTGTATACTCGGGCCAGAAAGTCAAGAGCTTTAAGGTAATTAAATTCCAGAAGTACTAAGTTAGTTACTTTTTCTCGATGTACATATTATTCACTGTAATATCTGAGGTATGTTCTTAGATTGAACATGTTACGACATCTTATTTCTTAACTTAGGTTGATAAGTAGTTTCTGATTTGTTAAGGAACCAAAAATACATTTAAAAAATGCATGGCAACCTGTCCTAGTTCTATCTGAAACAAACTGGAAAACTTTATCTATGCGCGTGGGGGCAAAACACAAATAATTATGTCCTGTTCTAATGAAATTAGGTTAAATTGGGCTACCACTTTAATCATGGCCAAAAGAAGAAAATGAAATGTATCCAGAGATGAGGCTTTAAGTCACAAGTTCATTGAATATTCTACGGATTTAATTTAATGTGTAGTAATACCTGTAATTCAGCATTTACGCTCACCATAATAGCAAACAATTTATTTTAAAATACTTAGTAGGATTCATTGAATGATTTCATTAATATGAGAGATATTATATTAATGCACAAGATTTTCATAATTTAAATTGCATTTAATGCACAAGAATTACAGTATTTAGTAATAGAACGCAAAATTTAAAAAATTGTTTCTCTGTTAATTAGTTGGAACAAAAATACAAAATTCTCAAAATTCCCAGCGAGATCGAAGACTAACTTATTTATTTAATAAGAAAAATTGGAAGTCATAACCCTTATTTGTCAGTTCTTGCATAATGCGTCTTAAATAAATATTTGCAAACAATAATTTCCCCAACAAAAGCATTTTGTCTTCTCTTAACTACTGTTATTTAATCAGAATGTAGTAACAAAGAGAATTATTTAAACAAGGGTTTGTATAATTTTTAATATAACATTTACCTTCGTTATATCGCGTTCTACAAACCATTCCACATTTTAAAATGGTTGGCTAATTGTTCCGAAATGCCACTTCATTAGTGTCCTGGTGACACAATCTTCGGTTGCTGATTTCCAACCCCTACTTTAGATAAAACGTTTATTATACTTCGTAATATTAAAAGAAATAAAATTACAAATGTTAAGAGTGTCAACATTTTTCAGAAATCTAAGCAGTACTGCTATTGTCACCAGCGTTTAGAGCAATCAATATTGATTTTACATCAAAGGAAATTGAATTAGCTGAAACAGTAACATAAATTCTGAAGCCTTAATCTTATTATCATGTATTTGTGAAATTTCAGAGCTTCCTTTATTATTCAATTTAAATATGAGAATACACGCAATAAAGACCGATTAGTTATAATTACTACACTGATTAAACACGTCATTCATCAACACTGTCGAAATATTCATTCCAATTTACATGATTCCAAAGGACTAAAGCACACGAAAATAATAAAGCTAATTCTATAAATTAAAATGATTTTGAATACGATCGTTTGCAAAAAGTAGCAAATCTGAGGAAAATTTAGGAACGTTTTTAACTAAAGAAGAAGGATAGGTGGCCTTTGGAGAGATAGAACATTTACCTTAAATTAACAAAATTTCCTACTCTAGCAACAAGCACATAATTTGAGCACGAAATTTAAAAAAAGAGTCGATTAGATCTTTACTTATGGTTCCCAAATTGTGATGTGGAAGGTAATATTTAAACGCTACGAGGAAATAGCTACCAGCCAAAAGAAAGGAACTGCGTACATCATGTATTGACAGTTCTTTTTGAATTTGAAATGGGGGATTCTGGAAGGGTGAAATTGATAAAACAGATAATATAAGAAGAGTGAAATTAAAAGGGAATGTGAGTTACAATATATACTTGCTTATTTCTCGTAATTTCAATTAATAATTTACTTAATTAGAGCGGATTATGATTAGAAAAAATCCTAGAACTCGCATTTATTGATATTTCTGCTGTTAGCCCAAATGTGTACTTAAATAATCTATGCCACTGATTTTAGCGTTTCTTTTAATATCCCTGAGGACAATTTTCCAAATAAATTTTACTTACTTCTCCGTTTTTTCCTCGAAAAACAGGGAAATTTTGAAGATGATGTCATTTTATTATTACTATTAGAAAATAATAGGATATATTTAATCATATTCCCTAAAATTCTATCAATGACAAGAACATATTAGCAGTAAATTTCACATGTTTCTATTTTCCTCAGATCTTAAATATTTTTTTCCTTATGGTGTTGGAAACATAAATGCAGTGTTTTTCAGTGAAACCATTCGTGTTGATTCTGACATGCTTTGGTGTTAATTTTCAATCATTGAGAAAGAATGTCATTCAGCTAAGTGAAATACACATGCAGAATGATAATAGGGTTAATTAAAGCATTAAAGATAAAAGGTCACATTGCATTAATTTTTAATATTTTAATAAATAATAAAAAAATAATAAAATCGAGACAGATCCGTTAACCATTTCTCCATTTGGGCGTTGAGAGTTAAAATATGATTTGTTCATAAGGGCAACCATTGTGAACATTATTGCAAACACAAAGCCTACACCGGATAAATCTTTGACGAGATATTATAAACAATTGGATATTTATTTCAAGAGATCCACTAGAGAATTACAAATTTTAATAGTCGCTGAATTCTAGATCAAAAAATTATCAATATTTTAATTTTTTATTTGATCTCTTTTACTGTATGTTATTGATTCTTTATCCAATTTGAACTTCTTACATGCTTCTGGTACTCTATTATACAGCTGAGAAAAATTTGACCATGTAACTACTCTTCTTATTTCTTGCGCAGCCGAATGTGCGCTTTCCTATATTATTCCAAGTTCAGGGATGTCCAATAAAATTAAGAGAAATTGTTTTCCTGAATAAAACATTCAGAACCAAATCAAAACCAGAAAATAATGTCAAAATGTTGAAAATGTAATTATAAAACGAAGCAGAGCTCACCATTCAATGTTGTTATTTTTGTATCTGGTTAAGCTGATATGAATAATTGCCGATTTATTCTTATAGCTGAATGATAAAAATCGTAATTGTAGATAAGTACAATTCATAGAACATTTTATGGAGAAAAATTTTTTTAATATTCGGATCGGAAAATTATCACTAGCTTTAACTTCACATATTTTGAAGGCGTTTCATATTTGAGAACATGAGGCGTTCACAGAGGCTGAATTTGAAATAAAAGCGTCTTTCTCCATAGGTTGCTGAGAAATACTTACCTCTCAAATACGACAAGTAGAAATTTTGGTAGCGGCATCAACCAATTTTCTTAGGGGCACAGCATTTTGGTTGTACATACCCAAATTTGGAGCCTTTACACTTCGATAATTTAGCAGATGTCAATGGAAAAATTTTTCTAAATTAAATTCTATTAAAAATTTGCCTAGTAGAATCTTGGAATATCAAAACAAAGTACAAGATTTCTAATTTTACAAATTTATATGTACTTTTTAGCTTCTACGACTCAAATTAGAAAAATAAACTCGTCTTTCAATTATCGATATCCTCTCGGTTAATTTATTGTTCAGGATTTCTTTCACTGATATTTCCATTTCTTCTAAGTTTCTTGGGAATTATTGTTCTGATGAATATTTCTCATGTGTATCTCTTGTTATCTCATGACGACAATGCAACTGAATACTTGCGGTTTTTGAATACTATCTTCATATTCTATTATTCTTTCAAATTTACCTAAGTTTCTGGTAAATCGTGTATTTTCTTCTTATATTTTTAACTTTGATAATAAATTGAGTGATTAATTGAAACTCCTTTTATATTTACCTTGATCTTAAAAAATTTATTTAATTTTATTTACGGAGTTAACAGAATATATTTTTTGTAACTCTTCTAGTTTGTAGATGTTTATGCCTAATATACAAAAGCAAATGTTCAGATGATGCCTCTTAGTACTCTTTTATGATCAAAAAATATGTGTAATCGTTATTATTAATTGCAATTTTTCATCGTTAAAGAAGTCTTTTGCTCTTATTTGTTTCGTTGGGAAGCAATCAAGAAGTACTCTTGAAGTTTTATTTATAAAAGACTGTCATTAACGCGTGGATAGATACTTGATCTGCAAAAAAAAGCTCAAAATGGCCTTCATTTTCAAGATGCTTAGAAGCAATTAAACTTCCATGTATACGTATAATTGTTATCGAAACAAAAGGACACCCATTACCACCTATGAAAAATGTAAATCTATTACCGGTTTATATCTGCTTCTAGATTTGTAAAACCTATGCCTTTGAAAATTGGTACAGAGTGGTTAAATTTATGTCGATTAACTGAAATATGTATTTTATGGATGGTTGATCTAAATTGATTCTTTGTAATCTTTTTGCTCAAGCAAATGGCTTTCGAACCTCGTGATCCCCTAATAAATCGTTACATTTTTTAAAATTTTAACTTCTCGAGAATTGCATTGGAAATTTCTTTTTAGTTAACTAGTGGGCTAAATATTAAAGTTAAATTAAACTAAAGTTAATAAAATCTAAATTTTTCGAAATCGAAACTTCCTAATGATGGTTAAATTTTGTTAAATCTAGAGTAAGCGTGCAAACTAAACGCCTTAACTTTAAATTGGAGCAACGGTTGGGATGGAATCCAATAAAAAAGGAGTGTTTATAATTTTAAATAGAGTAAAATATATTATCAATAACCACCCTTTTGAAACTGTCAATTTTCTTTAGGTGAGATTTAGAGCCTGCATATAAGTTCAATAAAGCACATAAATATACAAAAATGTAAAATGCACTTTTTAGTATTTATTTATTAAATTATTTACTATTTTGACGCAAATCGGGGATAAAAAATGTAGAATTTCTTTTGTTGGGAGCATAAAGCTCGGTTAATAGTAACATAATCTGGGAAAGAATAAAGTGGTTAGGATGGAGACAAGGCTGAATATAAAGTCGGTATTATACTTATAGATTTGATTTATAGACCTTTTACTTAATGGATTGTTATCTGGGTTACTAAGTACATTTTTCCACGAAGTTTAGTGCTTGTTAAATGGCTGATAAGTCAGGATAGTTGATCAAACTGTTTCCCTATGACGGCAGAATCAGCCAAATCACATTAGCTTACAGGATTTTAACAAAGCGGAGTCCACTCCAAAGACACAATAACCTTCCTTATATAAGATTTTTCTAGGTCAAAAATTAAACTCTTATTAATACTTTTGCGCATTTGAAAACATTCAGTTAGACTGGATGATCCTTTAATAATTGCAACAAATACTGCATTTTAAGAGCATGAGTTTGTTTGCTAGTATTTCCTGAATTCAATGTCCCGCCAGCCATTCGAAATTTTTCTGACGGCGGAAGATGGTGTATATCCAAAAAGCTCATCATATCAGAATTATAGGTTGTGTTCAGTCTGAATCAGTTCTTTGAAAAAAATCCTGTGGCACAATGACAGTATATTTTTCTTAAATATACTATATGATCAATTTCAGTCATTTCTTAACGTCATTTGCTAGGAACGATCTGATCATCGACGAATAAAAGACAACTTTGTTCCTTGATCCGTTAATCTGACACATCGTCAATATAGAAGAGTCGAGTAGTTATATATGCCTTTGATTTATTGTTTATTATCTATTCAGGTAGAAACTACATAATTTAATTTAAAAGACATAATGTTCTAATCTAGAATATTCCTCTCTGTCCTCAAATATAATTACGATAATAATTTCCAATATACAAAAAGCAGTGTTAAGGTTATATGCTTTAACTTTATGTGACAATTGGTTCTTATTATGGTTTGCTCTTAAATTTTATTTTCAAATCGCTAGACTGATTTATACCGTGCTCCATTTACAACCGTGATATGAATAAATTTGTTCAAATAAATGGAAATTAAAAGAGGTGAGAAAGAAAAGGCGGAAAATCAAAGAATTTGACATATAAAAATCATCTCTGGGAAAATATTATTATCTTAAATGCAGCATTCAAAAGTTAAACAAGCGTGTCGGTAGTACTACCAGACTATTATTATAACTTTATCAACCCTAAGACTGTAATTTATACTTATTATTTAAAGTTGGAATAACCACTGAGCACTGCCAGTCTTTAAAATCACATATGAGCGTTGGATGACATTTTTTTAGTCAAATAAAATAATCGAAATATTGAACTATCATTGAATCTCTTATGAATATTTTATCAGTACCCACACACATTGAGCATCTAAATAATGCTCTAAGTTAGGACCAGTATAGTTATTAAATTTTAACCACTTTTGATAATATAATATTTGTGACCTTGAATAGCCGCAAGCAGAAAAATACACATACAGACGCATATTCTCGCTGTCGTCCAAGTAGGAAATAGTTAAAAATGAATTGTTTCGTTTTTTTGATAATTTAATAAGTCACTCTAAGCTTCAGCCTTCAAAAAAATAATAATTTATTTTTCTTTTAAAGAGATTCTGTTAATATTTCTCTGTAAATTTGGCCAGTAGCATAAATTCTTCATGCTGTTTTCAGCTCCTGGATAAATAAAATTGAAAATAATTCCAAGTTCTCAAATACTGCTGGAATAGATTTCATTATTATTTTAAGTACTACCCGATATAGATCATGTTTATGCTCTCCCATTTAAGCTGAATAATAGTTTTCACTCTTTTTACTGTCCAACTGATCTGATCTAAGAATGGACATTTATTAACCGTATTTTGACCATTTTCGATCACTGCGTTTGAAAGCATCATTTAATGCAGTTAAAAATTGTTTATAATCACTTTCTGCCAGGGCTATTTAATTTGAAAAAAATAATCGATGAGGCGACGAAACACTGCAGTACTATGATCAGTGATTGGTAAATGTGAATATTCTGATTCACATTTAGAGGTAACATTTAGTAAAACTCTTTTAATTTAGACAAAACCTGTAGTTGGATAGGAAGTAATAAATTGCCCAAGCATTTCAGCGCTGTAAGAGACTTACTAGCTACTAAAATTCCCAAATCCCAGAACTCATTGATGGCTCGCAATTGCCCTAATGGTAGGCTTTACCATGCAATTTACCACATTTTAAAAAATTTGTAAATTATATGAATAATTAAAAAGAAATAGTTAACTTAATTTTTCTTCGATGCCATTAAATTATTTACGGTTAAAATATTTTGTTTATAACTGTAATGGGATCTATTTTGATTACATCACTCAATGGAATACGTTAGTTGCCTCTGATAGAGAGGAAAATGTTGCGAATCTTCAAAAAACAGTCAGGTCACTTCAATATCCACATTAAAATATGTGTGGTTGACAATAAAATCAAAACATTGCAGTCAGTACGTGCTAACTATTAAAAGTCTGTTTAAAAAATTTGCTAATTATATGGAATTGTATTTTTAAAAAATCTATTTTGTTTCCATGCAAATATAGTGGCTGGATTTTAATCGAAGAACAATTTTATTATTATTCAAATAATAAATAGTTCTTGAAAACTCTCCTACATGTTTAAATCAATCTAACACATTAAGATATTATTAACTCATTCCGTTCATTTGAAATATCTACAATGTATTCATATTCATAAGATCAGTAAATGAAATTCATTGAAATAAACACTTAGCCGATACCTCATCTATTTACTTTAAAAATAATATTGGCACTATTTTCCCTACTTCTTCAATTTTTTTCACTTTAAATTATCTTTTCATCAGTTAAAATTATTTAAAAGACTATAATTGAATCTAGCCCTTACTTTCTAAAAATAAATTGAATTTTATTTAAATTTATTCATGATGGTTTTGATTATAAATATAAATTTACTTAAATGATTTGAGCTGTTAAAAATTATAAGACTCAGTTTCATACAAAGAGGTCACTTGAAAATTTCCTATGGCACACATCATTGATGACCACTGATTGGTTTATTGAAATCACAACGACAACTTTAGTTTCATTTGTGAGAGCACTTTTGCAATCATATAACAGAAGTTGGTATTATTCCTATCATTATAAAACAAATAACCCAGTAGGTTTCTAAGAGAATTATGGAACCTACTCCAGCTGGAGGTTTGAAAATCGAGTTGCCCCAACCTGACGTAAGTTTTTATGGAATATTTCAATACGTGTATTTATTAGTTACTTTTATTTCATGCCTTATTCTGATTTCTTGCTTGATTGTTATAAAGCTTACATTTACATAACATCGAAGTATTACTAAATCCCATAGCGTATGCTAGCGCTAACAGTCGATTGTACTAATTAAATTTGATATTCAAATCGTGAATCGATTTGGCTTGCTTTTAGCCCAAAGATGAAGTGCTTAAGTTTTTCGATGAGGGAATTGGAAATGACGAAAATTATTCAAAACCCGTAGATGAGCCCATTTCTAGAGGTTCATCAGAACATAATACGGTAATTTATCGCCCTTAATTTCCGTTAATGTTTTCATAAATTTTTAAAATAAAATAATCCGATTTTATCTAATACTAGGCAGTAACAACTGGAAGTAGCGGTTTCGAAAGTATGGGTAAGGGAGTACGGATAGTGAAATACAAGGACCGCGATGAAAAAAAGAAATCAGTGGATCGTATAGAGAACCGTCGATTCAAGAAAAGCCTCTTGAAAGTGGAAAGTCAAACAAGCACAACAGATTCTTCTATCAAAAAGATCGTAAGTATTTTGACTTTAAATAGCCCTAAATCCTGAGTTTTGTAACCCCCATGAAACGGAAAAAGCACCCGTTCTAGGGAAATGAAGATGTGAAGCTGTGTGATTTTCAGAATAAGACTTAAATGTGTGCGTCTCCCATCGAGTTTCATTGAAGTCATTTCAGTTGCAGGCTATTTTATAAAGCCTAATATAATTGCCGACTTACATATATAAACGAGAATAAATTGAAATTTTTTCCTAGTAAAATTAAAGCTAAACATTGCAAAAAAACCGTAAAATTACACTTATTTCAAACATAATAAACATTTACTAAAAGAGCAGTTTGGAAAATATCGGCACTTCAGAAACGAATTCGATGAGCAAAAGTTTGTCTTCTACTAGTTATCGTACAAACATTCAGTTAAGCCCATTCCTATACATTGAATTTTCGATGTTTTGCTTCTTCGTGTAATAGTGGCATCATATCTGTATATAAATATAAATATATATATATATGTTTTTAAGTGATGAGTGAATATCTTCTCTTTTTTTCTCTATTTTAATACAAGTATCAATTTAACTAGTACTAAAAGGTACCGAATGTTCTCACTTCGAATGCATGGTGACACTGCAGAATTTTCAGAAGTTTATACTAAATTTGAAGTGGCCTTCTAGGAAGACCTTCCAGGGTATGTTAAAGGTTTTGACATTTATATGTAGGATATCGTTGTGAAATCCTTTTGAAATATTCTTATTTGTCATTCGCGCTGTAAGTGCAAATACACGGGATAATATGAAAAGCAGCAATTTTTAAATAAATAGATTTGGTACTTAAAATGATCAGAGAGTATTGAGAGATTTGAAAGCAGTTCAGTGGAACAAGTGATCATACGAGCGATTAGTGGCTAGATATGTCGGTCATTTCATTCGCGAATATTTTGATGATCATCTCAATTTATTATTCCTTATATTAAATATTGATCAAATCTATTTATTGTAAAATTAGATGTTAATTAAGACAAATTATGCACAATTTTATCAAATTTATTCTTTTCAATCAGTCCTATTAAAAGGTTTCATTAAATTAAAGTGATAGGCCGTTGTCCTCCTTCGACTCCTTTTATATAAATAACATTTGTGTATCAATAGTTGGATAGATTTTAACTAAACCTACTGAGCAATTTTCAACTTTTTTTAATTTTCCTGATATCTTTAAATGTGGATTATTCTAAAGAGATCACACTAGGACTGCCAATCGATTTCAACTTATCTCTGAAACAATTTTACAGTTAGCAAATAAGTCATTTTTAAGATCATTCAAAATTTATAGACCTTACTGCCTCACTATTAAGTAATATTGTGTTAACTGAATAAAAAGCCTTATTCATAAAGTTCTTCATGAAATATCTCAGTAAACTTATTTCGGGCCGTAAATTCACTTTTGAATTGTGGTATTTTAGATCACTTTTCAATTTCAGTCATTATTTGTTGCTATACATCAATTTTAATAGTTTCTAAACTATTTAATGTAAGCTCTTTCATTTGTAACAAATTTTTATTATATTTTTTAAAACGTTCCTTTTAGGTCGATTTGATGCAAATTTATTTGATGTTTAGTAAATACCCAAATATAATACCAATCGCTAGCTCAGAATTTTAAAAATTTTCTTGAATCATAAATGGTATGTGATGAGAACTTTCTCAGTTTTTCTTTCAACTGAACCATCGAAAAATTTTTCCCAAAATATGTTTGTACTATTCAGTACCGATTTTATTGGAAGAAGCTCATAAATTTTGAGAAAATTCTTTTCGAAAGGGAAAATATACGGTGAAATCTTGTGGCAAGTAGAACCTTCTAGGCATTAAGTATTCCGCGGTGGAGTTCGCGCTGAGTTAACTTTGAAAGCAGCAAAATGAAATTTATATTAGAACTACAAACCATTTTTAAATCACCAGATATTAGAAAGAAATATATATTACCGTATTTACGTTATTAAAATTTACTACTCTTCTATCTTCAAAGCTCCAGAGTGGTTATTTTACAAAAAGACAATAATTTTTAAAATCAACCACTTGTGTTATTAGTCACTTAGAAACACCTTTTTTCTCAGTTAAGTGCCATAATTAGATGCAAATTTTAAAAATAAAACTTAAGGCACACAATATTTTGAAATTGCAGCATTCGCAGGTCTCCGGAGGTCGTTAAGTAGTGTGTTTCAAGGCACAAAAATGCCACCAAAGTTGCGCATTAAGTTGTCACCTCTTATCCCAATTCTGCTGTTGTGCAAAAATAATAGCTAGCGAATAAAATGGGAGCTAGGAAATGAGTTGGAGGCATAAAAAAGGAGTTGCTTACCGTAGGAAAATGGGTTTGTTTAATTTTGGGTTCTGCTATTCTCCTTTCCATCATTTGCTTTGTTTCGTTATTAATTCCCATTCGTCTCAAGGGAGGGAGATATTCTTAATAATTGGAAGATATAATTTCTTGTGGATATATTTCCAAAAGTGTGAAGGGAAGATTAATCAGAAATGGTGCAAAAAGAACGAGAAAATAATAATAATGTAAGTAACGTATCATATAGTGTTTCACTTTGAAATCTCATTTTCTAACATACTCCAGTTTCCAGTTCCATGTGTATAACTGTTATAGTTAATTTTCCCTCTAACTAACATGTTTTTGAATATCAAGTTAGGAATTCCATAAGCCTTGTAGCACGAATCTTGTGTTAGCAACAGGTGAACTTATGACCTAGTCAGATTTAAAAATTCTTATAAACATCTCTGGTTACTTAAGACCTTTCAAAAGGAGTAAGAAGTTAATTTTTTAACCACTGCAAATCTATTTGGAATTTTTATAAAACTTTAATCAACATAAATCCATTTCGAAGGACCTTTTAAATATTTATGGAAAACTGTTGACTAATATCTCAAATAAATGGAGAAATGTCGATTAAGTGATTACATCAATTTCCGTAGCGTTAACTGTAAGTCGATAATGTTAGCCGTTCGTTTGTCAGATAAACGTTATAATACTTCTGCTATGTACATGGAGAAATAAATATCTTATGACTCTATTTAATAGATGCAATTAATTTGGTAGGTATGTTCACCAATTTATTTCAATTTCCACGGAATTAAAGAAAATCTATTCATAGGATCCGAAATATCGCTTCTTTACCGCTATGTACAGAAGAAAATGTTCTGACAGTTTATAGCTTATCAAAGATACCCCGAAGGGCCTCGCATTGAATTTAATGTCAAACTTGAACATTAATTCCTTATATATTGTATTTTAACCACTTCTGTCCATCATAAAACCTTTAGCATCCAGATAATAATCTTCAAATCATTGATTACCGTGATTTCTGTGAAAAAGTGTCAATAGACAAGCCTTTCGGGAAATATTAGTAGACAATTAGCATCACGCAAAATGTTTGTTTCGGAATTATTTTTTAACATTTAATTTGAAAAGATTTGCAAAGAGTGTCATAAACAAGGTCTTTTTGGAGTAACTCATGCAGTTGAATAATTAATGTGCCTGTGCAAATTTTACATGAATACTACTTAAATTCAGAAAATTTTATTTTTAAAGAAGTAGATGCCCCTGTCAATCAATTTTTAAGTAGCTGTGTAGTTAATTTTCTTATGAAAATATCGATTTATTACGCTTGTTAATACATTTTAAATTTACCTCATTCTACTTAAACATTATACACGCATCTGTAAAAGACCTGTAAAGATTGACAGTGAGCTTTAGGAAATAAATTCTTGATTTACTACGAAATTTTTATAATATTGTTAGTACAGTTTATTTTGATCCTAAATTCAAGGCTTTCATTAACTTAAAGGCTCGTATTTCCTTGGCCCATGTTATTAATAGATAAACTGCATAAACAGAGAAAAATATTCGGAATTTTCATTAATACCTTAATTTGGAACGAATTAAAAATTCTGAAGATAATGAATATACGTCAGAATGTGTTCCAAATAATAAGTATCAGTTCCATTTTGTAAACAAAATAATTAAAAGTAAATATTGAAATATCACTTAAATTTAAGCATGAATACTTGTTAAATACATAACTTATCTAACGCAGTTGAATTTCCCTCAAGATGCACAATGTAACCTGTTGGTCACGATTTATATGATCTCTGACACCTTTTCTGGAGGAATTAGGTGAATCGAGTCAGATGAATGAGATATTTCAATACAAGTTTTATTGTGGTCTATCATATTCAATTCCTCTCGACATCTTCTTAGATTCAAACCAGACATTCATCTATACAGTCCATTCTCTCAAGAAATATTGAGCAGGTACAGTGTTCCCAAATTTGCAGTCATATTTCTTCTAAGGTCTTTTAGTTCTATTATAAGACATCGATTGAATAACTAATTTGAATTTTTACAAAGATAATCTTTAAGATAATTTTAAAGTTCTATAAAGAGTGTTTTTTGATCCCTTTTATCGAATTAAATAGTTTAAACAAAATTGCCAGCTGTAGTTTAAATTAAAGACGCGAATTGGAGTGAGAGATGCATAATTGCCAATGAACTCTATTTTTAGAAGTAGAAATGAAAGAAAATTGAAATTGGGGTCCCAAAATTAAAGCATTTTTATTATCGTGATTAATGTTTTATTGGTTTTTATTAACGCTGTTTTGCATTCATGCGTTTGTATTGTAGCGGGCCACCAGATTGTTGTGGGTCACCGGTTTGTAGTGGCAGAGTCACCAATTTGTGGTAGGAGTAGTTCACCAGTTTGTAGCGGTAGTTGGCTAACAGTAAATGAAAAGAAAACAACACAGGGATTGCGTTGACCAGGTTATATTGAATAAAGTCCAGTACAGAGTCTCAATAGAGAAATAGGAGATTGGAGAAGGACGGAGCTATGGAAAGAGGCGTTGGACGAGGTAGAGTCCCTTGGTGTGTTCATGTCGTGTGTCAGATGGAGGCTATTTATAATCGAGACTTTGGGTGAGGACACGCATAAGGATATGGTTGCATGCGTGCTTAATTGGTCGAAATGATTGTAGGAAAAGGAAGGGTCAGTGCACACAAGACTGGTTAATAGCGGGGTTGATTAAACGGTGTCTGCTACTATCGTCTGAGGTATGCTTACCTTTTCTGATCGATGAGAAATAGGTCAGCTGAGGATACACGATGCTGGTCTATAGAGTGCATGGGGTCACAGGAAAGGTTAAAAGTTTATAGACATTACTATAAAGATAATTAAATTTAGTGATGATTAGAGATGGTGTAAGATAAAATATTTCGGAGAAAAGGAATTCATCCTTCAGTATTTTTATAAATACCTTTTGCATAAACCAAATGCTATTCGCTAACTTGTGGGAGAAAACATAAAAAACAGGACTGCACAAGTCTGAAAATGAAGTGATTAATTAGTAAAATATAAAAGTACTTATAAACATAAGTATTCTTACGCAATCATAAGTTTGTACTTCTTTAGTCAAATCATCTAAAAACTACTCAAAAACCTTCCAGAATTTTGTCAATGTGACGCCCAAATTTTATCACCGAAACTCGTTTTCCATGAACGTATACTCTCGCGGTTACGTTTTTTACAATCTAATTCCACATTTATTGATGGCAGAAAAATGTACATCTCCAGTTTTACAGGTTCATAGTTTTGAATTGTGGTGTCTATTTAGCTATCATAATGAAATAACCATTTAGTATCTAGTATCTTTTCAACTTGACGTGTATTATTTACCACATCGATTGAATTAACAAATTCCTCAAAATAATAATGAAAAGTAAATATATGATTGAATTTTTTCAACAAACGAGTAATCAAATTCGTGTTAAAAAATTTAATGAATTTAGACCTTAATAGTTACTATTTTCCTATTCTTAATTAACTCTGCATCAGTCATTTAATGTAGTTATGAAATTACATGACCAAAGAATATGCATCCAAGAATATATTCATCTAACTAAATATCCTAAAATATCACATCTCAAAGTTGCACAAGTATTCAAATGAATATAATTAGTGTTATGTTAGAACCATTAATTAACTCATCTTGGTTTTTTTCCCTTCAGAGTGTACATCTTATGTAAGTATCGCTTAATTTAGCTAATAGGTTTTGTAAAAGCGGTTTAAAATTTACCAATTAAGGTATTTAGGGTCTTAAAAAGCATTCACAGACATGTTGTGGCTAGAAGCATGAGTTTGAGACCTTCTTTCACACATTTGTTCCCCATACACATGAGCTAAGTGTTTGAGAGGCTCACCAACTTCTAGTCAGTTGACAGCTGAGAAGTACTGAAAAAAAGACGTTCGATGACAGTTGTGCTATATAGAAGATCTGTATCTATTGATATATATTGCTATTGGTATTATTACTTCTTATCTCAATTTTTTTTTTACAGAAGGGCGGACTGTACCTCAATGGCGATTCTCATTGCACTGTGAGCGAAAGCAATACTTCTTCGTATAACAGTAGCCACCATCTTAGCAGTAGCAACGGTAGCTATAAATCATCCGGGGGAATCCTTCAGAACAATACCAGCGGTTTTTATCGAGTTCCAGATAAAAAACTCCACCGAAGTCATAAGAGTTATCATGGCAATGGTGCAAAATTTTTTATTATTACGGTAAGCTAAATTAAAAATTACAAATAATGATATTTTTAAAAAATATTACATTTCTCCTTATGTACATCAGATATGTAGAGGAATTATAAAAATTAGGAGACAATAAATTCTGTCTAAAAATATCACTTTTAATTTTAATCGTATTTTAATCTATATTTATTTCACTGATCTGCTATAAATAGGAAATGACAAACTAGGTACTTATGGATAGATGTGCTGTTCATTCTAAGTTTCTAAACCTACGATAGTTTGGAAAGTGTTAATTATTTATTACCCACATGACAAGATTTTACTGCTTTTATTCGTTGAAAAAATAGCACAAACCAATATGGGCTACTTTTGGGTAATCGAGCAGTTGTCGATATCCCGTTTCCTTTGTGAATTCGTGTTCGTAAAATCTAAAGCTTATTAACCAATACAGAAAGTTAGAAGACGCATCAAAAAATTAAGATACAATTTTCTTATTTCAGCCAAGATTCTTGCAGGATAATACGAACTTGTTTGATTTTAACAAAGCAGAGATCACTAGAATTCAAGTAAGGCGAATCACGAGTCAGGTGTCACACATTTATTTATGCATTTTTATATCTCAAGTTTCACACAGTCTAACACGTTAGAAACTCTACAAGACTTCAGGTCTTTTTTATTTCATGTGAAAAAGGTATAAATTGGTGGGTGATTATTTTTCTATTCAATTGTAAAACGTGAATATTCTCATAAATGTCATTTTCAAAGCCACTATTTCACTAATTTGATCTGAACATCTGAAACATCTTACAAATGGGAATATTTCATCATTCCCATAACAGCATTAATTTGGCACGTTACAGTAATTCCTGAAACTAATCTGCAAAAAGGAAATTAAATGTTTAGTTTTTGTGCTACTATTTAATGTAATTCAAAGGATGCTTTTAACAGTTTAAATAAAAGGACACCAAGTCAAAATACAAAATATCATAATAATTTAGTTTTTGATAAAATGGAGATCTAGCATATGAGTAATATAATGAAGTCAGCACCTCAAGAATTTTGTACAATTTTTTCAATTTAAGATTTATTTTAGTTTCCGCTTTCTCTTTGTGATATCCGCATGTTCCAAACCTGAATTTTTATTGCTTGATATCTAGGGCACTAGCTGAGGTAGTTGACAAGTTAATATAATTGAACGATTTGTTAGCTTACTCTCATCCGTTTGCATCGTAAATCCATAAGCGGAGTAATGAAACTAGCAAAAGCATTTCAAATACAGTAGATCTCAGTCCTGTATAACTTAGCTGATCTTTAAATACTCCAAAAATCTTAACAGTAAATGTTCATATGGTATTAAGTAACAAAGAATTAGACTCCCTTCCTGATTTGCCTTATTTCCTCTCTTCTTTTCTCGCCCATATTTGGGATGATTCGTAGTTGCAGAGGTAAATATAGGTTAGAGAAATGGCAATATCACGGTCATAGTGATCGAAATTTCCGGAAAGTTGTCTTCCTACGCTAATATCAAGTAATTGAGAACTTGTACTCACTGAAGCTTAAAATCAGCAATAATAATTTTTAGCAAATAAAAGAACACATCATTGTATTTCTTAAAATTCCCATATGTGATATCCAACATTACGTTATTATAGTTGTTTTCTTGATCACTACTGCCTCCTAATGGGAGAAATTTTTCACAATGCAACTTAAAATTTTAGAACGCATAAGAAAATTTCCAGATTCATGACTAGTTATTGGCAGGAATTCATTAAATTGCTATTATTTGTTTTAAACTTTCGACAAATGAAATTTAAACAATAATTGTGTCATCTAAGGCGATGAAAATTCGTTCCGTTTAAAATCCTTGCTTCGAAGCAAAGTTATATATTAAATTTAACTAAGGTCTAAAACATAAATTGGTCTGACAAGACTCTCATTTGCAATGTAAGAATTCACGAAATCGAATCTTTCATAATATCACTGACAGATTTATTCAAATTACTAATCAATTAGCTGTAACTCCTGGGATGATTAAACCCCAACCCAGATCCCAAAGTTTTCAGCTCCGATGTATCCAAAGCCAGAAGAATAGAGAGAGCTACTGGGTAGGAGTTTTGGGAAAACAGAACGTATGTTGACAAACAGCTGGCCCGAATTAACGTTAGCAATTGTTTACAATAAAATGGTCGTAAATAAGTGCAAATAGTATGGGGGTATTTATTGATTAAGGAGGCTACCGGTAATCATATTAATAAAATGTTCACTTTTCATCCCGAAATATAGAATACAATTCCTTCATCAAAGTTAAGTGTTGTTACCACTGCTTTTAGAAATCGTTTTCAATATATCAGCAATTTCTTTTCAACTTTTGTAATCTCAACCTTCCATATAGAAGTAGTACGGCAAATAATAGGTTTATAATTTAATTTTCAAAATTTCCTAAAGTAATTTATAAATCAGTCCTTCCTCATTCTGGCAGATAAAATGGATCGATGTTTCATTTAATTTCTAATCAGAAAGTGAGCTACTCGATTTGGAATATGATAGTACAAGTTCATGAATACTTCTCATCTTATAATTACAGACTCTACGAGGTAAAATTTGTTCAAATTAAGTAAAATGAACCTACTTCTTGCTGAATTTTGGCTTATTACATTGTCATACCCCCTTAAATTTACTATATTTAGAGTAAGTATCATTTCGCTTCCACCGACATCAAGCCTGTCAATATCATCTATTTTTAGAACAATACAAATATTGTTTCTATTTTAGAGTTCAATTAGAATTATCATAACACGGTTCAAAATAATAATTTTTCTCTTTATATGGAGGTAAAAACATTAAGGTCTGTAATTTGTTCTTTAATGTTTAGTTTAAATGGAGAAAAAGTGGACACATTATTAATTGAGCACAAAGGTGCATTAGTTTTGGCTCTAATATTGAGGTAGAGGATGATATTCTGATGAATAAAAGTCCATTTATCGTTTATAAAAAGTAGCCATCGTTGTGAATGTTACATATGTAATCTAATTCACTTTACTCAAGTTCCTATTAATTAGACATTTTAACCACCTTAGGAAACTTTCCATTTCTCATTTGCATATGAAGAATCAATTAATCAGGACTATTTCCATCAAACTGACAATAATTCCTAAACAAACAGTAAGAAAACCTATGAGAAAATAAATCATTTCTTTTCTAAAGCACTACAAACACTTTATTAATTAAATTTGCGGTGTTACAGCATAAAATATGATTTTATCAAAATTAATCAGCATGCCAAGTGGGTGTGTTGTGTTATAATGAGCTTTCCAGTTTTAGAATATCTACTTCAAGCTTTTTTTATAAAATAAATCTACACAGAGAAATCTCACAGGAGGAAATATGAGGATCAAATATTTTTCCCCCTTTAATTTTGTTACGTCTTCTAATCAGTCTAAAGGGCAATCCGTGTTCTTTCCACTTTTATTTGCTTGAAAATATTTCATGTTTGCAAGGATTTGCAGTTATTTTTACTCTCTAACAAAATGTTTTGGTATTGGTACAGGTTTGAATAAAAATGTAAGCTAATTATATATTTGATAAGTACTAAATTGTGGAAACTCTCCTCAATATACATGCCTAAAAAGGTTTTAAAATGTAACTAGATTACAATGAAATTTTCGCAAAGTTATATTTTTATTCAGAATGTAAAATTACATCACCAAAGGCGTAATGTGGGGAAATAAATATCACTTCGGTAAACTATGCATATTTTGAATAGCTGAAAATTAATAAGAATTGAAGATTTAAAACTCGTTTTTTTAACAATATTAAACGAGCTCGAGGGTTTAAGGAGGCGTTAGATCTTACCAGAAGATTTTACCGGTTAATATCGCGATCGAGGGAAAACTCATATCTTAAACTACGCATCATGCGAGCCAGTCAGGGTGAAGTTCCAAGGTTATCATTAGTGCATTCTCAGCAAAGGTAAACACGAATAGTGCGAATGGGAATGTGAAAAATCTAAATCTAAACCAAACTACTCTCAGTAATTTTATTCTAATAATTACCACTATTGACCTCATAGTGACTCTTTAATTTAAACTAATTGTCCTAAGTCGCAGACAGTTAGATTTCGGTTTTCTAGATACTTGATAAATTGCCTTGCTAGAGAATTTAACATTCTTTACAGTAATTTGAATGTTTATGATTAAAAATATCATATATAATAAGTAAATGCAAACGTTCCTCTCAAATATTTCTGTCCATATATCAGTATTTTAGCATTAATAGCGTTTAATCATGCTGGAAGATCGTCTCTAAATTTTGCACTTCAACGGATTTTATGATGAAGAATACTTTTAAATTTAAATTTATGATTAAATCTTTAGAATATATTTTATAAAAGGAAAATAATTAATATCAACCAATTGCCTCCATTACGCTTTGTTTGAATAGAATGCAAATCAACATAGCACGTCAATGAGTCAGTATGATGAAATTCAAGTCAATAAAATACCGGTGTAGCGAACAACGATGACAATATTCATTATTGATGAATTTCTTAATTTGTTTTTTTGATATTAAAGTCAGTCGACAGAAACAACAACCTAGGCTCTCCAAAGTCAAAACGTGAACGAAAACTTCCCAAGGAAAGCGCTGGTCATCATCAAAAAGCGGAAACCAAAGCACCCGTCAGTCAAGGGGTCTTCTCAATCACTACTGTAACTTCAAATGTTACTACTGGGCACAAGCCAGACAATCATCGCTCAAAACAACAAAGCAATGAGAATCGAAGATGGTTCACTCCTGAAAGTCAGTCTCGAGCTTTTATTGTCATTTTTATTAACTTATTGAAAATAACTTTAGCAGATGCATAATAATAATGTCTTAGGTACCGCTAAGGGCTGATTGTGTTTTTTTAAGTTTTAGGATATTCAGCTCAAATGCCGGAACATTTGTTCATATAGATCTTTCCACGTTATTTTAAAATGGCACAGAACTGGTTGCAAAATTTTTCTTTACCTTAGCCTGGTAAGGGGCAGGATCAGATTTGAACAAATAACGTTTTAACTAACATTAAATAGTGGGGCATTTGAAAGCAGAATTCGGTAGATATATATTATAATAACCTCTTTTACGATACTAAAACACTTCTCTCATGCTAGCATTTGTGTTCATTTATCTGATCTAAATTTCAGTATTTAAGGAACTCCTCTGTAATAGAAATTTAAAAATCGAGTTTTTCTCTCAAAATCGACTCTCATTGCAAACTCTGACATTGCACACGCCTTTTACTTTTTTATCTAATTATCGAAAGAAGTCTATTTTATTGAATCATGGAGCTAAAAGTGTCTAGGGCAATCCATTAATTGAATCAGTAGTATTACACCGGTATCCTAGTATAAAAAACTACCTTTTATATTAAATCGTTTCAGAATAGTTGAGAAATAATTAATATTCGATCTTATGTACTTAAATGCATTCAGCCTATCTTATCGTAAAAAAATCAAATAAGATTTTGTTAAAAGTTTTGTTTAAACTGAAGGGATCTGCAGCCTTCAATATTTAAGGAAAAATGTAACTAACATACAAGATTCCGATCTTGAAATCAGGAGTTTGATATGTAAATTGTCCTTCAGACATTTGGGATACTTGAGGAACTCAGTTTGATAAAGGAATAATTTTCAAGACGGGCAATTTTAGCAAAGAGATTTTACGAAAGAATTTTAAATTTAATGATATTTTCATTGATAGATGTTTCTAATTTGCTTGATAGCTGGAGAAAGTATACATCTCAGAATTTGCAACCTGGTCATTCCCTTGAATTTTAGTTTTAATTTCAACACATTAAGTCAACTATTCACCAGATGTTAGCTTTTAACATTTTTTTCCTTTTCTTATTCCAGAGGTAATTCGCCGTTATGGATCAAGTCTCTCCGATTATGAGAGAAGCGAAATTTTACATTACGAGAAGATCTATTACTTCGGACTGGGCGCAGCGAAATCCTCAGGAAGAAACGAGTTCTACAATAGTGGATTTGATAACAAGAAGGGAGAGTATAAGACCGTAGAGCATGATCATATAGCCTATCGATATGAAGTCCTTGAAACTATTGGACGGGGGGCTTTTGGAGAAGTGGTTTCTGCCTACGATCACAAGAAACAACGAAAAGTGGCCCTTAAAATCATCCGAAATCGACCAAAGTAAGTATGCCAACTAACCGCTCCCAAAACAGATTGAATTCAACATAAAAACTTTTGATTTGGAGAAAGAACTTAACATCTTAATCAAAGCCTTATCTTTCAAATTACGTCAAACTTATTGTGTAAATTCTGCAAGTATTAACAGCGCTTCTTCGTAATAATCGAGTCAACTTTTTTAAAAGGGAAATCAATAAACTTACTATCACGATCTTAAATATTTAATGTCGCTATAGACACTAATTTTTAATCATAGTTATTTTAAGACTGTTTCTTAATTGGTGTGGTCAAGATATGCCCTGAGGTATCTGGAAGTTAACTTTCAATACCCAATTCCCAAATATTAATTATTATCTAAATATAAAAAACAATAGTTTTATTTGTTCTGTAAAATTAAAATATAACTGAAAAGAAAATTCTTATTTGCAATCATGAAAATCATTTATGCACAACGGTTAGCAGTAGTTCGAACAAAGATTATGAATCCCTGATAAAAGCAAAAAACAGAGAAGATTGAATCAGAAATTCCCAATGAACTGCAATTAGAAATTCCCTAAATTGTCAATTTTCTAAATAAAAACTATATTTCATTGCACCGTGGCCTTGAGTTTTAATTTTCAGACTTTTAATACATGGCTCCGGGATTTCTAAATGATAGTATAGGTATTTTGAAGTTGATTTAGCAGAACACCATATATTTTAATCTTCGGAGGGCTAAAGGGAATCAAAAGACTAGAGTAATTTAAAATAATACATGCTATATGCCTTATATGATTTTAATTGTTTACTATTATGGCTCTTTTAGCCTTCACGAACAGGCACGAGTAGAGGTGAAGGCCCTGAAAATTTTAAAGAAACACGATCCCAAGGGCAAAAACTTCACTCTTCAAATTTTCGACAGTTTTACTTTCAGAAATCATCCTTGCATTGTTTGTGAACTGATAGGGTGAGTTTTACTGATCTCTATGTTCCTGCCAGAAGATGAAAAACACAAGTTATCGTTACTATATAAAAAAATTATTGCAGTTCAATAATTATGCTTACGTACATCGTATATTATAATGCAGATAGTTCATATAAACATAATGAAGGTTAGGCGTTGGGTAGAAATGGAAAGAAAACGAAATAGTGAATTATTAATTAAATCAAAGGAAAATATTTATTTTTTCCTAATTACAGTATTGTCTTTATATTTGAGACACGCTTCATGTTCGTATTAACTGCTTTCATATGCTGTAATTAGCATTTTTTATACGAGTTAGCCTCGCTTTCTGAAACTCTATCAAATTCACATTTCTTATATTCCTTTAGTGAAAACCTTTATGAGGTGCTAAATCGGGGCAATTTCCAAGGCCTACCGGTAAAAATTATTCGCAGTGTGACCAAATGTGTTCTCAAATGTCTGGCTATTCTAAATGAGGAATCGATCATTCACTGCGATATCAAACCGGTGAGTTCCTTTAGGATCATTGTTAAGGAGAAAGATTGTAGATGATATTTAGATAATATCAAAGTATCGAATGGAACTGTAGCTTTTAAGACATAGTAACATTATATTTTTCTCATGTAAATGCAAAGAAAATAACTATATGTTTCATTTAAAGAAATCACAGATCTGGGACCACACAGCGTCAGAAGCTGAATGAGATATGGGTGTTCTAAGAGCTACTGGATGCTTAAGATGTGGAAGTAATCCTGTTCACATGTACTTTGTCTGTGAAGGACAACCTATTGCTAAACATTAGTTGGATTGTAGTTAATCCTCCGCATGTCGAAAATAACACTAGGTAAACAATAAATTAAAGCTAACTTCACTGCGTCATAGTTCAAAATGCAAATTTCAGAATCTGATCCCTCGGTCCCTGGGTGAAAGTTAATATCTGCGACATCCAGCGCTTAGCAATCACGTTGATGAGAATGGATATTGAGTCATTTCAAGAAACTAGCCCCTATAAATCTTGATTTGATAATATCAGATAAGCCAAATGTTGATTGTTCTATTTCAGTAGAAGCCTAAAATCTTAATATTGTAATTCACCATACTTATATAGGAAAATATTCTTCTTGTCCCGGGAGACAAAGTGCAAGTGAAACTTATCGACTTTGGATCTAGTTGTCGAGTGGAGGAACAAAGTGAGTTAACGATTAAGTTTAAAAGTTCATTGTCATTTAAACCAACTTTTGTATTAAAAATTAATTATTGTTAATCAGTTTCAGAATTTTCGACCAAATAATGATCATTAGCTATTTTATTCACTGATTTAGTGAACTGTTGATTAGAAAAAGTATTGAAATTTCATACTGCCTTCATCACCATCACTGCTTTATCATTTGGAAACAGGCGCGGCCGATTTTTTGTTTAAATTGGTATAAATAGCAAGCTGCAAATATTAAATAATTTTTAATGAGCTTACTAACAGATTTTATATGAGAGACGTAGGAAAAAATAGCTTAAAAATGAATTCCTATGCGTGAAATTTTCCAGCGTTAGAATTAAACATTGTGTCAATAATTAGATTTTGGAAGTAAGATGTCCATACTTAGAACAAAATTATCTTAAATATAATAATTATTATAAAACTGAAAATTGATTCCAATAAACAAAGAGATAATCAAATCGTTTCTCTTTCAGCATGTTAATTTATAAATAAATTTCTTTATAAAAGATTTGCAAATATGTTTTGTAAAAAAGAACTAATTAAGCCCATCTATATTTTATTATTTATTTTTTTACTTTCAAGTTTATAACTACATCCAATCGCGATATTATCGAGCACCTGAGGTAATAATGGGAATGAGGTACACAACCAGTATTGATATGTGGAGCCTTGGCTGTGTATTGGCAGAGCTCCATACAGGTAATTTATTATGTCTCCCTCTCTTTCCCTCTCCATTCTCCGTTATTTCAAGAGCATAAGCTTTTATGAATATTCGAACTGTTTGATTATTACTGTCTAAAACTTTTGCTCAAATGTCGAATAATAGTCAAAAAGATTATTAATTTGCTTCAGGGGTTCCTCTTTTCCCTGGATCTAATGAAGCCAATCAATTGCAGTGCATCGCTAATCTCATGGGAGAACCGCCAGAAGAAATGATCTTAAAATCCTCAATGTTTTCTAAACTTGCTGGTATGTACACTTATTTTTTATTACCAGTATCCAGTACCAGTATCCCAATTTCAAGAACAGTAGAATTATTTTTTATATTATCAAAAGAGAGGATAAAGTAGAGTTAGATAATGAGCAGTAACATCAAAACAAGCCTTACTTTATTTGAGTACAGATTTCATCAGATTTTCTGTTTATTTAGTATCATGATATAAGGTTCTAAGATTCATCTGAACAACTAAATCATAGACATCTTTGTGCTGTTTTATCCCCACTATGCTCTGGGCTCAGTATTCCAGGTTCGTTAGAGAAAATTAGTTATTTTTAAATCATGGAGAGATTGTCAAAGATAATCGAAAGGGAATGATTTCACAGAGTTCTAAAATGGCGCGCTTTTCCATGTTCTTCACAAGAAATATTATTTTTTTATTTCATTTTCATTAATTGTATACGACCTACAAAATGTCTGCTAAATCACTGTTAATCACAAAGTATATAATTTTATTTAATTTTAGATGGAAAGAAAGTTGGGTTTAAGCTTGCAACTTCATCCGAGAAAAACTTCGACGATGAAATGGGTTCAGTTGATTCTCTCTTCAAGGATTTTGTTCGTAGATGTTTGGTGTAAGTTTTAACAGCTCTCTTTCTTTCTTAGAATTCATGATTTGAAATGAAAATGAGTATTGCTTAATTATTTTATTCCAATAGATTTTCATCCAATCAATCGGCGAGAACGTTTTTAATATGTTAACTTAAGAGTTAATAAGGTACAATTAAATTTATGTTTATAGATGGAATCCAGAAGATCGAATGACGGTTGAAGAAGCCTTGAAACATCCCTGGATTAAATATGAAGAATTTTCGAAAGGCACTACCGAAATTAGCAGTAAGGTTGAAAAAATCTAACAACTTTTTTATAAAACCCCGGAAATTTGCCTTCGGTCTGCTTTATTTTATTTTACTAAGGTCCAAGATTTGATAAAATAAATGGATTTATTAAAAATTAATAAACAGTGTTGGTCAAATTAATTGTTATAGTCATTATTCGACGTTCTGAATTTCCTCCTCATTTAAATATGTCCGTTTCTCATGTCTGTTGATAGAATTTTATGTTTCACTATAAATTTTTGACTATGATTGGACTTTTTGATATAATGAAAGACGACGTCAAAATTATTCCATAGACCTTCACCAAATGTCAATTCGAATGCATCTCATTTTAATGCGAAATATTGATACCTTTGTGCAATGAGTTTCACTCAAAGCAAAACTAAATACTTCTTCAGAAATCTTTTTGCTTGGATAGTAGTCCCCAAAATATCTAATCGGATTATAAGCTTTGAATAGTGATCAGTTTCAACTCATGTTAAGGACTGTGAGATCAAATTTATGTGCTACTCGCAAATATTTTTGTTCTCACAATTACTAAGAGTCCTCACTTTAGCGAGGGCTAAATACACGATACTATTTGTGTTGTTCCTGGTAAGGAGGATTACACCACAATTAGACAGTCCATTCAATTTGAAATTATCTTCATCAGATAAAATTCTATCTAAAAATAAAATTGTTACGAATAGTACATTTAAGAGAGAATTTTACGAGGCTTTATAGTTATCTTTACTGTATTTTGGCATTCTCTTCCAGCCTTGATTTTGTCCTCAAGGTTATATTCATGGGAAAATTTCCTTTCATTTAGTCGAGCAACCTTGAATTTGGAGTAATTATACGAAATTGCATATCAGGCAGTGCAAAAAATAAAAAAGTATTTGCATGACCAACGTCTTCGGACGCTTTTTGTATGCAACATGAAGATTTTTAGTTTACTGGACTCACGAGTGTTCGAGTAGTGGCCCTCTTGGATCTCCCAATTGAATCAACCCTACCTTCCTGTATCTAAGTGATTTAAAACGGATTTTTACTTGCGATTCCAGTCTATTTTAAAAATAAAAACTGTCTAATAATCGTTTGTAACAAGCCATTTTAGCATTTATATACTTTTCTCTTAGGAAAAACTAATCCCCGCACACAGGATGACGAATCACCGATTAATTTAAAGGATTTACACATATCAAGTCCTCCCGACAGACGGCTTGATCGCCAAGATAGTGGTGTGAGGTAAGTCCTTGGGTGGCTCTGGTTGTCCTCATTTATTTTTTCTTATCTCGCATGTCACAATGTTAACATGATTGTAGCATGTGGATCATCATAATTCGACAATACTAGATGACACGTTGTGTCTAAAACTGGTAATAAACCAAAAGCAAAAACAAGAAAAGGCGATTTATTTCGAATTATCAATTTAGCATTCATTCGATAATAATGTTACCCTTTTACCAAGAGTCAAACCGAAGTAAATTGTGAAACCATTGTTGACAGACGAAATCGCATACCTTGTGATTTTATCTGAAAGATGGTTTATCAACTTGTCCCTTGACTTGAAATGAATTTAAAATTTGTCGTTATATAATGTTTTTTTAAGGGAAATAAAGACCTACGTCTTTCCTAATCAGATGTCAAACGATCCATTACTTCACTTTCTTATAAAAATACATTAGGAATTACATGAAATAACTAATTAATAACGAACAAGCATATGAGGAAGTATAAAATCTGAAGATACCTAAATTTCTAGCTATTAATATCCTAAGATGCAGACCACTAGTTGCGAAGCAAACCAAAACTAGGCTAGGATATCAACCACGCCGCCCAATAGGGGGGCTTCGTTAGTCAAAATACCCAATCACACGCTACCAAAAATAAGAAAGGCCAATGGCAATGTAGCAAGCTGACAAAATAGCTGTATACATAGGAGTAGCTTCGAGCTGCAGCCGTCTTCCCAATTGCGTTAGTGACGTTCCCTGTTTCCTTTCCCTGCTTCTCTCCCCTATTCCACAGCCTTCCAATGAGTGTTTGTGCCTCCAGTTGATCTTTTAAGTAAAATGTCTGCAATAAACCCTCCTACCTAAGCTTGCCCCGTCTTTCAATATACTCGCTTTAATCGAACCGCTATTTGCATACCAAGCGTGTTTAATCTTGTTTACTTCAGTTAAACTATAATGTTTGCAAAACACTTTTGCTATGTTAATGTGATTCGCAAATAATCCACATTATTATTTTGAATTACAATTAGTTTCGAATGGCTGCAACCACTGGATCCCAAGATTCGAAATAACTGGCATGAAAAAACCAATGTTTGATGAATCGAATACGTCCATTCCGTGCACCTTCCAAGTTCATTTATTTTCGCTTTTATATAAACAATCTCAACGGAAAATTCTGTTTTTGTACGTATGATAATAAATATTGATTAACTAAATCAATAAACAGATTTTCGCAAAGAATTTATTTATTAAATACTTTAAATTTTGATGCACGCTGGTTAAATCAGTGCACTAATGTGCCCATGGAAATTATATTGGTAACAGAAGAATAATGAATACGTGCGGTAAGCCCATACGTATATACCACTATGTAATTACAAAACTCTTATTGATACTTGTAACGATTAGTACAAGCAATTTTTCTGTGACGTTCTCATTTGACTTCTCCCTGACATATGTAAAATTTGTAACACGAATTTTTATATGCGGAATAGAACCACGAATAATGGGGATTGGGAGTAAAATCATTGAAACTTCCAATAATATTAATTGTAATGACTCTGTTTTTCCCAGATACTTTGTAGAGACAATATTAAAGGATTAAGTAATAATGTATTTTTGAAATATTTTCTAAAATGTTATTTGGTTAATAATGCCTGCACATATAAAAATTAATCAATTCATTTAAAATGAACAAACGACAATTTTTTGATAAAAGGCAAAATAATTCGGTTCCGTTTAATGAAATAGATATTATTGGAAAATATGAATTTCAATAGCTTGGTTACAGTATGAGAGGAATTGAATTTGTTCCACAACTTACACCTTTCCATAATCCTAATAATATGTGTACCACGATCTGTTAACTTTAAATTTTTTATTCATTGTATAATAATAAATATTCTAAGTGACTAAAACTTGTAATAATCTGAATGCAGAACTTCTACTTGTTATATTTTAAATATGGAAATTCATATACTGTACATAGCGCGTAAAATGATTGTCCCATTTGCATCCGCGATGTGCTTAAATTTAGTTGGTCTGTGAATGGTGCTTGCTGTGAACATATTCGGAAACGTGTTTATTTTTGCGGATTAAATCTCAATTCTTGCGAGTAATTAGCCGTCATTTATGATTATACTTCTAGGTGTTTCATGCAGTAAATTTTTATAAAAAATAACTAAACAAATATATCCCTTATACAGAAAAGAATGACGAAAATTGAAAACAAGGAGGGTTTATTTTTGACATTGAGTGAACTAGCGAAATTTGCAAATGAATCTGCTGCAGTTTCAGATCTGGAAGAAAAGAAGGAAATTATTACTTCTGTATTATCTTCTTTGAATTGTTCGATTACAGCAAAAGGTTCTAAAGCTCTTTCATTTTTATGTCATTTTTAGCTTCTTTTCGTGATTTTATTTATGAAGATGATAAACACATTGAAAATATATTATTTATTTTACAAGTATATGTATCTCAAAATATTCGCTTGCAGTCAATCTCACTATTAGTAAAATTATCTGCCGGCAGAGGTTAGTATTTTATTTTAATTTTCATGCATTTCTCTAATTTAGCTGAAAATAAAATTCTTAATGCAATTGTTAATGCTGGTGGAACACGAATAATACTTCAGTCACTTTGTGTGGAATTTGCAGAAACCGATTCTAATGAGGAATTAATGATTGTCATCCATAAGGTATATATGGTTTTTGCGTTTGTATAAACATTTCTTCTCATTAGCTTCTCTATAAGCTTGCGCCATATGATCCAAGGTTCACACTTCGGGTTAAACTTAGTCAATGTATTCCAATAACTGTTAGTCTACTAAGAATACAGGTACGTTGTATTTAATTCGATTCCTTTTCGTGTATGTTTAATATATGTACTCGTTTCTCATCAATCTTGTGTTATCTGTTCTGAAGGTAAAAGGGTGATTGAATAGTTAGTATGCTAGAAAAAATCTTAAAAAAATAATTCAATCAGAAATCTGTCATTCGTGTATTATTTTAGCAAGTGCTTTTAATTACCTTAGAACAGTCGTTTTAGGAATGTTGCGTTGATTCTGTGTATTATTAAGCCGTTTCATAATAAAATTGCACAAAAAAATGTTTTTATTAAAATTGTGAATTGAGCAAGTGGATTAATAATTTTCCATAGTACATTTATCGGGAGAGGAAGGCGTGCAAAATTTAAAGATTTTGGTCAATTTGTAATAGGCATTTTTTGCTCATAAAACTCTGGATTGAAATATTTGAAATTGTGCCGAATTTGATGCACATCCAGTTAGTGGAATGACCAAGCGCTCTAATGCAGTTTGATTATTAAATTTCAGTTTCTAGTCTAACGTTTCTGCATTAACGTTTTCTTAAATGGGTTTAGAAGATGCATTTGAACTTGTACAAGTTTGTATTTCGAGCATTTTTCGCATCTTAGCAGGTAAGGGCTAATTAGCTGACCTAAACTAAGATTTTGAAAAAATATAGTCAAATCACCTGTAATCTTTAACGTACTGTCTAATATTTGTGGATAGCTCAGATTATTCTTCTCGTTTCTATTAATCCTCTCTACAGAAACAGGAAAGTCGAAATACGGTTGCGACACTCAGGTCTTGGAAATGGAAAGGGGGAAAACCAAAGGGATTTGAAGTGATCTTTAGCTATAGGAAATTGTGGAAGTAGCAGGGTTGTGCCTTGGTGACGCTTTGTGTATGTATATATTTACCAATGGGGTATTTAACTCTAGGAATAACACATGCACCTGGAGTAATCTTAAGTCAGCGTGCATTGTATAGGAAACCGAGACCTACTAACAACTACTCAAAATTCCTGTAAGTGGTCTAACATTGAATGTAAATAAACAACTTCAGTAACCATGGTTTTCCTGCTAGGAATTGGGCGTTCCAAGCTCTACGATGGACATTTAGTAGCCTATTCTTGAGACCAAGTAAGTCCCTAGTCCAATCACAATGATGTCGTGTCCTGATTTGAGATACCCTGAGGTGTGATAATCTCCTCCCTATGTCCCCATTCTGGCCCTTCACGCCTTAATG
Source organism: Hymenolepis diminuta (assembly GCA_900708905.1). Classification (NCBI taxonomy): domain Eukaryota; kingdom Metazoa; phylum Platyhelminthes; class Cestoda; order Cyclophyllidea; family Hymenolepididae; genus Hymenolepis; species Hymenolepis diminuta. The sequence continues at coordinate 4,323,723 of CAADRB010000008.1, forward strand.
GGATAGCCTTAGTTACTCCATCTGTGTGTTTATCTAAGTGTGCAGTGACCTCATGAATGTAAAGCCGCAATCATAGGCTTAAAAGTTTTTTATTTCATAATTAAAACTCGCTACTTGATGTGCAGACGTCTCTGCGTCGACTTCATGTCTTTTGCAAAAATTAGAGCTAGATACTCGACTGCGTCTAGGTGGCAAAATAATAAAAATGTCTTGAGGACAGAGAATCCGGCGTTGGGAAAAAAACTGTATCACTCAAGGGATCATTTGTATAAGTGCACTAGGGTCTTAGATGCAACGAACAGGTATGCCATATCAAAAATTATATATAATACATATCTGTATTGTAGGTATTGGAGAGTCGTCCAAATGTGACGTTCTGAATCAGAGAGATTCTCAAAAGTGTTAGAGGACGCCTTATCTATCCGATTTTTGTGAGCTAAATTAGGAATGGCTTCATGTGTTAGTGTGTAGATACGACCTCCTAGTGCTCACTCACTGTATATGAATCCCGTCGTAGCTTAGTGAGCGATATTGTAATTGTTGTCAGTCAGTATGCTTTTTTAAATACACTATTACATATTTCGAGTTATCTGCAACATCTCAATCGATTCAAACTGAAATTTTCTCATCAGTGTATGTATTATAAATGACCTGTCATAAGACGCATCCGTTCTTCATCGATCTAGATGGCAAATATTCATTCCTTTATGAGTCAAAGCTCACATTCTTCTATCAGTATACCGAAGATTCCCTACTCAACTCCAAATTTTTGCATCCACCAACCGACGTCTAATCGGAGTGACAACCGCCGATCTTCCTTTAATGTTCCTCGTCTCCCAACGTCCCTGACTAATAAAATCAGCATCCTGCTCAAAACCATTCTTTGCTACTGCTTACGTGGGGGTCGGAGTAATGCTGCGACCCTGGGACGTCTCGGAGCCATAAATCTTCTTTTCAAGGCACTGGCAACTGTCTCGGGGTTGTCGATTAATTATTCGGGAGTTTCTTCTGCATCGGATGAGACTATGAATAGAATGGCGGTTGTGGAGAAATGTACTAGAAATGGATTAAAGATGATAGCTAATTTCTCAACTGTCCAGAAAGTGTTGGTAACCATGACTGCTATCATAAAGTGGCGTAAGTAATAACCTTTTTATGTTATTCCTCATGAATTTTGACTATGCTACAGCATCTAAATAAATGAAATGACATTTCAGTTAGGAATGAAGAGGAGATCAAAGGAGTATTTGATGAAGCTAGTTTTCTCTTTTTTATAAGAGACATAATTCCTTTTATAAAATGCAAGTGTCCCTATCACTTTGATTCATCTGCATCTTTTACTTTCATGGAAAGGTATCAAAAGCATTTTAAACGTAGTCGAACTCACTAGAGTTCACTCCAGTAAGTTAATAAGGATCTAAAGAGACATTTTTTCATCAGAGGTTAAAGGATGACATTCCTCTGCCCATGATGAGTATTGGAAAAGCGCTTTTCTTGAACAGATTTTGAAATACTTTTTATATATTTCCCTTAGAAACTTGCTAACTTTATTTATTCCCCTTAAAACTGTTTATTAGCCTAATCGATGCTCTACCTAATTCTTAAACAAACGTTTCCGAAATTATTACCCATATGCAGCCTATTCCTGTTCGCTTTTCCGGATATGGAAGCAAGTAAATTTGCATTTATGCTTCAAAATCGTTTTAAAATGAGAAACACTGACAAGTCAAAATGATTTAGGATCTAGTTGTCATCCGTTAAGTGCTCGCGCAAATTTTTATAATTTTGACAAGAGAATTATTTTTCCATGGGCATTGACGTTGATATTTTACTAATACTTGGCACTAACTCGTTAATAAGTTTTCATTTCGACTCTTGCTGACTTGCTCTAATTGGGTATTCATAATACAAGTAAGACCACTAAATAATTTTAGCTTATTCTAATCAATCGCTCTGTTACCATCAGACAACATCATGTACCAGTGAAATCTTTGGCTATCAATCGAGTTAGAAAGAGTTTGTGAAATATGTAAGAAACATACTTATAGATTCACTTTTAAATCCAGTTTAATTTCTCACTCAAAGGTAAGTTCCAAGTGAACTCAGAGAAAGCCGCAATGTAGGAGGTGCCAATAAAGGGCAGAGAAAACTAAACCATTACTCATCCTAGCTCCACAAACTTTACTACTGCCGCATAGGATAGAAATAAAAACTATGGCAGAGCTTTTTTCTTAAGAGAGAATAGATTGAACGCATCGGCCCCGAAATTAGTAAATCTAAACTGTGATTTTGTACTAGAGTAAAATTCAATAACCAGGAGTTAGTTAACTGAGAGCTAGTCGCCAGTTTTTAGAGGCTAGACCACGGCTAATGGCTAACAAAAAGCAACCACCTTTCCTAAATTAGGGTGTCCAGATTTGATTACGGTATATTGTACAACAGCGATGGGAACTAACGATCAGAAAGAGAACGTGAAAGCAAGCATTTATACCGAGCGTATAAAAGCAAGGACATGAATAATACGGATAGATTTGCGAGTCATCGGAAGTTTAGGGTATGTAAAAATCATAAATCGATAAATTATAGTTGCGCTTTGGACACATGGAGGTGAGACAACGATTTCACAGGATTTACGTAAGTATTCGAATGCAGGAACAATTTCTCATTAAACTATATGAATTCACATGTTATTGGCAGAAAAGGTTAGAGCTCAATATTTACAAGGTAGAACTAATAAATCGAGAAGCAAATTAGAGGTATTTTAATCGTAAATCCCTTCATGTGAAGGAAAAGAGATGTCAGTCACTACTCGGGCTCTGAAAAAATCGGAAACCTCCATGTTTCACCTATTTTCTCCACTGATAAATGCAATATTAACTGTTGTAAATTTATCTGCCTGTCGGTTAAGGATTCACAAAATTTGCATATTTGTTGAAATGGGCTAAATTGCAGAGTCGTTGCCTAGAGTTATTTTAGAGTAAAGCCTATCATTAAGGCAATTATTATTGAGTTCTGTGATTTGCGGCAATTTTGTTAGTCTAGTAAGGTTATGACACTGGCTAATTTATATCTAAGGCAAAAGGTAGTTATTTAGGTAGCATTTATTGCAGCTAGTTATATTGGTCTAGATCGGATTTGAATAAAGAATCTTCTTACGCACCTCCTGCGTCTGGTAAGCAGCTTTTTACTCTCCTAAGAAAAAATTTTTTCCCCTACTTCTAGGGGTTATAATTCTTTCTAAATTATAAACTAATAGTTTTCCTCATTTTCTGCATTCCTTTCAAATAATTTGTTTGGTTCTTTGGTAAATAACTGCCTGAAGCCTATCTGTGGATATAAAATAAATAAATTTGATTTGGCTTATTTAGGCTTTCACATATTAAGTCTAAGATTTCCCTATTTTTGTTATTATTCTTATTAATATTTATGTTTTCTTGCTATTTTCTTTCTTGTAGAAATTATCGTATGGCTGTTTCTTGTAAAGTAGCATGTGCACGAAAGAATGATGAGCGTTGGTTTTATTTTTACATTTTGTTTCAACACTACACTATAACTTCTTTCTTCTGGCAAATAAAATGAGTAAGATTTGAAGTTAATTATTATTGTTTCAGCTGAGTCTTGACAGTTTTTACAAGAAACTGTAGTTGGTTGAGGCTTTTATTTAACATTTTATCGACATTCACTCTTATTTAAGTGTTTTTATGCAGACGTTTTGTGAATTCATTTATCAAAAGAATGATATAGAGCTGACCATTAGTAGTCCATTTAATTGACCGCATTGTTCATTCCAACTTTCTTCGACATGAGATTTGAGTGGTAAATCACCACTAATCAAATGAGTCTATTTCTATAATCTATTTCAAGTCTCTTCTGTCGAGGCTATTGTTGACATCAAAACACCTTAGAAGGAGGCCCGCAACCTAGCTCATCAAACGGAGCCACACATGCCTATGCACAGAGTGGATCAGCGTGGAAGCCGAACCAATGTCTAGACCAAGAAATATACTCGCCTTAATCCCGCTCGCTCGAGGTGGGGAATTTCACCATTTCTACTCTGCTTCTTGGTCCTTATTTTCATCTTTCATACACCTTATAGGCTCTACGCCCTTTCATTATTTACCCGCCCCATCTATCTAACGTGCTTTAACAAAAACCACACTTTCTATACTATCTCAAAAGTTGAAATAAGAACAAACATTCACGATGTCCTAACTGTCTTGTGATAACGTTTTTGCTGTGACTGCTCAACACTTTCTCCCCTTTTCTCTCAACTTCCTTTCACTCTCCTCATCATATCTATCCTCATTAATACCTTTTTAGTCTTCTTTCGCTCTATCGCCTTCTAGAAATTAGGGAGATGTGACTATCTGCATGTTGGCCTTTGGGTGGATAACTAGTTTTGTAAGATTCACCTTACGATAGCAGTCTCATCTTTATAGTCCATCTCTGAAAGAGTATTTTCACACTTCATTACGGTGGAGGCATGAATACATCACTCATTGAAAAGCTGGCTTTCAGTCCCCAACTTTACCATTGGGGTTATTTAGTGCGTTAATTCTTCAGTTGAATTGCTTAATTGTACCAGTTTGTCATTCGTTCGGGCGTTATTGATTTGTCTATGTTATTCGTATTCATCTCTTCAAATCTCCTTTAATTTTTTTAAGTAGTGTTTGCTGTGAGCAAGATTTACCTATTTTAATTAATTCACTATGATGATGATAACGACTACAAGCACCTATCTCTCTAAATTACTGATATATGATCTTTCTATTTTTCCTTCTTCTTCATACATTAACATTCTATTTCACTATTTTCTTACTTCGGTTAGGTTTCATCCTTTTGTAAAAACCTTTCATTATAAAAGATCATTTTGTGCGTAAACTAGACGATTTTGATTTTTGCGCTTTCTTTCTAGTTTTCAGTTATGTGCAGATATGTCTTCTTTGAAATTATGGGAAAGAGTAAAAGCAAACGAAATAGATAGTCCACATATTTTTTTCTGAAAGTGATGGGCCATTATTTAGTCTGTGTGTATCGATAGTTCATTCATCGATATCAATGAATGTATCACACGAGCAGATTGAAGTCAAATCCAATCATCACCTTGACTGATTGTCACCACCAGTTATATTACACGTAGTAATTGTGATCTTGAGGCTTACTCACGGCTAACGGTTAACTTAATTTGCTCATCGATATAGTTTTTTTACCTTTTAAGCATCAAGCTTTATTCTGTTCTACTTAAAACTTATTTCTTGGTTCTTTGGAGCCTTACCCTGCTACTTAGCCATTAGTTTTCTAGCTGCAGATTTGATACGTTCTGTTCTCTCCTAGCATTAATAATTTGCTCTTCTCTCCTTGTGGTATTGAAGTTTGTATACCAGATAAGAGTACCGCCTGTACTCTTCGATCTTGTTCGTGATTAAATACAAGGTGGACGGTCTTCTCATCATTTCCAGCATCCATCGATCATCAAATTTAGTCTTCTCGCATTTGCGGATTTAGACAGATCATCATTAGTTTATCTCACTGAATATTGTAGCAAAAACTTAATGAAACGAATAAATTGGTGCGGATTAAATTAATCAGGATTTAGAAAAGTGCACACTACCATTTCGCTGAACGGTATGCCTCCTATGATAGTGTTAATGCCTTTGATTTTAAGGTCGCATAAGACCTCGCAATTCCCCTTAAATGTTCACACAAGGTCAAGTGGGTTTATTAATTAAATGAACCTTGGATGGTGGCAATAACCACCTTGACCTTAATAATGTTCAATGCAAAATAGGCTAGGTTGTCTTGGGTGCAGTTAGGAAACGTACACCTCAGTTTTATTGGTTGTGTGCAACTGGAATTTTGAATTTTCCCGAATGATCATAGTTGGTAGAATCTAAAGGTTCTTTAACGAAAGAGTATTTTTACTTTCTTTATGCTTAACGTATACAGATAAAGTGGTCTCTTCAGTAATTGTAGCCAAAGATTGGGATTTTCAAAGCTAAGCATTCCTTATGCACTTCAAATGTTAGTTTCATCTTCTCATCCCTATCTACCAACAAAACTGATCTCACATTTTTGATTAAGTCGATCAATTTTCAATTAGTAATTTGATCATTAATCTGTTTCATGGTGTATGTTGTGACTTTTGGTATTAGTTATTCTCTTTGACAAATAAGGCTTAGTTAAAAGATCTTGAGATTCTTTTATCATTCTGTTTATTTCCTTTGAAAATGGATCTATACCCATTTATCCTAATCTCATAACGAAAGCATCCGTATTGCATGAAGATGAAATTCTATAATGTTTCAAAAGTGTACCAAAGCATTGTAATGCACTTACATATTTGAATATGGATGTTTTGATAGAAACTGTGAGACGTCACTCCAATTTAAAGGAATATGTATTGTTACTCATGTTCAACCGATTGTCTCAAAACGAAGATTGCCTGTGGAGTTCTTAATGCATGTGTTTTAATGGCTGTTGGATGATGTTATTAAGTCCGGTTATAATATAGGTAAAAAAATAATAAATTTAATGATATTCTGTGGGCTCCTTGATTAACGTATTGTAACGGTATTCTGTATTCGGTATTCTGATGCTCAACTTTACCTTTACCTTATTTTTATTGTCATTCATATCTATCAGCATTATTTCTATTGTGGAAAAGGTTCCATGTGTCCCAAAATATCTAATATTATGTAAATACTTGTGATCTCTCTTATCAACCTTAACATAACATATGATCTTGTATAATTGGTTATATTTCCTATAACCCATTCCAGTGACTGATTATAACAAAACTCACACTGATGATCAGAAGAATGTTTAACATTGTATAATATTTGAATGCTCCCTTACAAATGAAAAATGATTAACGCTCTTGTTCATCTGTAGGTAATAATGATGTGTACTCAACACCCGAGGAAACTCTGAACTAAGTCTTACCAGTGTACTCTTTGTAAAAACAAGTAGTTATTTATTGTTCAAAGAACACAGTTGGATAAATTGGGAATAAATAATAGATGATGCGCCTATGACGAGTAACTGGGGTGACGGGTATCATATAAATGGAATCATACAGTAGTAAACAACGCGTAAAGGACACTCATATTTAAGAGTTTAAAATTTGGGATTTCTCCTCTATTTTTTCTAAAATCCGAGTCACCACGTAATAAACTCCCTTTGAGACACGGCACCTGAAATGTAATCGATCTCCCCCGCTCGCAAATGTGTCTAGTTTTTCTATCTACCCAGTTGTAGTCTCATCCAATACGTTACAGTGACGAAGCAGTGAGATCTAGTTTCCGAATGACCCAGTCACCTATATCATGTTTTTTCCTCCTACGCTATATTTTCACTTTTATCATGGTTTAACTTCCATTCTTTCCATATTCACTCATTGCTATGATTCATACTATATGTTCGACTGCTACTAAACCACATGCTACTATCAGATGACAGAACCGTTTTAGGCGGTAAAGACGCCCGTAGCTTGAAGAGGTTAAAAACAGAAAAAATACAGTTTCTCGATTCTCCAAAATCAGCATTCGTATTCAAATTTCTAATGAACTATGTATGACATCTCATCTTACAAGATTGAAATACTTATGTTTGAGGCCAAGGAAAGTAGATACCGAACATTGGGAAAAAATAGGGGGCTATGCAGAGGATAATGTCAACGTCTCCCAACTGTCTGTGAATTGGATGAGCCAAAAATTTACCTAAGGATAAGATAAAAAAGGGGCTTATACGCGGTATGCAGCAGGATAGTAGCGATGACCCGAAACATGATATCACGACGAAGATAAAATGGCGGAAGACACGAAAATGGGTGGATCAACATGTGAATTTATCAACTCTTTCTTAGCCTAGAGATACGCCTAGTTTGAAAACAGCTCCAGACATTATCTGTCAATAAATTTGGAGGTCCATGTAATAGACTTCCTTTGATACAGGACGATTTGAGTATGATTGACCTCCCCCCCCTGCCCCTGTCCGCAAATATGTCTAATTTGTCTATTAAATCTGTTGTAATTGGTAATATAAAAGCATGTAGTTCAGACTGGATGTATTCTCTCTGGTTTTTGTCTGTGATATCCAATACATCACAAATTTTTCAGTGAGTACTTTTCCTTGATGTTCAAAGTATACTTACCAGTTGAAGAATTTGAGTAGTTGGTCATGCCATCTCGATAAATTTACCTGTAATTATTACTGGGTAAGAGAGGAGTGAAATGTGGGAGTCGTTCTTTCATCCTGAAGATCTGTTCGTTAGATATTTTAGGATATTAAACTTACTTGGAATTAATATGAATGAATGATCACATCAGACTCGAATTTAATGGAAGTAGCTTTAATTCGCAAATCAGTAGCAATTTATTTATAAACAGTAGAAATTAGATTTCTAGAGCTGCATAAGAACTGATGATCATGCCTGTAACGTATTGAGAATTACCTGTAAAGACCACAGAGAGAATACAACTGTACTATATCACATCGTATTAAATTATATCAATTATAACTGTTTAGATAAACAAGCAAGTCATTTGACGAGAGGGGAAGTCATGTCACTAAGTCCCAAAAGGAAGTTTATCATGTGATCCGACACTCAGAGCCAAAATCCGTAGTTGAAGCATAAGTTTATGGTGATTTTATGTAATGGTGCAATTCACTTGTGTGCTTATTAGCGGAGTGTTTATTACTTCTCTTTTGCGGTCACCACTGAAGTATGCATTCATGCTATCCTGATTTATTGTCTCTATTAATCAGACCAGGATAGTAATTTCACTTTTACCTCATAGAGACAGTCATTATGTCACTGCAGATTTCACCGTAGGCATGCCTAGTTAGGCAGATCTGTATATTTTGTAACCTTCTATTTTATTATTTGTTATTATTTTTCCGTCGAAAAATATGTTATAGAGAATAATGCTAGCTAACTTATTGCTGATTTTCTTATTCTCTTCATAATTATTCGATGAGGTTTTGTTTGAATCGATCTGATAATGTACGTCGCTACTCGGCAAAACAGCACTAATCAGAAGTATGATTTCCTGAATTTATCACTTATTTTTGCACGTTATTTCCTTACTTAGTGTGTTTTCTCAATAACATTTTTTGTGGCCTGTAGTTTCTCAATATTAAATCTTTTAACATAAGTGTGATCATCTACGCGGTTTCTGACAGAGTATTATTATTATTGGAACGAATTCTCACTATTGTCAAAAATAATATGCTAATTGGGGGCCATTTAGCTCGGTTTATCGTCACTATCACATATAAGTTGGTGGGGCTGGTAGAGGGCTATACAATATTACTGTTTGATATTATCTCGGACAAATCTTAAGACGTAAACAGAACATCTCCAAACTTGATTCGTGTTGCTGCCAGTCTTTGATCGTCGCCGATTTATAAATAGATTTCGTAGTTGTACTATACCTGCTAATCATTGTGTTAGCCTCAGTATTGGAATAAGCCACAGTACCGAGCAAATAAATCCTACTCGAATAGCTGCCTTATTCGTAACCGCAGTGGACATTGGCAGTGATCAAGGAATTTACTATTATTAAGCCCATCTTTTAATGTTCATATTACATATTACGATTTGGACGTAAAGTTGCATAGTTTTAAAGTTAAATAGAGAGTTTTGCGATCTATGCAGCGCAATATCCCAGTTTGTCAGATAACATAGGGCAGGGAGGGAGAACGTTGAAGTCAGGCACAAAAATAATTTAATCTTGATCTTGAAATATGCAAACGGGCCAATAATAATATAAGGGTGCTGTTTTTTCACATTAAAATAACATTTCCATCCTGATTTCTTAAAAAGTTAGGACATCTCTCCAGCTTGAGTTGCAGTTTGAACCTCTTTGTGATTACCAACATATTGTATAGCTTTATTCCTTTAACTTTGCTAAATAACAGAGTTGTATCACACTCCGATTCCTTGGGATCAACAAATGATGCTTTTTTAATCATACAATAGTCAACACTTTCACACATCCTATCGTGTTGTTCAATTAATCAGTACATTATTTTGTGCTATTCACTTTATTGGTACTGTTTCGACTAGAATGGTGCTGCAAAAAACGTTTAGAGGATAAAATTCCATGTTCTACATTCTGCCTCCGGAAAATTTTAAAATATTACAATTATATTGGTTTTTGTCTCTAAACTTTTTAATTATCCTTAATAAACAGAGTATTTACTCTATTTCAGCTTTCACCCACTGGGTTTTATAAGTAAATTGATAGTGAGTTCAAGTAAATAGCCGCAAGCATTTAACAATAACCGTTCATCTTAAAGCTGACTCTTCTTTGTGTAACCTCTTTTTGGTTATTGTCAAGGCTGATTAGTCATAAGTAACCAGTCTCATCACTTCTCTAATTTTTTCACTTACTGTTCTAGGACACAACGTGACTCGAGCCGTGAATGCGGGAGGTGTTTCCCTTCTCTTGGATCTCTTGTTGGTCCTTCATCGGTGTGATAATGAACGTCTTGTTAATCTTCAACTCATCACCATTACTGCCTTGCAAACAATTACTGAGCTGAGTAAGTGATCTATTGTCTATTTTGGGAAGCGCTTTCCTATCAGTATATTGTCACACATGTTCTTGAAATTTTGTAAAAATTGACTGCGATTATGTTTTTATGCAAATATAGCCTCCTATATTTTTAAAATTGTATTGGTCTTAGTCTTAGTAGATTTGGAATTGAGGTTTCTTTTGGGATGAAAAAGAATCATAAGAAAATGCTGTCAGAACCCAGATAAAATGGTTAGAACTTCGAAAATATGTTATTTACCTGCGATAACAAATAACAGCAACTGGCAAACCTTTTGAGCCTCGATGATAGTGAATATCTTATATTCTCTTCTTGCTTTATTAAATATGGTTGAATATTGGAAGTGTTTCATTATTTCAATATCTATGCGAGATTAGCACGTTGTGTATTTAATTTCGATCAGCATTTTGATGGTTTCAACGGGGCAAAATTCTAAATAATTCAATCTGTCCTCTGGAATACTTCAAAATATATAAGTGACCATTCTGTATTTAACGTTATTTGCCATTAACAAGATATTGGGGAATGAGATATTTAAATATTATCACGAGTCAATCACCAAAAATAATAACCAACTCTTTGATTGAATATTTATCTGTCTTCTCATCTTGTATGAGTCAGCAGCGAATTAATAAATAAAATCCGCCCTAGATTCATTTGATTATATCATTTTTTCATTTCCGTCCTATTTTACAGGAGCCGGAAGATGTGCTTTAGTTGCCGCGGGTGGCCTATTTTCTCTCTCCACTCTTTGTGCTAGTAAAATTTCTGCCGTCAAGCAATCATCCTCGTATCCAGCTTCAATTGTATCTGACCATTTCATTCACCAGACAACTTGCACAACGATCAACAATCCTCCTGTCAAGCAATCAACTTCCCCAGAAGCCACCGAAAGCCTTGATCGGCAGTGGAAATTTTCTGCAACACTAAGTGGTAATTCTTCTGTCTCTTCAGGAAACTTCTCCGGAGAATCTACTCCACAAGTGCATACGATGTCTTCGACATCGAATGATTCACGTTTGAAAAGGCAGAGGTTGGCAAAGAATATGGAATCGGTGATGAATGGAGTTTGTGACCTATTGAGACGGTGTTGTCCATATATACCACTCCCAGTTATACATCCAGAACCCATTCTCAAGGTTTTATTCAATGAAGGCAAGAAAAGCAAATAGTTTCGCTATTTATACATAGTAAATGAATGGTGTGCTTTATTAAATGACTTAATCTTTCACTGAATCGGTTAATAGTGTGGTGATTCGGTTAGTTTGATAAGTCAACTGCCGAGACAATTTAGGATCTATGAAATGAAGACTTGGATTCCTAATAATTAGACCTTTTAGACAGAATTGATGGATGCTCATTGCCAAAAGTCTGTCTGTTCTCATTCTATTTAAGCTTCTAGTATCACTTATGAAGAAAATTTCTTTACCAAATTAACCATAGGAAATTTCCTAAAAATGTATAGAGATTATTGGATGCATCCAGGCTTTGCTATCTTTATCTGTTTTATCTCGCATTTCTTCATTTTCAGGTAAAACATATAAGAACGTCGGGTAAATATGTTTCGAGTTTGGGGTGCTTTTATACGTATTTCTTTTCGTATGCATATTTACGAATTGCGAAAAATATCCAAATTTGTGTTACTATTGCTTTCGTCTTTTCTGTTTCCTCAAATTTATTCCTTGTTGAGTTAGATTTATTTGTTCACCTTCCAACAAGTTTTTTTTCACTCTCGTTGCAAATCCTGGTGGGGAGAAGAATATTACAAAACTTTTTCTGTTTGCCATTCTGGGACCTCTCTAATGAAGAACTCCCTATCTGCTACTCCTTTTCTTCAGCATTACTAACCCGTCCCGTTGCTTGTGTCGTTCACTATTGCAAGGATTTAGTCAGTTATTTAATGCTGACTTAATCACATTTTGTTATTTATCCCAAGCCCATCCATATATGGTAATATCATGTCTGTCAGGTCTATTTTACGACCCATTCACCTCATTATGGATTCATTCCATTCTCCAACAATTAACTGCCTGGTGTGTATTAACGCTACTTATGTACCCCATTTTATACCTACTTTCTGACTACCGTTATTTCATTCCTGCGTGTTGTCTGGTTTATTACCTTCTTCGTGTTATTCAATTCTCTGAAATTATATCCCATTGTTTGGGTACTATATTAGCTCTTATACTATTACTAATGAAGCCTTAGCAGGGTAATTCAAAATACTACGTTTGGCGTCATGATCAGTTTGGTCTCTGGTATGGTTCATATTATAGCAACTATAGAACATGAGACCCACAGGTGCGATCAGTCTGTGGTCTAATATAAAACTGGTTGTGGTTACAAATGAAATTAGTTCGAAGGTATGTAGCTAATATTTTCAGGTAGGCTTCATTCAATGAATACCGCTATTCCATTTTTCTAATGCACGTCGATTAACAATATTTTTATAATAAAATTCTTGTAATGTTAGAAAGTCTAGTTTCTGCAGTCATGATCTATCTGCCCATTGGACATTGCTAGTTTACTGTTGACTCAGATGCAATACAACTACCCATGATACTACATTAACTTAACAATAATTGTACATATGAGTATTTAAAACACCGCCGGGGTTGTCCATAATGATTGTCCGGATGATGAGCGACTTAGAAACCACCTGCGAGAATTGCTCATTCCGAGATAAAGCATTAACTCTGAAGCTTTAGACCTTGTTGGCTTCCTATCACACTGCCTCATGATAAAACGTTACAAATGTTCTGTTCTCTATACATTATCGATTTCTTACACTTTGTAACTGAAGATGTCCAAAATTCATCTTTATTCTAACTATCTCTATGCAATGTATTGTGAACTATGAAGACCCCAGAGAGATCATTTCCTTGCTAGGTCACGCTTATTATATTGCTTGAATTACGAATATTGAGTTAGACAAACGAGATGGACTTGAAGACAGGGGAAATCAAAAGGAGTTTATTATGTGGATGTTGTACTCTCTACCCATTGTCACTAATATTTTATTTAGAGGATGTACTTGCTTCTTCCAGGCATTCGAACCGAATGACGCTGATTTGATGTTTCAATATATCTGCGCAGTTAAAAACCATTAATCCAGAATTGATCTAATTAACTTCAATTTGTTTTTCAACGTATCAATGCCAACTTGCCATAAACGCATTAATATACCGCTTATTATGTCTCATTAAAAAATGTTGATTGATGAATTATAACGGACTAATTTCAATATAATTTTAAAGAGCTTAAACAGCACATAAGCTGTCAAAGGCTTCAAGAGTAACCAATCATGATATTTAAAATGATGCATGATCGATATTTCTATTGTTGTTTTAAACTTTTAAGAACTGTCATATGTCGTTCATGTTAAATTCAGTTTCGTTGTTAAACAAATTCTGTTTTTTTTGGTTGTATATGTGTAAACTAAAGTGAAAGCTAGCTAAGAAATACCGTTTCTTTTTCCACCTAGAATCAGTAGCTTAAAACAATCAGCAGGCGTTTGTGACAGTGGAAATCATAAAAGCGTCACCGCCGCTCCCTTAAATAAACCCTCTGATAATAAGTGTTCACTCCGAATTCCCAAGACCACATTGGGTTAGCTTCGTATATGCATTATTTTTCCGTTATTTCACTTCTCAATTGCGTTTCTCCACAATGTGGGTTTTTACGTTAGTCTGAGCATTAAATCAAGTTGTTGTTAAATCAGCGTATGTATGATTATGAAATATTGTCCTTTCATATCATAGGCTGCGTCGAATCTCAGAAGTAAATCTATTTTTCTTTCTTTTTAGGTACCGGTCGCGTATCTATGGAAATTTGTAAGACACCTATCAAGATCGAAGCAAAATCAATGAAAAGAAAAGTTAAGAAGAAGAGGAACGATGATTTTTCAGAGGAATATAATGGAGTGAAGAAACTTTTGTCAAAAATGTCCTGTTCTTCTGAAGAGGTAATCCACTTATAAATTAGTATGGATTTTTTTCGAATATTCTTCTTTCCACTGATTTAGAACTTGTGTTAAGACGGAACAGAAACCGGTAATTGTGATAAATGAAGTCTCTAGCATTATCATAAGGGCTTCACACTGCTTTGGATCTAAAGACTTATGGTCATATTCTCGGCAATGTCATTCCTATTTCTACCCGTACATTTGCATAAGTGTTATTAAGACTTCTGAGTTCTCTCTACCTAGGTGCTATGGCTCGGTTTGTGGCTCTTAACTGTAGTTTATGATTTCTCGTCATGACATTAACACTTATTATCTTATTTTACCCGTTCTCTTTTTTATTAAAGGTGAATTAGCACGCTTTGCCACCCAGTATCTCTCAGTGTCTGGTGCCAGGGTTATGAAAAATACATAGTATTTGTGGCGAAAGTTTATACAACTGCGATTTATATGCGTCGATTCTAAAACTATTCATTTTAATAAAGGAACAGTTCGAAATGGATTACAATGTTAAATAACGGGTATATATACATATACATATATCTGGAGATCCGAAGAGATTAACAGAAGGGTAATATTCGATGATAAGGATGATAGACAACGAGAAACTCGGCCGCCTGGACTTTAGTTAGCAGTAAGACGTCTATGTGCCTACCAGGAAACTTTCTTACTCACCCTTCTAATCTATCATCGGTGAATTTACGATGGACGACAGTAGATAAATCACACAATTAGACGGCTTTGATGGAGATTTTAAGTAACTCTGTTCGGACCTTAATCGAAAGCACATACTATCTTAGAACTGATAGAGCTCTTATCAGTAAGATTTTGACATTTAGAATGTTCTTATTTTTCTCATTCATTGCTGAGCCAGTATAGGTGAAACGGTATATCCATGTAATATTTTCATCATTTAGTTGAAATGATGAAAGGTCTAATCTAAAACCAACTTTTATCTGAACAATGTTTTTCACAGCATATTTCATAAGTATGTTTTTTATATGTAAATATTCTCTCTACATTATCTCGTTTAGCCTTCATTCGAACTCCACGTCGTGGGCAATGAAATCAGGCACACAACTTCAGCTGGAGATCTGCAAGTTGATTCAAAAAAAAGCAAAACTGTCAAGCAGAGGCTCGTCAAAAGATTTTCGGACTTAAAGCTCGCGAAATTAAAATCTCTTCAAAAACTCACAGCAAGAAACCCGTACAATAAATTACTACGTTCAAGTAATAGAATAAAAGTTCATGAGCGTGTTAAAGATAGTGAGGACGGTAATGTGAAGTGCGAAGATGATGACGAGGAAGAAAATCATCTTGAAGATAATGACGCTGATGTTGCTGATTCTAGCTGTGGAACCCCCGATATTCAGGATGAAATAGGTGATATTGGCGCCTTAGCAACTAAATTTGGACTTAAAGAACTCTTAAAAAGTCATGGAAGATTTTTCCCCGAATGGAAAGAAGTTCCTGGCTTAGGCATTCGGATAGACCTTCCTGAGGAGGAAAACAACGAAAAAGGGAAGGAGAAAATCTTTGAAGGTTTGTACTGCACCAGTATCTCTTCTCATTCAATTCGAGCTTGTTGATACTCTGATTTTGTTTCTCTTCACAGATATGCTCAATGAGGCGAAGCAGACTTCTTCTACACCCGATCGGTATCTAATCGCAGCCCGAAATGTGTACAGTGCTCTGGATTATGCTATTAATCGATCAGAAAAAATGGTTGCCTATCCAGATCTCATCAACGCTGCTGGACCTGATTTTCGTGAACATCTATACTCTCCCATGACTCTCTGTGATCAGACAATGGTTCCGCCAATTGACAAACACGAAAGTTGCAAATTGGAATCAGGTATGGATTGTTGTTTAGTTTGATTGCTGTGAGCTAGATCTATTTGCCATCAAACTTCAAATCACAGCTGTTCCTGTCTGGACATATTTTGTTTGATTAGCCGCTTACTAAGAGTATGATTCTCTATCACGCAGATGATATAGCTCCGAGACAGGCTAAATGTTATTGAATCAAGTCAATTCACTTGCCCAGTCACTCTTTAAATGACTATCTGAATGTTTCAATTCATTGTGATTTTATTGTTGGTCAACCGCTAAATTATTGCCCACATTATGAGAGTTCAGAGTGTCCAACACAGCTCCATTTAATCAGCCCTATTTCCCAGATACAGTACCTCAGATTTAAGGAAGAGACATTTCTTTTGGTTTCAAGCAAGGCTTCTTCCTTCTGCATTCTATCAATCTTCTCTACGGGAACCAAATAGAGCGAAGATAGAGTAGTTACAAACAAGACTTATTGGGAAAACTGGAAATTTAATTTGATGGTCTAGTGGGACGAACTGAGGTATATAAGCCTTAAGGGATAACATAACTAAACATAAGGTAAAGAGGCAGTCTTGTAGGGTGAGATATTTTTAATAGTAAATATAATAGAATCCATGGAAATAGTTAAAAACTTAAATGGGGATAAACAATTGAGGGTGTGTATCTGCACGCAACTTAGAGTTATATGGTGTAGTTTACCTCAAGGTTTGAACAGCGAATTCGGCTGAAGCAATAGTTTACCTCAGTATTAGTCATTGCACATCTTCACTGTGCTTTTAAGTAAATAAGAAAATCACGTAGGGAATAGAACATTAATTCCCTTAACAAAACGGGTCTTTTGTATTTTACTATCATTACTCCGTCTTGTATATCAGTCAGCTCTTATGCTTTTTTCTATCTTTGCATATGTATACGCGTTTCTGTGTGCGGTCTGTAAAATATCTTGAGAAAATTGGTCTAAACAAAGGGTTTTTCCCCAAAAGTTATGAATACACTTGCGCTATCTCATATTCTGCCTAGCTTCCCACTCCTAACCAAAGTTTTATAACTGAAGCTAGATCGTTATTAAGATGTTTAAGGGAATATGATGAAGATATCTAAGCAATAAGGAGAAGTACTGCACTTAAATGAAAAGGAGCTCATGGGAAGTGAAAGTGGAGTCGATTTTTATTTGTCTGAATCCACACGAGTCAATTGAAAGTCAGAATTCTCTACATTGAGTTTGTCTTGCGAGGAAGATTTCTGCTAGGTAATAGGACATTAGAGACGTGGGCTGTTCACGCGTCATCGCGTCCTTGGGATATCACGTATTTACGAGACTATCGACAGTGAGTTCACTGTCTTCAAAAGAGCATTTGCTGATAAAAAGGAAAAGTTAAATGTGAAGATTTCGGTTGTGAATCTAGGGAGATATTGGCTTTCAAACGCATTTGCACTTTTATAAGAATTTATAACGAGTTCAATGAGATTCAACATGAGTAGAAATGAGTTTCATATTTATCTTAATCTTTTTATAAGAAGTGGTCGCTTTAAGGAAATGTATATTTAATCTTTAATAATCGGTATCGTAATCTCCTTTATAGATCCCCTAAATGTCTGCAATCCCTTGGTCCCTCTAACTTTGGACGATGTAAGAAGAGTAGTGGACGGTGATGATCTTATCGATCGTGTGGTCTTTCACTTGGACGAGTTAATCATTCAGGAGAAAAGTGGTGGGGCTCGGAACAGTGGAGGCGTTTTGAGTAACTCAGATGAGCCTCTGTAAGTCCTGCATAATCTAGTATGAAATAATGTAATTTCACCTTGTGATTTTCTATTTAATGTCTTCTGTTTATGAAAATTCCATTAATATTTTTTTGATTGACTAAGTAATTACCTAATGGGACAGTAGAACGAGCTCTTAAGCTACAGTTTGTAAGATAGGAGTTGAATTGTGGAGACGTAGATCTTTTTTAAAAATGACGTTTAGCGTAAAAAAATTAAAATCGGAATTTTATTATTTTGGTCTTATAATATAACGATGTTTGGCTCTTGAACTCTGCTAACTTAAAATTTCCAGTTATATCATCCTTGCTATTTTGACGCTGTAAGCTGCTGAAAATCATATAAGATCAATCATCGAACAAAGAAATAATTTAAGTGGTAGGACCGACCCTTCCTGATTAAATAACCGGCCAATAAGCACTGACAAGCATTTGCTGTAATCTAGGGGATGAATCATGAAATTTGAATTTTGGAACATGAACTGCCCATTTAGTAAATATTGTAAAACTTAAAGCCAAAAACCAAATGATGTGGGACTATTTGATACCTTGACGTTACTCTCATCTCCTTTTTGATCCCCTTCTCTTTATCATGTTAACGGATTTCGGTTGCCTCCCACTATTAAAAAGTATAAATTTTTTTGATTCTGTGGACGATATTAAAGTCTTGGAAAGCGATCGTCTTTTCATTCGTAAAAAACCTCTTGTATTGAGATGTTCGAGGTTATTACATTGAAAATTGCACTGGATGACTCTGATATGTTTTCATATTCATTTGTATTTTCGTGATCATATATTTTAAAATTAAGTTGCAATGTGTTTGATAGCAGAAGAAAATTAATTCAGCTAAAGGTTACTAAAAACTTTTAAAATAAATTATTCTGAAATTCTATTTTTTTATCACAAAAATATCACTATAGTCTCTTCTCAAACCTCTCTCTGATATTTTGCGTTGATGTTCCAATGTTAAATTGCTTACATGCTTTCGACTAATGGTTTATTTCTCGTTTTAATATTCTCATCAACATTTTAATGTCAATTTAACTCAATTTCAGTTTTTTGTTCTATATTCAAGAAGTAGGACTCCTTTCTTTTTCTCACATTGGGTAATACAAGAGAGTACAGTGTTGTATTTGTGTTTACTTCCCTCCAGTCGTTATTTTCAACTTGCGTCAGGTAAATCCCTCCTTCTCTGTCAACCTTCTTTTTAAATTCCGATGCATACTGATCGTCTTTTTAGATCAGCAAAGAGGGATGTGGTGCGTTTCTTGAATATATTTTTATTTTTGTTTACTATTTTCAATCATGAAAGACATCAAAATGCGAGACAATATGATAGGCTGAAATAGTGAAGGAGAGTGCAGAAGAGAGTAGGGAAGTGAAGTGGCACTAATCCCGAGTCGGATTTACAGTTTTCTCTTTACTAATAATTAATATGTATAGTTTTTTGACCTTAAGTTACAGTTCAGAACCGATTTTAGGCCCATGGTAATAGTTCAGACTTGCTGTAGTCGTGCCATTTCAGTGTATTTGTCCCTTCTGATAGTCCACAGGAAGTTAGTTAATACTTTCTGAGATTTTCTGATTTGTTTTGCTCTTAATAATCGGAACTATTGGAAATTTTAGGCCCCTCAGATTGCATCCTGTCGTTATTTCAAAATAAAGTTTGTTGATAAACTCGTTATACAGTAAAACTAATGCATAGGAAAAACCGCTTTAAGCATTTTAAATCATCTTAATGCGGGAAAAGTGCAATATTTCAATCTGCGTTGAAGATAAGGAGTAAAAGTAAATCAAAATTAGGGAAAAGATAGTGGACCGAAAGAATCTATGATTTAGGATGAGTTTCAGTGAAGGGAGGGAGGGAGGGGAGCTAAGAATTTATCGAAACTCTAATATTTTTTGCCTTTTTTCATAACCAGGGGCTGTTAGTTAATACCGAGTAAGAATACTTAATAAAATACTACTTTTTTTGCTTTTACCTATCCCATCATTAATAGAATTCTGTTTCTTGTTAAACTATTCCAAGAACAATCTTTTTCTGTGAAAATACACCTGCTTTGGTGTGCATGTTTTCATTGTGTATTTAGTATTACTTTGAAATAATTCAAATACCGTCTTCGACGATCCCTCTCAATTATTTTCCCATATTACCTAATTTATCCAAATCTACCCCTCATTAGTCATTGTACTTTTTCCACAATACAGTCATAAATCTTATCTCTGTCTAATTCTCCTTATAATTAAATTGATCAGTAATCCTGCGTTTCCCATCTTCTGTTGGAGAAAATTATTTTGCACTTTTTCATTTTCCGTTTCCTTCTATAATAAATTATGCAGCCTCTTTGCAATGGAGCAATAGATTTAAGTCTTTCAGGTCGTTGGTCCACAAAAAATTTAATGGGAAATGAATGTTAGTTCATGTCATCATTGAAATTTCAATACTATAATAATAATATTAATAAATAAACTCAAAAAGGTAGTCACAGCACATGATTAGTGTTTCTTACTGCTAAATAGGAAATGAACAGTACTAAGCTATTAATCATAAAGTCTGGGATGATTAAGGCCCCCCTCCATCTCCAATTTCAACATCCGTCTTGGATGTAAGGCTAGGATCATGAAGCCCCCCTTTTGAGGCCATTCTCCTTCCCCCCCCCCTTCCCCTCATTAGCCATACCTAACCAGTGTGATTGGCAGTTTCGCGTTGAGTCCCCGACCTCCAAATTCTCAGACAAGCACCTAAACCAGCACCTGATTGTTCTTAATAAAACTTTTTTATCTTTAGCCTAGACAAATTCGATGCAGATCTGGGTCACCTTGAATTTGAGTCTCGTTTTGAGAGTGGAAATCTTCGTAAGGTTATTCAAGTGCGACATGCCGAATACGATCTCATTCTCTCTCCTGATCTCAATACTAGATCCCATATTCAATGGTTCTATTTTCGGGTTAGCAATATTGACAATGCAATTCGCTACCGATTCAATATTATTAATCTCGAGAAACCTGGAAGTCAATACAACAAAGGTTGGTGTATCTAATATCATACCTACTTATATAATTAAGTAGTTGTGAGCTGAACAAATGTCTTCTTGCAGGTATGCAACCGGTTGTGTTTTCAGTCAAGGAGGCCATGAATGGTCGCCCATATTGGTACAGAGCTGGTGGTTGTATCAAGTATTATAAAAACCATTTTATTCGAAGTGAAATTACTTCAAGTGAGTCGTATTTTCTTCCTACCTATAAGGTGGTACCTAATTTGAAATAAGCGGCAGTAATATTACACTTCAAATCAAGTCGATAATCAACTATTTAATTATGTAATCAATCCCATCAATAATTTTTTTTCTTGTGATTGCTCAAGTTGTATGCTAGTGGTAAATATTTTTTTTGTTTCGGTTGATGAACGTGTTCATTAATTGTAATCGTCGGTTGCTAGTGAACACCATGCTACATCCCATGATTGGTTTACTTGTTTGCTTTAAGAAACCAGATCACCTTGAGTAAGCTGGACAAGAGAAAATGATGTGACATGATCCACAGAAACTTGATATTTCTACATCAGAAATGGGATTTTGCCAGGTAAATCTATATTTTAGGTAATAGAACAGTAAGATGTCTTTGATATAATCTTGGCTATAACTATGATGATATTGGGTCAACGGCTTCATGATTATGAAATTACATCGGTCTAAATGTAGGTTTTGATATAGATGATTGATCATTAAACGGATTAGAAATGACAAGACTTCATTCATTAACGTGGAAGAACAGAAATCTATAAGCGCAATACCCTTGGAACAAATCATGTTCATAGAATTTTATTAATTATTTCCAGGACATCGGCAATATTTCATGTTACTTCCTCTCTCAAACAATCATTGTGTTTGCTTCTTTACCTTTTAGAGAAGAAAAAAAATTTATATACGGCCACATTCACTCTTCAGTTCGAACACCGTGGAGATGTCTGCTATATAGCTTATCATTATCCCTACACTCATTCTCGTCTACTTGCAGATTTGACATCGTGGCAATTACGTGCTAAGGAAATTGATACCCCTCCGACCCATTCGAAACTTTATTTTCGAGTGCAGAATCTCACCTCCACGCTACTTGATAACTTGGTTCCTCTAGTGACCATCACAGAGGCAGATAATGGTTCAACGGACCCGGGGAGTAAGTCTTGAAGTCGTTACCGTTATTTTTTGTTGATTCGACCAACAGACCATAGTGGTTAGTAATAGTCTACAATGAACCTTTTCAAAGGCCCTTTTCTTTACAACCGCCTATTGTTAAATAATTTGACTCAAAAGGAGAGTAATCTACCCTCTCTTGGTTTTTAAAATACTTTTAATGTGCAAAAAAAAATCATTAACTACATTAATGAATCTTGGATAACGGCGGACAACCATAATCACTGTTGTTATAGTTTTGGAATTACACTGTATCAGCTGAATAGGACAGAAGTCCTACGAATTGAAAAAACGCAGAATGTATTGAATAAAGGGATTGCACAGAGATAATCCTAGTGGGAATAAATATAAGCGGGTGTAACAGGTAGGGATTCTAATAGGGATTTTACATATGCGAAGTAATGGACTATTAAGCCCAATAAGCGAGAGTGTCATTAAATGGGCCAATAGTGAACGCGGGAAAGTAATTACGTGCATAACTGAATAAATTATAGTTTAACATAATGATGGTGGAGTAAATGTGATCATATACTGATGACACCTATATGGCAATAAGGTGAATGTTTAATCATATTGACCTGATGAAGTCGATATTGCCCATTATGGACAAACTTAGGATGAATGGCAGCATATGATTAAGTCGGTAATTAATCACTGAATTAAATCGCTACAATCACAATTACAGAAGTGCCATCATCTGGACTTGTTACAAATGTAGTATTTTCGGTACACCTAAGCAGAGTTCACGACATTCAACCATCTTGAAATTGATTATTGATGAGTATATTCCTACGCTTGTACCAGAGAATGAAATCTCACTGTTTCATTGGCTAATCAGGTCCCAATGGTTCTCCAAATAGAAGACTTTGAACCCTCATGCGAGGTACAGGTCTTCTGCATTCTTCTATCTGGCTGAGTTATGGTGGATTTTGTAAATTGAAGCTCTTTTATGATCTATTTGCTCACTAGATATTCCTAGGCTACGATTGACCCAAACCTGAGAGAAAGGTGAGACAGACTACAGTTTTTCCAAGATACTTTATTAGCATGTCTCATATAAGAACGCAAACTGTCTTCATATTGTTGATGTTTGGAGATCAAAATGCCACCAGACTGATAACAGTTTTTGTCCCAAATAACTGTCAGTTTGTCGAGAGTGCTGTGCGTCCGCGATTTGGACAACTGTGAGAAGGGCTAATCATGATACCAAATTACAATTCTGCTGCTTCAGGGTTTGTTTATCCTCTTCCTATCAGCAGCCATAATGTAATCCTCGTGGGAACCTAATGGTAATGCAGGATCTGTCCAGGTTGTACGTGTGGGAACGTAGCTTTGTAATAAAAAATCAAGATATAGGTAAAGTGGGGAGTATCGTATTAGTTAGATAAGTGAGAAGTGGCGATGCTATCATTTTAAGCCTACTAAATCAAATTTTGGTCTCAGCTCTTTATCGATTGTGGAAAGTGTTATTAACTATTTTTTTAAACGGAATAAATCTTTCTTAAGGTGGACCCGACTTGCTTAAAGAATTAGAAATTATTTTATTAAGATTTAGTTATTTTACTCCATGTTATCTATAGAATAATTTATGGGATCGGCGTAGAAATGAATAACTGTTGCAGTCCATTCAGGTTTGATGTCAGATAACACCAAAACTAGCTGATAATCTATCCATGATTTTCAGTAGACTCAGCACGACCATACATCTTCATCACGGCAAGAGTTCATCCAGGCGAAACTAACTCAAGTTGGGTAATGCGAGGTCTCCTTGATCGATTGACGGATCCCCAAGATCACGAGATGTCTCGACTTCGACGTTCATATGTCTTCAAAATTGTCCCTTTGTTGAACCCTGACGGCGTGATTTGTGGCAAGTGAGTGAGATTATTTGTCTACTGAAATCCTCATTTAAGTAGCAGACTTTCTGGTTTCATAGTTTAATTTAATGAAATGCTGTCGCAGTAGTAATTACAGTTAAGCCATTTTTTTCTTTCAGCCACCGATGTTCTATGTCTGCTGTGGATCTTAATCGGCAGTGGTTGAGCCCATCTAAAAATCTTCATCCTACTATTTTTCATACGAAGTGCCTTATTAACCTACTCTCAGAAATTGGAAGTTCTCCTTTTGTAAGTTATTTATTGAAGAGAGAGTAGCGAGATTTCTGTGGATTTCCGTAGCTCAGTAAGTTCTTTAGACCTTATTGGCCTGTTCATTTCAATTAGACCTAAAGGCTGTTGAGCAAAAATTTGTAAGAGCGAGAATTTGCGTTTCTATGCATTCAAGTAACGCGTACTTCACAAATCAACTTATTTAATAGTGGGAGAAGGCATATGTTATAGATTTCACAAGTTTATAAGAATAGATGATGATGTACTGTCCCTCCTTTATGTTATAGAACTGTTAGCTGCTATAAACTGCTGTGCATTCAAAAAAATATTCAAGGTTGCGTTCTTCACAAGATAGTTCCAATCTAATAACATAAGAAATTATTTTTATGTGTTTTTGAGACTTTTTAGTAGCAATTCACTTATCATAATAGCTGCAAGGCTAAGATTTTGTGACATTATTGAATCGAATCGATTTTATTCCTCTTCTGACGGATTTTTTAGAACCAGTAGCAATGCAAAAGACTTTAATATCTGTTTTATGAGAAATCATCTAAACAGAGTGAAATAAGAGTTGAAAAGGCGGTGAAGTAGATGTGAAGGAAATTCGGGGCGTCTAAAGTTTCCTACTTTATTTGAATTCTGGTTTTATTAAGTTACTTTTTACTTAAAGGATATTGTTAACTGCTTCATGTTTTCATGTTCCAGATATCAGAATTTCATCCTTAGGTTTCTGAGTAAATTTACCTCCACAATGTTCAGAGTTTATTGGCCTGTAAATTTAACTGATAAATATTCCTCCTCCAATAGCCTAAAGCAGTTAGTTGATAAGCCAATGGTACTTATACATACAGCATAAGCTTAGAAAATTCTTTTATACTTATTCCTGTATATTTTGTATCTTAATATCGTTTACTTAGATTTACATTGACCAGCACGGTCACTCTCGAATGAAGGATATATTTGTATACGGCTGTGATCCTCGTCTTTCATGGAACTCTTCAGATGCTCTCGATTTAACAGACTCCGACACGTGTTTTCTTGATTTAGCCGAAGTAATGTATGACATTTCTCCGCCATTCTCAAAAAGAGCCAGCGAGTAAGTTTCCATTCAAATTCGTTGTACTATGACGCAAAATTGTGCCTTTAATGGGGATTAGTGTTTGGCAAAACCTATATTTGAAGGTGAATATTGAGAAGTTACTACCGTTTAGGAATCGCCAACATAGAATAGAAAAATGCTGCTGAACTATTGCCCTTCCAAGTTTTTATGTAATTCATCAGCTACAGATTTGGAAGGAGACAGAGACTGTAACATAAATGTGGTCTAGATGGAAATAAATTATCATTAAATGATATTCTGCGATAAATAACTGAAAGAATCAGAATCATAAAAACTCGTGGGCATTATATGTCTAAGCCAGTGGATAACTCTTATAAATATCCGTCTTTTTCGCATTTGTTTGTGCTAATAAGGTAAGGATATTATTATTACATATTTCACTAGAACTATCCTTCAGAGAGAACATCTCCTGTTTTTCTATTTAGCTATTCCGTCTCTCGTTCGAAAGAAGCAACCGGACGAGTAGTAGTCTGGAGACAATTTGGTGTGGCCAGGAGTTACACATTGGAATCTTCTTATTGCGGAACTACGCGGAACTGTTGGAAAGGGGACACTGGTGGACACCAAATATCACCAACTATTCTACAAGATGTTGGAACTGCTCTTTGCAAGGCTTTTGCCCTTCTCGATCCAAATGGAAAGATAAATGGTCCCTTTTAAGGCAGACAGATTGTTGGTGTGGGATCTTAGATTATCAGTCTTGTATCTAAGCTATATATATAAGAGATTATAAAAGTAAAGCTCCTTTCTTATTTAAATTAGCAGGAATAGTGCCACATTAGAAATCAGACTCAAATTTGATTGAGAAATATGTATATTGTCATGAGGGTTAGTATATTATTTAAATATGTAGATTACGATTTAATTCTAGCTATTAAGGTCTTCTAAAATGTTAGTGTTCAAATAAATAAAATGAAATGTGTCAAGAATTGTACGAAATGTATCTAATTTGGTTTTGAATTATTTTTTGCACGATTATTGTATAATATTTTATTGATTTAGATGGTATAGCGCGTACAAACTGAAATCACCAAAGAAATTGTAATTTAGCAGCTTATCTTTAAAGTGTAGTCAAATAAGAATCTGGTATAATAATTATTAAATTATTGGTATACTTATTCTTTGTGACATCAAAATTTCAAAAAAATATCCTGTCATGAAATGTAACAAATAGTATTGAAGGATAACTCTCTATGCATTTCTAGAATATTTTTTATTCGAGTTCTCTATAACAATACTTCGATTTTTTGTCCACAAAGTTGGAGTGACATGTTTTATGTACCTATGAAACAATCCCCATCTGCCATGTCTAAACGCGCCCATCGATTTCCCCCCTTCTATAACTGTTACGTTTCATCTAAAAACACATCTGCGCTCAAGTTCTCTCGCGTCCTTACCCAAGTGACTTATACCTTTGTTTTTCAGTTGATAACAGTGCGCGCTTATCAACTACCGGCTACTACGCTTCCTGCCCATCCCCTCTCTTCCTCAGCACGCTCCCCTCTTTATCTCTCTCTGTCACTCGTTTCAAACCTGTTGTGGTTGCCTTGACTACATTTTTGGCCTAATCAACTTTTGATACTCTGCTTTACAATTTTTTTAGCTCTTACTCGAAAAGCTATGAATTGTTGACTGTTATTTCTGTTGTTATTTGTTAGCTGTGAACTGTTAGTAATTATCTTAACTCCAACAGTATAAAGAAGGTTGAGAAGAACGATTTCGAATTTGAGGTTTTTTACACTTTCTTTTTACATTTCTATACGTAAGAGAAAGTAAAAGCATATTTGCAAAGTACTTTCATTGACCTTTTGGTCGTAAGACTTGAAAGGCATCGTATAAGCAATGGTTTTCTGTAGAACTGTCAGGAAAAATTATATTGTTTACCGTTTATTTCTTCTGTAAAGAAAAGTATAGTTTCCTTATTTCTCCACTAATAAAAAACACTTCCTACTTATGTCCATTTGTTTAGATTATTGTAATTAAGTTTTTTGGGATATGCTCGTCTTCATTATGTGTCTTGTGTGACGTTTCGGTTTATTTGGTTTTTGCGTTAAATTACTGAGCTACTAAATTTTTAAGACTAACTTGATCTGCGAGATTACTACTGAGAATTCAGTACTGCTGCGTTATAACTAGAAGCATGTTAATTTGGTTGTTGGGATATGCAGCAGAACGGCTTTGAAATCTTCCGGTTAGCTAACCGAAGTGTTAGCTGTATTTAAGGAAGTTTTAAAACGTGATTTTGTGGTCTCCTGCTAAATGAAAATAAATAGTTTCTAACTCAAAAGTTTGAACACAACAATTAGATTATAACAACAATACCAATTTCACATTAGATGCTACTGATTGAAAGATGAAAGATTACTCAGGTGTAACAGAAGTGCAATTACACTTTATCATTATGTTGCTCCAGTGTTATTACCATGGGGGCGAATTCAATCGCCATTTCTCGATTAGTTCGTTGCCTGACCGATGATTTTCTGCCAAGGCTGGTGATTTGTTAATCTTCTCTGACAAATTACTATCGGGATAGATCAGATGTGTAAATAGTTTCATACTTCAGTCAGCAAATGACCTGTTAACAGATTAGGCTGTATCTGGTTAAATCTCCCTCATTGGGATCTAAGCAATTGTAGCATACCATGTAACGGTAGGGTTGACCAAACATCACGATAAATCAGGAACACGTTATGGTAATCACAGTATTACCTCATTAAACATTTAATCATGCATTGATTTACATCCTAATAACTTGAAAATAAGCCGCAAAATGACTCAGACAACCAGCAAACCATTCCTAATGTCGAATCTCTTGGAAAGCAAAATATACGCTATCAGGGATTAAATTTACCAATAACTAGCTTAAGAACGTGAAATTTTTACAAAATACACTGTGATTTCGACAAGAAAATAAGTTTATGATTATGTTTGCTTCGGTTTGAATGTTTATGATAACAATGTTGAATATTGAATATATCTTCTAAGTAATTAACAGGCATTAGAACTCTTAAAATATTACTGGCAATATATTTAAATATTTGAATACTAATATCATGGTATTAACCTATTGCTCTAGGTTTATATATAGATAAACAGAAATTAAGCATATAAAAATAAATCATGAATACGGTTTCGCATTTATGTGCGCTTCGAAAATTAATAGCAACAATATTTTGTTAGATTATTAAATGAAAAGTATTTTATAGTGATTTAGTAAAATATGAAAATGTCGTAGTGCGTTTTGTTTTAGTTAGCATAATCGATTAGTACCCAATATAGGCTACTTGTACCGACTTCTGCTTGTTTTCGCAAATTTCTTACTTGCGGTATGTTCCAGCCTGGAGATAAAGTTTTCGCAAAGATGAAGGGGTTTCCGTTTTGGCCCGCCAGAGTATGCATTTGTTTTTTACTAATTATATTTTCAATTTAGGTCGATCCTGTTCCTGATCACGTTGAGGTACCGAAAGGAAAACTTCCTGTTTTCTTTTATGGAACTCACCAAGTGTAAGTCTGCAACGCAGCTGTTTATACTCTATTAAAGGTCATTTCTTCCATTCAAGAGTCTCGTGAGCTTTGAAGCTAACAGAGATTTACACGGAAAGAGGAAGAATGTTGCGAAAGCTATGGAGGAAATCGACTTGGATCCAGATGTTTTGCTTCTCGGCAAAGACCCTTCTGCTGAAGCCTTTTGGGAATCTATGTATCCCCGCTCATCTTCTACCCTTACTGAGCTAAAACCGGAATCTAGGGCTTCTCTTTCCGTAAGTCCTCTGCCGATGAAGGCATCCAAACGCAAGATGACAAAAGCTCCCCGTTCCTCAGTTACTAAACGTCGGCGATTAGAAGCCACAGATGATGATAATGACAGTTTATCCTCCTTAAGGTAAGCACAGACCTTAAGGGAGATTGGTGCTCGTTTCTTATGTTTTTATTAAATTCATGTGTTATTTCCAGTGACCTTGAAGAAACAGAGCTAAAAGTTGCAGCCCTTGACGTAGAAACACTAAAGAAGGGGTACGTTAGTTTGCGTTTATGGATTTAAGTGTTTGTACTGCTATCATAAACAAATTTTGATTTTAGACTTTTCTCAGATATGGAACCGGTTAGTGATAAGGTAGCAAAGGTGTCTAGAAAGAAAAGATGTCAGACTTCTATAGACTCCAAAGAACCATGTGTCAGTTGGAAACGTTCAAAAGTTTCTGAAAATGCTATTAAAATGGAAGCTGAACCTGTTAGAAAATCTGAATCTCGTGATATTTTCTCGATTGACGCTGACGTCGAGTGGATACACGCCAAGGCCATTTTAGACGTTGAGGTTTCTCCTGGTGATTTAGTAGATGAAAATCAATCCGCTGATGAACAACAACAGGAATCCAGACCTTTCGGGACATACTCCCTTTCTTCTCTCGTTGGCGAAGAAAATAGTTCTAATGTACCTGATGGTTATGTTTCACCGAAAGCCGAAAAGTATCGGGAATCTAATTTTCGGACGAAGCGAGCAGTTAGCAGTTTATCAGACTCGGACGAGAAATCTCTTGACGAGAATTTAAATCGGTAAGATTTGTAAAAAAATATTCGTAGACTGCTGCTTTCGTTTTGTGTTTACGACTGCATCTTTCTTTCAGCAACAATGAAATTGAGCCTTCGCCATCATATGATGTGAATGAGAATGGTCAGATTGGGTGAGTTTTTAACTCTTTATTTTCGCCAAAAAATGGACGACTTCCTCTTATTTTCAATCTGCCTCTTAGTGAGCATATAGATTTTGAGAGCAATGATGATGCTTCGATCAAATCGTCAAATAAATCCGTTAGTTCTGAGGTTGATTCTAGACATGGATCTCCAGTGTGCGAGCAACCCATTGGGATGTGCGTTGAGTTAAAATGTTTTTTTTAAAGATCATTTATTTGATTTATATCAATATATGTCATATTTTTAGTGAGGAGCATGAAAACAATGATAATGCTCCTACGCGAAGCAACTCGGAGAATTCTCCCCGTACTAACGTAAATAAGGCGGAAAATAAACACAAAAGGTAAATGCTACTTAAGTCATGAGTAGTTTATCATATGATAGATTTTGTAAAGAAAATGTTCCCCACTTATAGCGAAACTCCGACTGATGAAGCCAACATTATATCAGGTCCTAGCACCCCTCAGTAAGCTTTGAGCATAAAAAAGCATTAATCGTTAATTATTTCTATGCTTATGAAATGATATTTTTTCAAAACTAGTAACAGTAGTCCCAAGTCGGATAAGCAAGAAGTGAGCTTGGACAAAACTGAGGCAAAGAGAAGTCATAAACGTATTCGGTTAGTTTTAAATCTGCCTTTCCTAATGGTTAGTTTAATGTTGATTTTTAATGTCTTTTGGTTAATATTGCAGAAAATTTTCTGACGGCGAGTCTGAAAGTGGCAAATCGTCAAAGTCGAGCGTTAGTGAAAAGCTTTATCGAAAAAATAGTCATAATCACGAGCGAGTTAAAGCTACTAAAAAGGAACCTGAATCTGATGAAATTAAGTAAGATAGTGTAGCTTACTTTATTTCCTTTAATACTAATGGGAATAGTACTATGATATTTCTTAGGCCAAAGAGGTCCGCTGAAAGAAAAGAGGTGATAAGAAGCGTCACTCCACCTGTTATTGGTAAGTGACTAAATATTTTTTCAAGTTACTATCATATTGATGTTTTTTCTAATGTCTCCCTTTTGTCGGTGCAGATACCCTACAGCTTCTACGCGATTTGGTGTTTAAGTTGAAGTCAAGTTTGCTACGTGGTCATGAAAATTACAGTGCTGCTGTGAACGTGTTAGAACGCGTACGCGCAACGCCAGTTACTTTACTTCAACTTACTGAAGTGTGGGAGCTCACTGACTGTGTTAAGAAGGTAAGACAACTACCATGTTGCAGTTATCTTATTTAATTTGTTGTCTTTAACCCCTATTCAAGATTTGTATAGAAACCCACCTGAATACGCAATAAAGATGGGCTTTCTGAGTTCATTAGTATTAAGTTAAAGTCAAACAGATATCGAAATTAATGATGTTTTCACCCGACTGATTTTCCGTTTTGCTTACCTATTGTCTAAGATGACAAATCGTTATTAAATTGTCAATGAGGTTAACAAAAATCCCTTTTACACCGTTTTAGTGCAAGAAATATCGTCCGTCGGAGGAGGTGCGAATTGCGGCTCGTAAAACCATAGCCTACTTCCAGAAGATTCAGAGTGAAGCTACTAAGGAGGAGGTAATCAAAGTCAAGGCCATTCTAGAGGGACGAAATAAGGCTCGAAAACAACAGGAACATGAACCACATAAACGACAGGAATCTTCGAAAACTCCCGAATCTAAGTCTACCACTGAAAACACTCCTAAAGAGACAGTGGTTGAAGTGGAAGCTTCAACTTCTGTAACTCAATCTCCAATTGTGAATTTCTCGCCCGATCAATCTGCTAAAAGTAAATTCTCCCTGGAAGCCTTGCGTGCGGAGTTAGATGAAAAGGCGAATAGTTTACTGGCTCGATTGGCAGCTACAGATGCGCGTTTAAAGGCGGAACGTAGCAGGAAATCAACTAGCAATGAGACGACTCCTAAAAATCAACTCTTATCTTCCATTCAATCATTCCCTCACCGAAAAGTTGAGGAGGCCCTTTCCCGTGTTGATGAAGTTGCAAGTCGATTGACGGTAGATCTGGATGCTGGATCTGGAACTGATCCTATTCCACCTCCTCCGCCACCCCCTCTACCTTTTCCATCTCAAAATCGACTTGCTTCTAATCGTTCTCAAAACTCCCAACCTGTTGATTTGGACACTCGTATCAATCAGTTGATGATGGGTGTTATTACCCCCACGACTACGTCCCCAAAATCCCATCATCTCGAGTTATCTTCTGAATTACCATCTGCAAAACTTCTAGCCATTCGTGAAGAGATTAAACGGAAACGAAAAGCTACAGCTCAAAAGAATCAAGAATCTCTTGAAGCTCACCAGAAGGACAAATCTGGGGATGACGTGATCTACGATCTTCTGGGCGTTTAGATTAGTTATTGAAAAGGTGTGAATCCCACATATTTCTTTGAATTATTTGTTTTATAGGTCTTGCCTGTGTGTATATACATATTTAACTGCATTTACTTGTGATTTAATGTGAATGCTATGTTTTGCGGATAGAGCTGATTGGTGTTATATACATATTAATATGTATGATACTAAACAGTTTTGTCTACCAAAACAAGAAACCTAAGCTAGCTTGCTCGTTCTACATTTTGGAGGCTAAAGGTATGAAAAATTACTTCCATATACTTAAAATATATTTAGAAATTGACACGAAGTTAGGACCTGAGAGTTGAGTTTGTTTATGAGTAACATGGCTAATACTGTGACTTGCGATTATTACCGCTGTCCTTCCGGTGACACGTCAAAGGTATGAAAACTCTTATACTTGTTTCAAACTAGTCATAATTTTCATATAAAAGATATTAACCGATTAGCTTATCAATTAATAGATAGAATACGATAGTATTATGATTAAATTTAAAGCCTTAATTTGAGGTTATTTGTTAGCCCTTTGTCCATTTATGGTTATATTTTATGTAGAATGTAGTTGAAGATATAGTTGTAGGCTAAAGATGAAGCTCTTTTAATCTTCGCTTGTATTTTATATGAAATTGAGTCGAACATGCATTTAGGTTTAAGTCCGGTAACTGACTTATAGCCATTCCTACGCACCGGTGCCGTGGTAGTCGATGTGCGTCTGACAATTCGAAGACCATGAAATTGACCGATTGTGGTTAACTGCACTGGTTAATTCTAATCAATGAGATATGATAGAATGCGAGTTTTTCATTAAGGTTTTCAGTATACCTTAATATTCTTTGAAGTCAACAGTCGTTATTTAATGTACCTGTTAAGTTTCGCGCTTTTACGTTATCGTTCGGTAATGGTTTCTAGAAAATCGTACATGCACTCTAGTCACTTGAAGTATGTTAGTGTGGTGCTCGCTTATAGGTTCGCCGAAATTTTCGGCTTGGCTCCTGTAGATCTACAGTGTAGTGGCTTTCAAAGATGACAATCATTTCCAATTATTTGAAAAGCCTAAAATCTGTTTTATTAACTCTTTTTGAAGTCCAAATCTTCCTTATCTGAACTTGTGAAGTTTTCTTCAGTACAATTGCATTTAGATCCGCATTGCTATTGCAACTGCGATGGTTAAATGAACTTTGAGTCCTCTAGTAATAGCTTAATTTCTTGGTTCGGTCATTCAGTACTAGAGTCGGGTGATTTGGTAGTACCTTTTCACGTGAATTTTGATCGTCCTTAATATTGACTAAATTTCTAATAAGTGAAAGTTGTGTTGATCTGCTGCACTTTTAAAGCAATTCCAAGTAAAAGATGGTGATGAAGCATTCCTAATTTATGTTGGTTTTGTAGTAAAACAGGCATTCCTGTAAGATTGGTTATCTTTAAAAGAACTTCGAAATCCTTTATATTCGGTTTAAATTTGCGTTTTCGCTACTTTTGAAACAATTTTTAAGTGAATTCGACTGCGCCAATCCTACATGTATTGTGAAAAAGACTGGCTTTGAATTCAAGCCGTGATATTTTGTTTTATAAGACGAAATTAAAGCTATTTTTTGTAGGTTCTTAGCCTTAAAGTCTTATAACGTTTGTTTATCAGACTGAGTAGTTCAAAGAATATGAATACAATCGTGATCTGTGATCATATTTTGTTAAATTTTGACTAATTCACGGCTCTTAAAATGATTAACTTTTTTGTTTGTGAAGACGTGATTGTATAGATCTGTTCCACGGTCCATTTATTCATAATCAAAATTATGGGAGTAACTTCGTATGTTAGGAATCAAATAAGTGAATTATTAATCGGTTTTAATAAAAATAGAATATGAAAAGAATGCAATTAGGGTGAGGTATGGCTTGAACATCGAATTATCTGCAGCCATTCATTTATGGTTTCTTAAACCGCTCTGAACTTCATTACAGAACCTGGTGTTTCGCGTGGTCTTGAGGTCTTAAAAGGGACTACTTCTGAATCACTGTATTAGATTTTCAGTTTCGAGTAATACTAGAATGGGGTATTTTTACTCTCCCTTGAAAAATTTTTATCATATGCTAAATGGGTATTTTATCATTTCAGAATGACTTCGATGTCTTCTTGCTGAGCAGTATTTTGACCCAGTCTCCATTCCTACCTCCCTTGTATATACTGTGAGTTTAAAACCTCTATTTAGATAATAATAACTAAAGACGTTAACTACTGTTTATGTTTAACAAGCTGTGGACTATTGTGGAAATGAATCTACGTACCATATTTCCTAACTATGATGTGCCTTTCTTTTTTAGATATTCTTCAATGACCAATGTTGCCCTATCCTTATTGTCACGTGTATTTTGCCTTTGTCTCTCAAACATACGCACTATGTGACTTTCGCGATTTTGAGCAATGTATGTTTATTCTTCGCCAAAACCCCAGTCCTTTCCATCTACCTAACGGTCTTCGAGCGAAATTAGCTGTCGATCGAGGCCTGAAATTCGGATTGTGATAGAAATTTAACGAGAGTAGTGAACGAATCGTTATAATAACAGCAATTAAATTGAGAAATTAAAGTTTAAATTTATTAAATTAGAACTTTAAATATAATGCTGATTAAGCTATTTACCTGATAAAACAATCGGTCAAATATTTATAAAACTACAAAATCTGTAAGAGGAAGCATAAATGTCAGAAGTTGATACTTCAACGGTGTCAAGACCCAGGTATCATTCCTCTCCTGTTAAGATTATGTTTGTGGGTGACTACGTATAAATCGAGGGAGGACACGTCTTATTAATCACTTCGATTCATGTCTTCAAAGCTGTAGTTATCATTCAAGTTTAGAAAATTTATATGGTATGCCCTTCCTTCACGCATATTTTACGTTTATTATATATTCCGATCTTGGATATGCTTAAGTTGACAAAAAATATAGGGACTCATCGGATTTGAGGTTTGTTCCGCAATGCCTATTTCCTTTTCAAACTAATGGGAGGTTGAAATGTGCCTCACAACTTTAGTGCACAAACTCATTAACAGCAGCGTTAAAGTTAACAACAGTTGTCTCGTGGTGGATATCCGAGAGTCGCTCCCATTGTACCACCTCTCTTGTGAATCGGTGAGGTTTACCATTTCCTTCACTGGATTTGTATCAATGGATATCAATTCCTTGACCTCTGGCTTTTGGTTTTTGTCTGTGACACTACTCGAAAGGTTATTCTTTTCTAAGTTGAAGTAGCCTACGGATAGGAAGTATTAGAATCAGAGTTGCATGCTTACTCGTTACCTTCTCTCATCCTTCTAGCTTTGCTTTTACTGGAATAACTTAATTCCAATAGCTCCATTTATAGGTCGCGTTGAGGTGGGAAATTCGCTTTAATTAATAATAATCATAATTAAGTTTTGCGCAAATGACTAATCTTCACTGAATGTCTACTTAGTCCAAAATATAGGCCGCAAAAGGTAAAGCGTGAAATTAACGCTTGGAAAGCTATTGTGTATGAGTCTGAAAGGTAACGCTTCAAGAAAACAGCTACTTACTTCCAATATGAATGGATTAATGGCACTTGAAGTCTTGTATTTATCTCCGGAGATTGACAGGGAAAAGTTCTATTAAGTGATGCCACTTTTCGCTTATTTGAAGAAACGATTTTAGGAGTCATTTATGTGTTTGGAAACGTCGTTATAGAATATTTGGTACTTCAGTTACAATTGTATTGCAAATTTAGAACTAGGAATTGGCTCAAAATCATCTGTTTGCCTTCTTTTTGCACAAACGTAATCTGCCTATGCGGGATGTTAAGATTTCACGCATGTAATTAAATTTATTCCAATAAAATACTGCTATTTCCGATAGGGATTTGTTACTAGTTTAATTATCATTTAAGGGCCTATTAGCACACACTTCATGCCAAATTTTGATCTATTAATAACTCCTATTTCCTTTCCTATTTTAGTACTGGACAATCAGAATAAGGGTAGCTTCTCTGCTCTTTGTAAGTTTGCCAAAATCGAATTTGATTTACTAAGAGGTCGTATGCAATTTCTCGTAAGTTTAAGGTCAGCTTTCTGTTAGCCTAAAAGGTGGGTTTAACACCAGCTAACCACTTATTTGCAGGGAAAACTTATACTCCAGGTTAAGGGCCTTTTAGTAGGGAAAAATCCCACTTTCGCTTTTTTAAGGCGGCGAAGCTATGACGCTTAGCTAGCTTGGATAGAATCCAAGTTTGCGCCAACCAATGGCAATAGGCTGAGCATCGACCAATCAACAGCCTTGAAAAGGAGATTTAACGCCATCGACTAATGAATATGGAAGGGGTAAGTTCTGAAAATTGAGAGGTGAAGAAACGTAATGACTGAAATTTCTTTGGAGTTTCTTGCCTCATTCCTGGAATGTTGCCTTTTGCGTATTTTTGTAATTTTAATTTTCTAACTTTGAATGCATTTATATTTTATTATTCATCGACTTTTATCACGGAGTAATATGTAAACGCATTGTAACAGTAAGTTCAGTGTTCATAAGAAATGGAGATAGTAGGATGGACACTAAGGGAATCAAAATACTCTACTTCATATGAGTTTTAAAATCATCAGATTGATTACTTTTTCTCTTTTTAACTCAATCAAGTTCATTTCATCATATGGCAAATCCGGATGACATGTTTTTTCATGTGATTTTGCAGCCATTCTCTTCACATATTTGTTGGGTAAATATAGGTGGTAAAACCTAACTAGGCTTTTCAATTATATTTATAATCTTTTTCTCGCATGTGATTTCAAATAGTATTCTCTAATAAACTGGTTCTAGTCGCCGCAGTTTAATTAAGTTATTAATATTTTGTTGGTTGTACAGAATATTTGCAATGAACATTGATTGAATAAGACCAATGGATGAAGTAGTTTGTAAAGATACTAGGCCAATCTCTTGTCCTTAGCGGTTTTTAAAGTTTTATGGTGATAGATTAGGCTTGCTAAGTTATTGCCCTTCTATCACTTCTGTAAATCAAAGTGAACTGAATATGGAGGCATAGTGTAAGTCATCGCATTGAGAAGGACTTGATAACGTGTCTGTTACATGGATCTTAAGCATCACAAACAGGTTATGAGGAGCTTATGAATTACGAGTGTAGGATAGAGAAATCTTGATAAGCTGTTGCCCTTCTACGAATTTCACTACAAACAAGGTAGAAAGGTGGCAATGCAGCATTAATATTTGTGTTAGTAGGGTATTCAGTAAACATGTTTACGTGCGAAATTTTTCGAATAGTAAGCTATTTTCAAGGAAAAATAAGCTGAAGTGCGGGTGACAGATTAGTGAATCATGATATGCTGAGCCAAAAACTTGTCAGAGAAAATGTTAGTTCATGTGTACCTCATGACATTACTGTGTGGTCAAACATTTGTTCTCAACTGTTAGCCCAAGTTGCCTGTTATGTGCATTCATCTGACACTCATAAGTGCATTTTAGATAACAAGCATCTAAGATATTAAGACAAAAAACTGCACAGCGGAACACATTATTTGGTTACATTTGAAGGAGGGTATTCTTTTTACCAATAACAGAAGGTGGTGCACCAGTAGATGTGCAAGTTTGTTGAATTGGGGATCACATGATCAGTGCACTTTCAGGGGTGTGGGTGAAAAGATGATTGCAAGCACTCATGAACTGCAAAGTTGTAAGAAGTCAAGTTTGAGAACTGAGTTCTTAATGTAAGTCGGTTTTTTATTTAAAAGAAACTGAGTAGACAGGTCAATGTCTTCCTTCATTTATACTGTGTGCTACTTAAATATAGAATAAGGCAATAAAGAAAAAGTTGGATTCTGTTATTTTGGAATAAATCTAGCATTACAAAAGAGTAATGGATAAGTAACCATTTCCCCAAATGACTTCTGAGCTCTAGGTAGCGTCAGGCTAGTTGGATGTTTATAAGATATAATAATATGGCGGAAAGTCATAACGAGTATTAGGCCAACATAATAATACGGGGATGAAATGAAGGAAGATAGTAGGATCACAAACTAATGAATATGAGCCAAATTGCCACAGATATAGCGAATATCACGACTATCCCTGCGATATTATTGCAGTAATTACTAAGACTCAGTAATAAGAAGACAAAAGACTTTCGTTCCTTTCCTAAGTAAAGGAAGTTTTGCTGCTCATATGCAGCTTTAGATAATATATAACGGAATGGTTATGTAATTGGTCAGTAGTATAGCGGTAAGGAGCCTTCATTCTCAAACATAATCTCGGAAGAAGGATAATCGAAAATCAAATTCTCTTAGAATCAACTCTGTTAGGAGCATTGAAGATTCCTCTTTCCGAATCCAATTTATGAAGCATAGTAAATTGTCATTAAACTGATACGACAGCAGTTGTGATTTACCCTGATTGTGAACACTTTCAATTCGCGAAAATGTTTCAGAATTTGAGTATGCTGGACTATTAAATCACACGGAAAGATTTGGATACGACAATCCCACGTATTATCTGAGAGCACTCTTTCATTAGAATGTTCTGCAAACCAAAATGGGGTCGGTGAAATTATAGGGACAAAATAAATTAGGGGAATCAGAAAATAAATTCCGGCTGTAAATCACTATGCTCATGGAATATCGCCAACTATAGAATTGAAAAAAATTACCTAGTTAAATGTGAGATCGCATGCTCTAGCTTGCTGCACGTATGACATCAAAATAATCCATGGTGAAGATTTTGATTCAAAAAATGAATTGTACATTCGGTTTACTCATCGATCAGTGCCGATCGCGCAGATTTAAGGTCTTTACGCTATCGAACAAAGTCGCAACCTATAAGCTTGTGGTAAGATGTTAAAATCTTCATCACTAAGCAGGAAGGAGATGGAGAAAATGGGCTTAATAATCATAATGGGTAGGCGCAGATAAGCTCTCTGGACTTGTACGCAACTGGAGACAAAGTCTGTAGCATCTCAAAATCTTAATCTTAATTTTTTGAAAACTCCATTCTGACTATTTTTCCTCTCGAATTAAGAGTTTTCAATAAAATAGCTAGGAAATGCAGCGACAAGTCTAGCCAATATCGATTTTGTCTACCCATGAAAGTGCGTTTTAGTTTGTATGCGTATTAATTCTTGATAGGACAAATTAGTTAGGCTGAAGATGTCCTTGCGGTGATTGAGCCGTGTGCTCTCAATCGCTCATGAAAAATATCCTGATTCCCAGCTTTTCTACATAACTTAGTTCTCTATAATTGAAAAAACGAGGTGGCAGGATTCCCTATCCCTGATCATCTTCATCATGAATTTCATATTTCTTTCCGAAATTGTGAATCTGGACGGGTCGTTAGAACCATGAAGATCATTGATAAATAATACTGACATGTTTTCACAAGATGTAACACGCTTCGAATACATTTCTACAAATATAGGAAGCAGTTAGTTAATAGTGTTGAGTATTACAACGTAGCTTAATATGTCAATAACAATCATATTATAGAAAATAAGCGAATGGTAAATATGTAAGAGTGATATTTTTTATTCACAATGGTTAATATAGTTGCAAATTCCATCCTAAATATCCTTAGAGTGTTCCATTCAGTTCATAGAATATTCGTCGGTTCATAAATTAAATTTCGTTCATTCATTTTCGCACTGCCTTGGCAAATGACATGCTTCAGCCACAGCTATTGGCATTTTTGAATTTTGGCATCGCTGTTATGCAGTTTTTCTATTCAAAATTGTCCTTATTTTAAAGTCGCAAGACTTATATTTCGAAAATCGAAGTCTTTTCACAATTGTTTAACCAGATAAAGGCAAACTAAAAAGGACATTTGGAGGCTATATGGCGGCGCCGACATTCATATTTTCGAGATTGCTACTCGTAGGCATTCTCTTAATTCAAAAACCAGTTAAACTTTTCCTAAAGTTGGAAGGAGTGCACAGTGGTGATAAGACTCATGTTTTCAATTTTATAGATCTGTTGGCAACTCATGTGACTCAGACAATTTAGATCATTAGAGTTGATTCTGACTATAATAAGGATTTATATAAAATGACAGTTGATTATTCTACATATTTGCCAAATAGTCTAATTACCATCTCCGGAGAACAAACGAGACTGCACATCGGTGAACCTTGTAAATGATT
The DNA here is from genome assembly GCA_900708905.1 of Hymenolepis diminuta. Lineage (NCBI taxonomy): Eukaryota > Metazoa > Platyhelminthes > Cestoda > Cyclophyllidea > Hymenolepididae > Hymenolepis > Hymenolepis diminuta. Next base: position 4,364,442 of record CAADRB010000008.1, read on the forward strand.
CCAAAACGTCTGGAAATGAGCAGGACGAGTCCTCTTCTGTGCATTCGATTATATTAATTGGAAAAAGTATAGCAGCTATGCAGGGATATTATCCATTATCAGAGTTTACGTTTTAGAAATTTGCAATTGATTGTTTCACAAGCTTTGAATATGTTAAACATATTAATACTAATAAAGAACCAGACACCGAAATGATAAGGGGCATCAGCTATTCTAACTCCGATTTTTTCTTCAATATATAAAATTAAATGTAATCAATTCAGTTGGATACAAAAAAACATGAACCGTCAAGAAAGTGAATTTGGAATAAAGATAGGCAGGAGTAAGATATATTTTAAGCGTTTACTGATTAATTAATATTAAACAACTAAATTTATAATCAACAATACATTTTAGCTTGATAAATTCTCGAATTTTTATCCAATGTCATTGTTACTATTTTATTAAAAATATTTAAATTCGTAAATATGTTTATATTTATGGAAATTTTAATTTAAATACCGGAGATTGTTTGTGTTTACTAAGATGCCGACACAATTGCCTTCAAATCAATGTCACTATTTCGATTTTCCTATTTATGTGGCGGTATCACATTTAATAGTCACTTTAAAGCCAATTTAGATTTAAATCTAATATTTAGAAATGTTTATGATTATTAAAATGACTATTTTATCGATTAATTAGACATTAATTTTGTATTTTGCAAATAAGTATCTCTATCAACACTTAAATCACTTTTTAACTGATTACAGTAAATTAATTTGAAAAATTAGATATTTTACAAAAACACTTATAATGCAGAGGGTTCTGAGAAAGTTTTGGTTGCAAATTTTTTGCTACTTTCCAAAATTGGAGTTCCTTAATAGTGCTTTGCCAAATTCATTAATTTATCTATATTTAATGTTAAACAGTACACTATGATATTTTCTATTTTCATTTACTGTTGGAATTGGATTGTAGGAGGTTCTATACAAATAGCCCCTTTGCATAAATCTTAACAGTCCTCCTAGTGTCCAGCTAGCTTCCGCCGAGTCCTTTAGTATAAGCCATTCTTTTGATAGATTACCAGTTCTTATGATTGGCTAAATTATTCACTTGATTTTTAGTAGCTAAAGCTATGCACATCATAACTCTAGAACTCTAAATGTAGAAGTGACCCCACAACATTTTGTTTAACATGAAGAGACGTTAATTGTATTTCCGTTGTAGTGAATGATTCCCCAATAAATTTCTTCGTATTTTGGGTAATGTTTAATTTAATTTTTTTGGATTAAAGTAAGTAATGGTCTCGTTTTTCATCTACTTAAGCTGCTCCAAAACATTCCAGTTGGAGAATATTAGATAACGGTTTGTGCTCACATTTTTCGCGATAGCTGGTAATTCGCCCGTAAAATTTGAGGTACAGCAGTTGCGAAATTTGTGGTGCAGATGCTCGACTCTCAGCTCTCCCTCGCTTTCGAGTCCCCACTGTCTTTGCTCGATATAATATGGTTTATTCGCAACTCTTGACTTTCTAATTTAAAACTGTGATTGTCTGTCGTTTGTAAAAGCCTTTTTGCATCAGTCACAGCTGAAAGCAGTTAAAACTACCCCCAATAGTAGATCAACGACTATTATGAGGTTACAGTATCCTCGTACCAACTGATACATATCTTATTTGTCAACGAAAAAAGGATGCAAAATTGCTCAGAAACTTTATCGTACCTCATTTCGCCCGTTTTTCATAACCTAAATTTTCCTCGATTTGCACCGATGCCTTTCCTATTTCTACCCAGCTACTCTTCCTACTCTTTGCCCTTTTCCCTCTCATTCATTCCCAGATGTCCAATTTAACTCGCGTTCTTCTCACAGATATACGAAATATATTCCAGTAGGAGGTTGGGAATTAAAGCTAATCACCTTACAGATAAAAATCTATAAGGAAGAAGAGAATTTGCACACTAATTAACTGGGGAAAATTTTTTATATGTCCAAATTGTCTCTTTTAGTTTGCATTTCCTTTTCCATCCACAAATCGAATATTTTATTTTCTTTATTTTTTAGTCTATTTTCTCCCGTTTTATGGTTTATTCTACAAACCAAACTTTTTCCCTTATAAGTTACTTTTGTCTCTTTTGAATTTTCAAAGTCGCTGCATTTATCACGTGGAATTTTAATCAATAATTTCCACCTTGTGCGATCGTCTATAAAACAAATGCCTGACGTTTCAATGGGCGAAAAATTATTGCAAAGTTTTGCTTATCCAACAAACAGTCAATTAAAAAATACTTCCTCCGATAAATGTGCTGTTTTGAGAAAAAAACGTCTTTTCATTCATTTGAACTTCTTCCATTTTTTGCTGCAGATCATGGAACAAGTTGAAATAATGTAATAGTTATTACATATTTAAACTGGCAGATTTTATAGCTGATAAGTTTTTAATTCATTAATCGTTATATATTGTATTAGTAGAAATAACTATTATTGTGCTATTACGGCGAATTGGCATTGTCGATAAATGGGTCTCAGGCGGACTTGCTAGTTTATGAATTTCTAAATAAAAATGAGAAATTAAATTCTCTTTATATTGTCCAAGTTGAGCAAGTAATTAATATCGTTTCTTAAGGAATTTTTCCTGAAATGGATCTGATAAATAACTTATTTACGCCGATTGCAAGACTTAAGCCTTTTAGTTAGAAAAAAACAGATACACTATAGCAATCAGTATAGACAAATGCAATGGGATGGAATATGTATAAAGTAGTGCTAATCCCAGTAAATCTTTTTTAATTTGACTGAGATATCCTTTCTAAAATCTGATAATCTTAAGGGTTAGCTGGAGGCAGGAGCCTTTCATTAATCCGAAGAACGAGAGCTCAGAAAGACCAGTAGTCGAGAGCGGAGATATTGTTCTTTTTGAAATTCTGGACTACCATAAAGCGAATACTTGGGGGAAAATCTCCAGTGGAATTAGTAATGAGGCGATGAACCAGACTGGATTAGAATGAATCGCCTAAATGTGTTCCTGAAGAAGGAATATCCTGCCAAAATGGGAAATTAAACCAAATTCAGAATCAGAATATGAAGTTCTACGAAGAGGGCGCTGGTTAAAGGGGAAGTATCAAAGAGGACATATTATATAAAAGTGAGAAATATAGTTTATTTAATATTTCCCCTTGAGAAAATGATATAATTATTAGTCATCTCTATAATATTTCCTTAAATGTATATTGTTCACCCGTGTGTATTCTTCAAGATCATTAATAAAATTCGTTTTCTTTGCCTAACTGACTTGAATGCGCGCTCTCTCTCTCTCTGCAAATGGAATATTGGCTATGTAGATCGTAAAAGTTGCACGTCTAAACTGTGTACGCGGAAGTTGGAAGTGTGTAAGTACGCTTGGAGATGCTTGTCTTGTTTCCTTTTTGAATCACTCAGTGACACTTTACGAGCCATCATATGGTGGCTACAAGCAACTGGTCAATGAACACTCACTCAGAAATGTAGGAGTCAGATCAAACATTTGAATCTTGAGTCTAAACATAACAAATAGAATGCACAAGAAAGTGAACTCGGATGAAGTATGGCCTTGTTAGTGGCTTAATATATTTATTATGCTTTTAACTAGACTCTTCTTCATTCCCTACTTGAATGAACCCAATGTTCCACGTATCTTGTTGCTTTCCATGGGACATATAAGCAAGTTACATGGTTTATATATTTTTGGCCCTATACTAAGTTTAATATCTTATAGGCCAATTTGTTTTTATTACGGACTTAAAAAGACAGAACAGAGTGATTATAACTCAATGTCATACGTGAATGAAAGTCCTCGGATGTAAATACGGACAGTACCATCCAAACCATCTTGTTATCTAATAAATAGGTGCATTCTACTATTAGTCAGCTCTTTTGTTTCCCTTTCTCTTTCTCGATACTATGGCCTATTCACTTACTAATTTTTTGAACTGGTGATTGATTTACATACCATATACATGAATATAATATCCAGTATTACTCATCAACAAGACAATGCGGCCTTAGGATTCACCTAAATACGCTGTCTATTGATAATCAAATAGTTAACAAATAGCAGTGAATGTTATTACAAGGCGACACTTAAGAAGTATGAGACTATTAAATGGGTTTATATTAAGGCAGTCAACGCTTTGGATTGATTTGATGCAGATATGTACCAATCAAAGCTGCATTTTATCAAATTCCGAATACGGCGGCGGTGCACTGGGTTCCATGAAAACATGCACTGAAGGAGGAGTTGTAGGTAATACTTGAGGTAGTGGAATCGGCATCGATGAAATTTGGGGAACCTTTTCAAAAGGTTGTCTCGGATAATTGAACTGTCGAGAAAGACAAAAGTTTTTATTAGCCCACATCTTCAGTTATATGTAAATGACTATTGCTACTTATTTCAAATCAGTACAAACCTTTGTCAGGGCTTCAGCGCTCTTTGGATGATATACAACGGATGCTGATTTAGAGGCAATCAATTTAGTAAAAGTTGGAAAGTAAACGGACGTTATGATGGTAAAAGCAATCCCAAGAGTTGTAAATAGGATCCCACAACCTCGAACTGTACCCGATCTAAAATAAAAGTTAGAATAATCGCAAGTTAATCGTTTACTGATTACACTTTTATCGAAAACTACTGAATCTGAGTGGCGAATATGATTAATTAAGTTTCTTAGAGTCCGTCTCGAAAAAATGCGTAAATAGCGCTTCGTCAATCAATAGGTCAAAATTGCAGCACTAAAGTACCTCGAAACTTCAGTAATTGTACAATTTAAGTGCTTTGGTTTTAAAAAGTGCACTATTTAAGTTGTTGTTAGTGAAGTCTTTAACAAACCCTGCTAAAGCCCAAATTTCATCATTATAGAGTATAAAAGGAACTGTCTTTTGATAGAACATTCTTAAATGCACAAAATAAAACTTATTCAAAAAAACATTCAAGAAGGATCTTTAATTACATTCCTCGCTAAAAAAATCGATACTTCCCAGTAGTGGTCAGCAGAGTTAATCAAAAGACGTGTCATTTACCCATTAAGTCCATTGTATCTTATTAGGAGGAAAATGCCCAATGAGAGAAAAGCGACTGCTAGAGCGAGGAAAGTGAACGTCCGGATTTTGAGGAATTTGCGATATTCGAGGCGTTTCACCTCATCGTCTCGTGTTGGTGTGGTAGGAAGAGGGTCGACTTCGCGGAGGTACTTTGGTCGAGACACTGTTGTTTCCATCTATTAGCGAAAATTGTCATGCAATGCCTAAATTAGTGAAACTGGTGAGACTGTGCAGTGATTGGTCGGCACCTAACCAATCAGATGAGGCCTCAAGTGCGGACACGATTTCGTTTTGTTTATATTGACAGTTAATGTTGGGTTTTTCATTGCTTAATGGCTCCTCAATTTTCCAACGGAAGTCCAATCACTCTTAGCTTTTCAAAGTGGCTTTTGTTAAGAACGGCTATAGTTTAATCATCCAATATTAGGTTTAGAAAATAAGTAATTCTTAAGCCTTTATCACTCACATAACTGCTAATACACAAAATCACTTTAAATGGGTTAGTTTGGGTCTCTATTCAACTATTTTTCATCGAGATAAACTGCTGGTATAGTTACACAGTGTCACGGAGATGATGATGATGGATTTCAATTAAAACATGTTCGTTATTAAAGAAATGAATGATTTAATAAAATCCATGTTCGCCAAAATGGCAGCTAGGCCTGCGAAATGACGCACCATTAGATAAGACTTGTAAATAGTAACGAGCGTGGACCGTTGAATATCATTAAAATATTAAATTATTAAATGAAGGCGTGGAATTGCCATTCCATGTAATTTTCACGCAACTGCAGTGATCGGAAATCAATTTTCTTCGACTTTAACTTGAGATCACCACATTTCAGTGCCCCTGTTGAGAACCCATAATTTGAACGAATAGAAAGAGTTGACCACAGGCAGATGGGCCTCTTGGTTCACGCATAGTATCGCTTTTTCGCTCCAGTATTTAGTACAAATCGATACTGCCATATGTGACGAAAAAAGGCTCTAACTTCTCTAGATTTCCATTATAAGTTGAAAAACTGATGTGTCTTAATAAAGAGAAATAGGCAATGCCAACTGGAATTTTCTCTATTACTAATCAAAAGGTTCCAAAGAAAGAAGTCTTTTTACTTATATTTAAAAAAACATCTGACGGTACAAATTTAGTGAACATATCCCTGCAAATGACATTCTATAGGACTGAATGAACGAGTGGTATCTGAGGTACTGTAAACCCAATTAAGGTAAGACCCTTTAAGTTCCATTATCCATTTTAATAATAGCCGATTGTTAATTTCACCTTACCAAAATGATGAGTTACAATTTATATGAAGAACGAAAATGATCCAAATTGGTGTATAGTGGTTAAAAGTGCAATTGTTGAAGAAAAGAATATTATGAAGCTTCTGACCTTAAAAGAAAGTATTTTTCATCGATTTTAAGCAGTGATAGTTGTCACTTCGTTCTTAAGACTGAATTTCTTTCTTGATGCAGTCGAAGTTTTTGGAAGGTTATGTGGTAGACTACTGAATATCGATTTTCAGGTACAGTGGCTAGCAAACTTTTAAATTTCCCCAATCGCGCATCTAAACATTGGTCTAATTCGCTTGATACTAGACAGAAACAATTCATAGTTAGAATCGTTAAATTTTGAACAATGTAATCGGTGACAAAGTGATTAACTGGTATGCTTTATGAATAATATCAACAAGAAATATCTTAGGTCATTCTTTGTACTTTCAAACAACCTGCGAAGGATAAGGAAGTTCAGTTCATACAAATTATTGATTCGTTTAAGTTAATCTAAGTGCATAATAATTATGCAATAAAATCAACTCGGATAAGATATTTTCACTACTGATATTTTATTTACTGACATTTCAAGCGATTGCAACTACTGACGCTTATACGAGCAGTCAACTGAAGTAATTATCAGACTCCTCATAGACTCGTATTTTAATGAGGTGGTTACAAATAGTTGAATTAATAGCCTTGTGCCTTTGAGGTGGTATGTGAAAACTGTTTGAATACCTGATTAGGCGTGGGTTAAATTAAATTAATGATGTTGACTGTAGAACAACCATTACCAATAGATGCGGACGAAGCAGATTTCAGATTCGAAGTCGATCAGTCACCCTTACTTAGCGTTAAACTAAGACAACTAGTAAACAAAGTTTCCACCTTTACTATGTGACCGATATTTGAATATTAGAGAAAAAATGCCAAAAGCAGTCGAATAATCTCTAAATTTCACTCGTCTCTTCCGGCATTAAATGTAAGATTGAAATCGTCACTCCTCTCACTCCAAATTGTGCCTTTGATCAAATAGACTATATAAATAAAATCATTTTTTATTAAACATTTTTAAAGCTCCATCTACCGTAAGAATTTGCTTTCAAAGTTAATGGTTAAGAAGGGGTGTGGGAGGATTTTTGAATTTCTAATCATGCTTTGGATAATTTGATATTCACTTTGAACCTTAACTATTGGCAAGGCAAACAACTTTTCGTAATGAAAAAAATCTATACAATTGAAATATTTAAATTTAGATATGTGTACATAATTCTAAAGGAATTTTACTCTTTTTGAATTCAGGATTCCTTTGGTTGTCGACTTTTTTATTTAATGGGTATTATTTACGCCTCATGTCCAAATGTTCCAAAGTTTAAATTTGGACATTTGAGTCCCAGACTTCGGAGTGAACTCATTTCATGAGATTATTAAATATTGTATTGTTTATTGTAGTGACTGATTTTATTAAGTATTGAACACCATATCCTTAATCAACGTATCTGAAGCACAACGTACCATGAGATTTAAAATGCTACCTATCAATGAATGTAAATTTACAGTTTGATAATCGAGTAAGGAAATTTAATTTAACACTGTCAAATGAAAAGATGAGATCATTATATTATAGTCGAAATTATTGATTCTGGACGTTTAGTAAAAAGCACTAAGTGACAGAAATTTCAGTGCAGACATTCTGGGTACTAAGTTGCGCCATTGGTTCCTAATAGCAATGCCAATTTTATGGCTTGGGTTACATCAACCAATATATACAAATATTATAAGTGGCCTTGAGGTCATGATGGTAATTAAACGAAATGGACGGCAACCATCACCGTGTATCATGCATCATTTTGGTCATGAAGCTATAAAACACCTTGAGATGAATCTATTGACTAGTGCTGGAGATAACACTTGTTCGATCGTGCAACGAAGCTACTAACAATGTAAGGCTTTTGAGTTCGTGACCTTTCATTAGCTTGAGATAGTGAAAACAAAGAGTCCAAAGTAATGTTTGGTTTATCATATAAAGACGATATTATGATTAAATAGCTCCGAATTTCATAGACATGAAGCAGACAGAGTGAGAGGCATGAGAAAATAAAGATGATTCGATCATTAAAGAAGGCGGGCACGCCAGTCAATTCAGAGAATCTCAAGCCCGGTGCATGGTCAAAATTTGTCCCTAGAAAAATAACGAAGTGTATCTTCATGTTGTCGTTCTTCTCTCCAAGACCATGCTGGAAAAACTCCCCTTCAACCAGTTTGGAAATCAATGTTTATCTTTTCTTAATTTAGGTGAGTTGCTCGGGAAAATTAACATTGCAGACTTAATATGTTTCTTAATCAAATATAATATTAGCAAAACGAACAAAAATAATAAATGCAAATGAAAAAATAAATAACCAGTAAATACACCTGGATGTCTTTAATGCACTTATTATTCAGAAGTAAATTGGTTTCCGGCGTAGTGGTTAACGTCCATGAAGTCAGAAGTCGCGAGTTCAATGCTCACTAATACACGCTCAGTGAACTAACCACATCGATTGAATCTGGCTATCGAAAGAGATGTCAGAATTTGAGGTTCTACGTGGAACGCTTTACTCAGTACGAGCATTAAAAATGTTTTCCTAAATGCGCTTAAAAGTTGTTAATAGAACGAGATTTTCATAATTTTACAGACAAAACTTCGTCTCAGTTTTACTAAAATTTTGTTCAATCCGTAAACACATCTCCAATAGTCAATTAGCGAAGGGTTTTGGGAGCGTTGACAAATCAACCCTCGCTCAAACGTTAAACCTCAGTGTTTCACGAATCAAACAACCTTTCAACTCGACTTCCAGTCTACCAATGTAGAGAAATGACGGAATGTAGCTATTTCCCCATTTCATGGAAGTAGAGAAATGTACAGCCCACAACCTCTTACCCTGCGCACTCGTTCATCGATCATTGACTCACATTCTTCTCGTCTATACTGAAAATATACCCAGTACTTTCTATCAGAGATATAAACAAAGTAATCTTAATTTTACAACATATTTTGATGAAAATTGACAAATCAGATGACCACTATCACCCAACTATTCTAGCCATCAAACACCAACTAAAATCAGAAGTAATTATTTCACCCTGTAAATACAGAGAACAAGTAGGGCATGTATATCCACACAAAGGACGCATAAGGGAAAGAAAAGCAGACACATATCACTAGCAAAAAAGACAAAAGAAAAACAACATTTGCATTGGGTAAGAAGAGAATTGATGGGAGGGAAATGTGTTCAATGAGGCGCTTACAAACATAATGGGACGGAAGAGGTATTAAAGTCGATGCGAGATATTTATAATTAATGAGCAATTTACAAACATTCGAGAGAAACATGCGCTACTTAAATGGGTGTAAGTATTTAGCAATTTACATCTCAGAAAATGCAGACGTTGAAGTAGGAATTAAGTAGAAGGTATCAGTTTGAGGAACCACGACGACTACCTCGACTGTTAGCCATCGACGAGGTGGAAGGAATGGGCTGAGGAGCAACAGCGGAGGAGTGATTGTTATTGATTGATGTGGAAGGTTGGGCTAGACCTGAGCGTCTTATGGTATCCACCAAGTTTGGCGGCAGATAAACCAATTCTATTAAAAGGAAAAAGATATCAGAAATTTTCAGACAACCTACTGATTTAAACAATAGTAGTAATCCTATTAATTCCGATTTCTGAACAAGCTGATAATTACCAACATCGAATCTTACCTCAACTCATCACTACTCTGAAATTGGTTACCCGAATGTAACCCAATCGAAGTTATTTTTAAAGTTACCAATGAAAAATTCCTATAGTCAAGATTATTTCTTCCTTGGGTTGACTAGGTTCGATTAAGTACACTAACAACTAGCACAAAAAAATAGTTTCTTATCTCTGTGAAACATTCAAACACGAGGACCGACAAAATAAGTGATCAAGAGAATAGTCAGGACACTTAAGACACTTGAATCATCTGAAATCTAAGATAACTATTTACTTTTCAAGAAAGTGTAGTAAGATTTAACATTCAAAAAGTCAATACTTAATATAGAATCCACTAGCAGATTATGATAATAAATACACCGAGATGAGCACGACCATCCTTCCGATTTAATCAATTAGATCGAAAAAATAATAATCTAACAAACTCAAATGTTCTAGCAAGGGATCCATAGAGGTCAGCGTTCGAGAGCTTACCTTCATCGTTGAAGGGCTCAATAGGCCGAAGACCAGATATATTTGAGGAAGTACCTGGAGAATCAATTGAGGAGGAGTGCGAGAAAACCTGCTGGAAGAAGGCTGCAGAGAGGGCTTCTCCAGCTGGCTGACGCTCCGACGGACTGTAGACTAGAAGCGCTCGCAATAAGTCAAAAGCGTCATCACATTGTGTACGGTTTGTGATGAGCTAAAAATAAGAGAGGATAAACACTTGAAGTTATGGCAATCTCTGGGATTGTCTTTTTTTGCCGTCATTGAGAAAATATAATTACATAAAATTATTAAATATTTTTCATGACGAAGTAATATTTATTTCATATTTTTCTTTCGTTACTGTTGAAAAAAGCTTATCCCTTAAATGATTTATGCAAATCAATATTAATTACGCTATATTGTATATAATTCGAGCTGAATCGTAATAAGTTTTCGCTAATAACGAGAACTTGTGTTCTTCCTCCCTCTGGTTGGAATAACGGGATGCAGATCGTAAAATATGCCAAGTCTTAAGTATAGAGTATATGCTAGGTGTCCTCCTTCCATCTGTTAAAACTATGCGGTTCACGATTGACAAGAAAACAGGAAAACAAACTTGAGATGAGTTAAACATTAATGGAATGATTAACACTATATTAAAACTATTAATGATTTAGCATTATAAATAGTTAGTAAAAATTAAGCATTTTAAAATTAAATGGCATGAAGCATAGTCTAACTATTAAGGAATATCTAATACGTAAGTAAAGAAATTAAAATTAAAGGTGGAAAAAATAGAAAAACGAGCATACGTGGGAATGGAGATGATAGAAAGCAACCATCTTGCCGCAATGATCACCTCCTTCTAAAGCTGAATGGCAGGCGAGATTGTCGGCTTAGCTTATTTCAATTTTTTTTAGAAGTAACGTGCTTGGTGACCTAAAAAACTCTTCTGCATACGAGGATATGAGAAACAACCCAAACCTTGATTTATATCAAATAAAAATTTTGACATTAGTCCTGAAAACAATTAGAAACTGAATTTAAAGGTATGTGCAGAGGAGGAAGTACCGTTACCATTCGCTCTTGGCAAAAGAAAATGAGACGAGAAGGCGCTGACCATCATATACCCGCAAATGGTTGACCAACCCATAGCTGACCGGCACAAGAATGGATGTCTACGAATTAACATGAATTAATGTCACGAGAATTTTACATATGGCTAAAATGGACATGAAAAAGTAGAGAAAAATTCTTAAATTATTATGACAAGTCAGATGTTATGAGCGTGATAGCCGCAATGTATGAGAACCGATTTGTACAAGTGATATCACTCACTTTTGGCAGTCTCCCGAATGTCTCCCCTGTCTTGAATCTAGAACACACAATATACCCTAGAAACTCCCCTTGTTTTTTAGCTGACGCGAAACAAATCCTCAGAACGTAGCCTTTGTACCTATCTTGAATAGATGTGTTCAGTCACTTTCAAATCTTTTGAATTCGGCGCGTAATGGGGCTGACATTATTATTATAACAGATATCTCAAGTTTCACAGTCTAAAATTAGTAAAGATTCCAAACTGACCAACCTTTTCCACGTGTATTTTTCCATTCAAAATTTGCTTACCCACATCACCACCACAAGGGATTTAACAGAACGCGAGATGCCATAGATAAAACGGTATGTAACACATGGGCTGAAAAGTCCCGGGCCTAACAAAGAAAAGTTTTTTGGTTCAAAATTAGCCTTATTCATCAACGTAATCTCCATCAAGAGCAACGCAATCATTCCAGTGCCGCTCTAACATTTGAATACCACTTTTGTAGAACGACTTATCTTTTGCCTCAAAATAGGCCTCAATTTCAGTGATAACCTCTTCATTAGTGCGAAATTTCTTACCGGCGAGCATTTTTCAGGTATGCGAACAGCCAGTAGTCGCTGGGAGCCAAATCTGGCGAATACGGTGGATGTGG